>JAHWFO010003935.1:811441-841890 GCA_023313115.1 Rhysida immarginata | reverse complement strand
TGCCGCGAGGAACCCGATTATGTGACATGGAAAAGGGGCGCATTATTAGTCTGCATGAATCTGGACAATCTGCAAGATCCATTGTATCAATATTGGGATGGATCGTATCAAAAATTATGGCCAAAAGAAGTCAACTGGACGACTTGAAAAACTAACCATTCGCCAAAAAAGAGCAATAATTCGAGAAGTGAGCCAAAATTCAGTGTCTGCGCACTTTTGCTTCAAGAGATGACATTCCTGTAAGCAAATCCACAATTGCAGCTGTTATTCATAAAAGTCACATCCTCCAGTACCAGAACAGAAAGTCGCAGCCTGTTCTAAAAAGTTGCCAAAAAGAAAAACTGCTTCTTTGGGCAAAAGAAAAGATGTCATGGGACGAAAAGTGGAAGAATGTGATTTGGAGCGACGAAAAAAACTCCAATCTGGACTTTCCAGATGCATGGCAGTTTTATTGGCACGACCTTAGAAAAGAGGTCCAGTGTTATTCAAAACGTCAAAGTGGAGGTGAAGGTGTGGGGAGCTTTCGGATAGGGTGGTTTCTCGAATATTGCCTTTATTAGTGCATACCAAGATCTGTTAAAAGAATATTTGCTCGAATCTGCAGAAGAAATGGGAGGACCTCACTGGCTATTCCAGCAGGACGATGCTCCGGTACATAACACTAAAAACACATGGGTGTGCTTTCTCAACAATGGTGTTCCTGTCATTGACTGGCCTGCATTATCTCCAGATTTAAGCCCAATGGAGAATGTTTGGGGATGCTTATCACGCTCTGTGTATGCCAATGGAACGAAATATTTATTATTATTATTATTTCTTTAGAAGCACTCCCTGGGAGTATTACATCATAAATTCACTGAGTTTAGAACAACAATCAGGTTTACAATGGTTATATCAAGAAAGTTGAAAGTTTTTTCGGTTTTTTAAAATATATGATTTTAAGACATTATTAAAATGTGCAATTATGACTACATTTATAACGAGAACAAACAAAGATGTGACTTCGCACATAATATGGCAAGTCATTCCAAAATTTAAAAGTGTTATAAGGATACACTCTGCGTTTAAAATTAGATAGTATGGGAGTGACAAATTTAAATCGTTGAGGTTGACGAATATCTATAGAGCTATTAAAATACTGTATGATAAAATGATAGGTTCTTCGTGATTACGTAAAGAGTTGGCCAACGATTTCAATTTACAATAAATAACGAAGGCCTCAAAGGGCAGCAGACCAATTTTGTAACAGTGTTCTGAAATTGACTGATAACGATTAAGCCTGAAGGCTACTCGAATGCATTGATTCACTGCAGTTTTTAACATCTTTAGTCGATAGGTATATAAGCAGATGCCATATTCAATGGTGGCATATATCTGTGCTCGTATTAAATGGCTAGCTCTTTAGAATTTAAAAGTTTACTTAGACGATAAAACAAATAGCATGTTTTTGGAGTAATAAAGGCAGTCTTCCATGCATCTGGGTATTTTGAAAAGGCGATGATTAAATTGGCCAGATTATATGAAAGGGCCCATCGTTTAAACTTTTCAATTGCTTGCCCGTCACTATATCAGTAGGAATCGCTGAGGATGATTTCAATCTACGAATTGCAATTCTAATATCACTCGGTGACACACGTGTAAAACTCACCACACAGGAATTGAAGACTGCATAGTAGAAGCATAGGAAGGACTTGATGTGACTTATCTCCAAAGCCTCGTTACAACTTTGCCAAATCGCATCTTTAAAGTTATCCAAAAAAACGGATGTTAAACCACAATAAACCAAATGCATTTCTTAAGGTACACTTAAATATTCATGTGTTTATATAAAAAGTTAATATAACATACAAATAACAATATGAGTATTTCATACAATATAATAAGAAATTTTAAATTATGAGGAAAAAATTTTTACTATTAAAAATACGTTAAAACGAGGACATGCCGTGGGGCAAAAGAAAGAAGCAATTGTCACTGAACGAAATAAATATACATGATGATAGGATGATGTTGATATAAATGGCTACGTGATAAGGAAGAAATTTATCATACAGGAAAAAAGATAAAGAAAATGCGTCACCTTTATCTTCATCATTACAGCAAACTTCCACAAAAATCTTCATTTTAAACATTAAAAATATCGCCTATTTATTCAATGTCTCACCGCACAGCGCTGTTTATAATAATTTGTAGAAGGGGTGAGCGGGAAAAAAATTTTTATCACCGTTGCCATTGTTTTATGTCGAGGATCATAATTCACAAAGTCATCACCGAACATGCACGTCTCCCAAGTCTTTAGAGAAGATCCTGCAGCGCGATTGGATAAATTTTACAGCCCATTTACCATCCCCAATTAGATTTATAATCGGTTAAATGAACCCGGAAGAAAGATACGAAAAAGGGGGGGGGGGGAAGAAGGCAAATTAAGAATTCTGTAGTTGACAAAAATTATATCTATTCGTATAGTCGACTCTGAATTAATGAGTCAATTCATCATTGGAAATGCTTTTTAATTAATACTGCTTTCTAGCAATAAATCTTTCGTCTTTCTTTAAAACAGATTAATGGAGGACTGTATTGAAAATAGTTTACTTTTTATAATAACAAGCTCTAATAAGAGTAAAAAAAGGTTCAAATATATATAGCAAGCCTCGACACTCAGCTTTAAGCATGGGCAAAAATTTCTCTTAATTCAATAACTAACAGGACATATTAAAAGCGTTTTAATATCGCTTTAATATTTTAAATAGTCTTATCCTGCATGCCATTTATGTTAAATCTTCGGATAATAAAAGACGATTTAATTCCTCAAAATAAGATTATAAAAATGGCTGAATGCGCATTTCCGAAGCTGTGTTTCCATTCCCAGCCACTTCTTCGGCTGATGTTGGAAGCTTAGCTTCTGAAATGCGCATTCAGTCATGCTAATCTTTTTGTGGATTTGAAGTTTTTAAAAATCCTTTACGACTCTAAAAATTCCCCCTACCTACTTTCCATAACTTTTCGGTTCCTTTTCGAGGATCCCTATAAGCTTTAGTAAGGACTTATTTGATCTCTTCCTTTGATGCGCCAACAACAAAGAATATCGCGTTGATTATTTTTTTATTCTTTATTATTAAAAATATTTGAAAAACATGAAGAGTTCACCAATTTTTCTCAAAATAATGTAAAATATTTTTCATTGTTCGCAAATATTTGCTTTTGCTAGGAATATCTTTGTTCTCGTGTAAATCAAGTGGACCGCGTAAGGTTTTTCAATATTTGAGCACACGGTAATTCCACTACTCCCCTTTAAATCTATTTTTCAATATAAACAAAATGTTATGGGTTCCTAAATCTCAAGAGAACGTCGGTAATATAAAATACAGGATTTGCAACAAAGTGCAAATAAATGTTTTCCGCTGTACTTTACAACTAAAGCAGCTACTAAGAGGTGCTATCCAAAATTCTCTATATTCATCACTGAATGAAGTTAATGATACTTGAATCTCATTCACCCGTAGACTTTTTGAGAACCGAGCCGCACAAAAACCCAAGTATGCGATTCTGCAACACATGCAATGCGCTCTGGAGTTTTTTTTTGTTTTTTTTTTTACTTAGTATGTTTAGCACATCTGCGATTCAGCCTCAATCTCCTCTGTTCTGCCAAATCATCGCCCCTTTCAACTTGATTTTCATTTGGGGAAGAAAAAGTCTCACGGAGGTCACGGAGAAAGAAGTCAGGCGAGTATATGGATGAGGAAAGAGCGCCATTTAGTTTTTCGTCAAAAACTGCTGCAAAATGAAAGTGTGGGCATTTTCAGTTCTTCGGAGAAAATCAATTTCACGTGTCATACGATGTTATAGAAGTCTTGGATGACCCGCCTGCGATCTATTTGGTGCAATGCCGGTTGAGGATCTTAAATCTATTTTCAAAACGTTTGAACTAATCATACAAAGGTTTGTCCAAGGACTAAATGCGTTGCGCCTAATGTTTGTTTTATATTTTTGAAGTATAAAAAAGAACTTCACAAACACACACACACTTTCACTCACTCTCTCATTAGCTATCACGAAATCGCAAACACTACATTAGAAAAGTGCTGCCCGAAAAAGCTAATGCGTTCACTTAGCTCGAGATCTTGTAGCATATGGTTTCACAAAAGATGCATGAAGCGGTACCTAGAGGTATTTGATTGTGCTTGTTCGCACACTTCATACAAAATTCGGGAACTTCTGGATAGCTCAACCTAATATTTAAAATGCATTGAATCTTGAGCAGTGGGGTTTTTTTGGCCTTTTTTTCCCTTTAAATCTAGGTAGCTTTCAACCTTTACGCCTACTCCCTCTTTTGCATTCTATTAGCATTCAGCTCTTTCTCATAACTTTAATCTTCTTCTTTTGTTCCATCCGACATTCTGCTCTTTTCTATCTCTTCCTCTTTCTTGAGGGTTTTGAATTTCTATTTTCTACTTTGGAGGTCCTCATCTCTTCCTTGTTCAATCCCCTCCTCCATTATGTCTCTCTCTCTCTCTCTCTCTCACGCTTTGGCTATCTGCCTATCTTTTGTCTTAATTCACTTCATGCAATAGCAGAAGAATTCTCGGTATTACGGTGCTCTGTGATCACGCTGTTCGCAATGACGAGGTCCAGAGGCTTGCGAGGGCAGGAAACGTAGTAAGAGGAGAACGAGGAGGAGAGACAACTTTATCGCATCGGCGTTTCCTGCATTCGGCGGGAAAATCCTCAGTCAACAATGACTAATTAAGAAAATGGAAGGCGACTCCTTAGCGTCGAAGCCGAAAATGAACGGTTTAGTTGGCGAAAGGCACGTGTGGAAATTCCTGCGGCCGTTTTCTTCTTTCTCCTATCCCCACCCCCTGAACATCAAACTCCCTCTCTCTCTCTTTTCAGTTCACAGTCTACATTTAGTGTCACCAGGTGAAAGAAGAGAAGAGGTGAGGCATTCCAATGCAGACGATAAACAAACATTACGGGGACAAATCCAAGGAATCTCGGAACGCCAGCGAAGGCGCAATGTTTACGCACGAACCATGCAAATAAAGGAGTAGAAAAAAAATACAGAAAATAGAAACGGAGAGAGAATATCTAAGCAACGTGTAATACTAATCAAAAAGCTAGCCCTGCAAATAGACAAAATTAACTAGGAAACTTCAGTAATTTTCTGCAATTATAAAGAACGCTCATGAAAGTTCTATACTATTATGCGATTGTCAACGATTAATTTTTTTTAATTTTCACTAATGTTTCACCTTCTAATGAAGGAACATTCTCCGAAAATTTATCGTGACATGAAAGGTTTAGATAATTAACGCGATAAAAAGTTGTTACCTCTGCTGCAATTATTAACCATAATTCAGAGAAATGAAGATTGAGATGAACATGTTTTCTGCTCCAACCTTAAAAAAAAAAACATTTACACCAACGCAAAAGTGATTTAAACAGTAGTCGGAATTTAACGGAAAAAGATAAGCCAATTAATTTAAAACGCCATGTCTACAGTGTTTCGGTTTAATAAAAAAAAATTAAAAACTGTATCAGTCAGATACCTTAACATTTTGTGAACGAATGGTATAATTAAGTTCCATTGTATATTGCTAGAGGTTAAGGCCTGTGCAGTTAATGCGTGAGTATTGCTGCTTCTATCTTTTTTGAAACAATAACTTGTACTCGTTAGTTTCTTTTACGCAACTAAAGTATAAAGTTTAGTGCGATTTTAGTAAGATTAGATCTGATAGCCTCAAGAAGCTAATTTGACGAATCAATTACAATATATCAACAAACCTTACACTCCTGGAAAATGAATTAGCAATAAGTGGGTTTTCACCGCTAGCAGACCTCTCCAAGGACGCCACTGCTAGTCTAAATAATTTCTTACTCACGTAATCTTACTTTAGATGTACACTTGATGTTGTTGCAATTCCCTTTCTTCTCTCGATGCCTTGAATCAAAACTTGGCCATTCATCTCTTTGTGTAGTTTAGCGATCGCCGATTCTTCTATTGACATGCTTACCAGTTGTTCAATACACCACGGAGCTAAAGGAGTGCTTCCTCTGTCGTCTTTCCACTCTTTCTCAATAGTCTGCTAACTCTCCATTATCTCCAGTTACTGATCATTTTTAAAAATTTTCAAGAAATTGTTAAGTACTAAGTTCTAAGAAAAGCCTGAATAACAGGAATTTTATACATTGTTACAAATTGAAATTATCTATTTGCACAAATTTTGCCTTTCATTGTTGATCCCTGCATAGTGTTGGTGCATTGCGTGTTGACACCATTGTTGATACATATTGTTGCACAAACTTTGCCTTGCATTGTTGGTCATGAGATATTTCTCATTAATATGCCTTGCCATAACCATGAATATCGATTTTTTATCGATAATTATTATTTTTCCGAAACCTGAGGTAGACAGTGACCTTCCTCATGCTTTGAAGGTCAAGTATGCAAAATTTCATCAAGTTCGGAATAAAACTGTAGATTTGCATATGAAACAAACAAACCCACAAACATCCTTCTTTATATATAGACATTCATCATGTAAATTGGTGTAAGAACGTTAAATGATCTGGTCTTATTTAAATTTCTAAGTTTGGAAATCACATTTCAATATGGGTAAGTACATGTATATTTAGAACAATGACTTTTGTTAATTCATTTTCCAAGTAGGAAGTACTGTATTCAATTGTTATAATTTAGTTTTGTACATTTCTTGGTCATGTTGTACTTCACATTACTGAGCAGACATGTAATTATCCTTAATAAGTGTTAATGTTTGTGCTTGTATCTATGATTATCTTCTAGTGGTGAAAACACACTCTTTGCTAATTCATTTTCCAGCGTATATTTTTAGCATGAATTTCACTATCCACCAGCCTCTTTAGCGAGAGAAGTGGGCTACGGTAGAAATCAAACAAATCACAAAGTCCTCTGCCACTATACCCCGCAATACTAAGCCTAGCCACCACATCTCTTCGGCAGAGCGCTGAACCAACAGGGTACACTGACAAGGTGGTCGAAAAATCTATACCCTCCGAATTTCTTGCTAGGCGTTATAGAATTTACGAATCTATTAATGCCAACAAATAAGAAGTCCTGGGTTGGCTATCTATTAGTGATCTTCCAATGACCTGATTATCCTAATTAGGACATATACCAAATTTATCCCATAAACCTTAACAGATAGGGACCAATTTCAAATTACAAACTTGTTCTGCATTCAATTATGAACACAATTAAAAACCCGCATCATCATCGGATGAATAGATCACTCATAAGTGAAACTGAAAAATTTCTACATCCAAATCAAGTCACATGCCCATCCAGTTTTGCATATTTCTGGAGGTTTTCATAAAGCTATATTCACGCATGTACAATTAATCGGTAATTAATTATACCAAATTACATTTTATATACAATACAATTTTTACTTCAATTGCATACTTATTGTCCAAATCTAGCAAAAATTACGGTGCCAAATGAAATGCACTTTTGATATCTGATAGTTCTGAGTTTCGTTTCTTTCAAGTTTGAGTTTCTTGGACAAAATTAGATAAAAATTAGAGCTCTTCCATCTCTGTACGCTTAAGCTTTGTGCATTTGTGTAGAAATAAAAGTCATAAGAAAAGGAAAAAAAATAACAAAAAAAGAGATTAAAAAATTATTTGGCTCAGTCAAGAAAAACATTAAAAAGTTTACAATAGAGTTAAAAAACAAGTTTTAAACTCAAAAAGAACTTCGAATATGCACTTGAGAATATGCACAATATGAAAATATTTATTCCAATTTCAAATTAAAGATGCATTTTTGCAAACCGATTTTGTTGCCATGGATACAAATGTGCACTATTGGATCATTTTTCAAAATTCCTGGATATGTTGAAATCAAATTATTTTGCAGTTTTTCTAAATTTTTTCACGTAGATATAGTCGTCCATTTTAGAACATTTCCATTTCAGAAAATGGATATAGGAATATTCTATTCAAAGGACAATATCTGTATCAATTTTTGTTTAATGCAAACATTTCGCAACTTAAGTACGGTAGGTCTCATGAGTTTCAAACGTCTAAAAAGGGAACGAAAAATCTCGTTCCTAAGGCTTGTTTGTTTATCAAACAAAAAGAAAAAGAAAAAAAATTCTAATAATTTATCCCTTATCGATGCTTTACATATTCATCTCCCGGTCTCATTTGCACGCTTATTCACGCTCCAATGTTCTTCCTTTCCTTCGCCCACGCCTTGCTTTTTCACCCTTTATTCCATTTAGTCTGAATTCCTATATCCATTCATCGAGAGTGCTTTTCCTTGCTTCATTTTTAATACATTAAAAAGCAAATAAGGTTTTCAGTCCCTCCCCCTTTTCCTGTTTCAGTTTTTATTCAAATTCTGGGCTTCATTCCTAGTCTTTGCATCTACTCGGGAGTCTGCCGTTGTCAATGATGAAATCAGACTGCCGGATATGAAATGACGGTTTCTCCGAATCTAGTGGAAAAAATGAAAGATAAAAGCACGCGCAACCTTTTTTTTTAATGAAATTCATTTGGAATATATTCAAACATAGCACTGTAATGAACCTTTAATTTTATACCAATGTTCAAACCTCATTCAAAAAATTTACCCCCCTCCCCCACTCCTCTTTTATTAGTAATAAACTTTCATCGAATGAATTGGCGCTTAGCTTTCAATGAGAAAATTCATTAATATTTTAATAACGAATTCGCTTTCATGTGCCTATCCCCGTTACCCTTTTAACTTTTCCTACTGTTTCCTACAGAACCAATTTTTTTCTCAAAAAAACCTTTATGCACACAACAAATTTCACAATCGAAGCAGTGTTTTATAAGAGGCGCTGAATATATTCAATACACAGACTTGAAACCACGCAGGTGAATTTTCTTCCAGTAGTCGACGAATGGCAAAAACTTTGCTGGGGTTTATACCTGTTCTTCTTGGCTGGTCTATTCTCAGTGTTTTGTAAGCCTTTACTGAATGACCACCGTGAAGAACGTTGCAGACTTAAATTGTAATTGATAAACGTTTCATTTTTAAATTAAATCGATGAATGCTCCGTATCTTCTACTAAATAGAGCAGCAGAAAAAATCTTTCGGTGATAAAGTCAGGCAATTTTTACGAGGCTTGTATAACTTTCGCCGTTTGGGTCATGTTTGGTGGATGAAATCTTGTGATCAATACTAGTCCGATCTTTCACTAGTCCGATCTTGCTGAAATTTTGTACACATACGTAAAGTCGGTGACAATGCATGAATCTAAAAAAAATTTTAAAAAATGCAAAGGGGGGGGGGGGCGAATTAATATGAAATAGAATTGGCTTGTGTTTGTTTGCTCAAGAGATGGCGCTAGGTGTACCTAATTTTGACATAAGCGTTGTTTTTAGAGAAAAAAAATTTTCTTCACTTGTTATCAATCTCATTGTGTTGAATATGACATTTGAAAAATTAAAAAAAAAGGGCGATAAGAAATAACTGTCGCACATGCTATACAGGGCGTTTCAAAAATATTTTCACAGATTTTGGGGACAGATTCCTTACACCAAAACAAGAAAAAAAGTTCATATAAACATATATCCGAAAATCCTTCGTTTTCGAGCTATTAATGAAAGTTTACAACGTAGGTGATTGGAGCTCATCCACACAAACTCATAATAAATGCTCGAAATGTCCTCCTCTTGTTTCTAAACACGCATGTACTCGTCGAATCATGGACTGTCGTACCCTTTCAAATACTCCTGACGGTTTCGAATGGTTTCTCAGGCTTCCATGACACGTCGATGAAGAGTTTCTGCATCCGAGTGGTCTGCTGCATAGACCAATTGTTTAAGGTGTCCTCAAAGATAATAATCCAAAGGATTGAGGTAATAATCCAAAGTGCAAGCCATGGAATGGTCCTCCTCTACCTATCCATCTGTGATTGGTAGACCAGCCAGTGCATCTCTAATATTACAGGGTCGAATCACATTATTATGACCATCTCCTACGTTTGTCTTCGGGGTTGCCGAGCCAAGGAACTATGTCACGTGTTGGGAATTGGTTAGGTGACTATAGAAGATAGGCTTCCACTATGTTAAAAACATATCACTCATTGCTGGAATGGGTAATAAACGTGATTTATCAGATCTGGAAAAGAGGATGATAATCGGCTTTCGGTGACTTTTTTTTTCAAGTAGTGTATTTATTGCTCTGTGACGAAAAAAAAAAAGTGTAATTTGAAGAATGTGAAAGTTATAATATGTTGGTTAGATTATTGAGCATTTGCACTTTTCCACATGACATTTCTAAGACAAATATCTATCCCCACGGCGGAATTCGAATATGCGGGTTTTTCCAGTTTTAAAACTTAACAGCCATTCCCTCTGGTGAAAGTAAATTATTATTTTCCTAAGAATAAATCCAGCTAGCGTTATTTATAAATTCCTGACGAGTTGGTATTAAAAAAATACTGTACAGTACATCCAATTGTCTTCAGTAAAGTAAACTATCGACCTCTCTGAATAAATTACGACATCTTCTCTAGTTCAATAGCTACCAACTTAGAGAGAATCGAGGCAAAAGTTGCTTGGGGGATCGTCAAGAGCAGTTCGAGGATGGAGGCGAGGTCTCCGGAAGGGGAAGGAGCGTCACGAGAGGGAAAAAACAAAAATAAAAAAATGAAAAAAAAGGATTTTTTTAGCAAAACTATTTATTACAAGAATAAGGGTAAAGAGTGATGGAGAGAATAAAAGATATAAAACGAGGCGTTTTCTCTTCCCTGTAATCAAGCGTCGGCGCGTGCCACCGTTAGTGCGAGGCTCGTGGATAGGTTGAGCGGGGGCCATTACGCTCAAGGAACGCTCGCTCAGGGTTTATCTCGCGAAATGACGTCTCCAGTCTGGCGACATTCATGAGATGAAAATCAATTTCACAACAACAACAAACTTTCCAACAGCAAAACGGTTCCTTTCCTCCCTCTCCTAGGTCTCCCAGTTACAAAACTGAAAATGAAAAACTCGAAATGAAATTTCTGCGCACACGCGCGCTCACGATGTGGGTTCCAGATCCCACCTGGCAGGTGAAACGCACGTGTCGCACACCGACGCACCGAACTCCCCTTCCACCGCTACCTCCGTTCCATTTGAATTGCCATCAAAACTCAAGAAAACTATTCCGTATTTGTAGTAGAGCTTCCTCTTGTTTACTCGTACGTGTATACCAGCAACAATCTCATTATCGAGGTGTACACAATACAATAAACTCATTCCAGAAATTCATATAAATTTACTTGTTTTTTTCAGTGCTTTTTAAGCTTTTCTTAAGATTCGAGTTGATTTCTTACGATCCATGTATATGATCATAAAAAAAATCACTTACCACCTGAATGTATGCATTGTTCTCAACATCAAAACAATCGATTGCATGCTTCGAATGGCTTAATTTATGAATTAACAAATTTCATAAAAGGCCTGAATCGAATAGACATTTGTTTACGCGGCGTGGCATCGAGTTCTCGAATACTGTCTAGGGGTATTGTGATCCGTATGGAATTCAAAGTTCAGAGTTCAATTTGCAGTCGCTGGAGAGTGTAAATTCGACGTGAAATCATGTCCCATAGATTCTCAAATGGAGAGAGGTCTGGATTTTGTGCTGATGTATAATGCGTTACCTTGCTGAAAAATGAAATGGCATTTAGTTACACAATAGCCTGCAGCGCCTCATCAGCATATAGTTGTGTTGTCCATTGTGCATATAGTGCATATAGTTGCAGCATATAGTTGCACTAGAGGTGCGTACTCGCATAACTTGCATCATTCAATTTATTCATCAAAATAATCTCCCTTATAATCAATAACATGTCTCCAACGGGTGTGTAATGTGTAAATGCCATATCAAAGAAAACTTTGGTTTTGGAGGTGGAAAGGTTTTACAACTCTAATTCGAGGGCATGACGATTTCTAAACTATTGTGTGCGCACAGGATTATCCAATGATCTAAACAGGAGAGATGTCAGAGGAGTACGGAGGATGAGGCAAAGTTTCCCATCTTTGAACGGGTCTGTAAAGCTGGGTGCGATTTTGCATTGCCTTGTAGCCGTAAGGAGCCTTTGTGGTTTACCACTGCAGGTTGTTGTTGGAAGAGTTTCTGATGAGCTCGTTGCAGCATATCACATAGGTTAGTACATAGGTGCTGTAATGGTTTGACTTTGCTCTAAGACCTCAAAGTGCTCTCCTCCAACTGCTGTCCAGAAAAATTATTATTTTCGATAAATATATATAATTTTGTTCATACGTAATGAAGTTCAAACTGTGCATGTAAATTATTAAGCAGAATGTATAGATTCTTTGAACTTAGTATTTTGTCTTCTTGCTCTCTGCATCTTGAGAAAAAATACGCACACTTTTGCCGACGACTGGGATTTAAAAATTCCGATTTAAAAATTAAAAAAATTTATCGCTTTCGCAAATTCAATATTTAAATAAGGCATTTTTGCCTTTTTTTAATGCGTTAATTCCGATAAAATAATCTTAAGAAATAAACCGATGCACTTGAAAACTGAACGCGTTTTTGTTATATTGCATTATAAATATGCAATAATTTTTTTTTTTATCAGTACTTAAAATTTCAAATTATATCTTCAACTTTAGAATATACTGATGAATAATATATTTGAGGCCTCAGTTTAATTAAAATATTTCGATTGTTTGCATGAAAGTGATGAGGGAAACGAGATGCTGACTTCCAATTTTGCACACGTTTATGTTATACCGATCGCCCCAAAGTATTTATGACGTCAGTCCCCGAAAATTTACGGAGATCACCGAAGCAAAATGTTACGGCGCTCCCTTGCAAAAGTCCTCCTAAAATTAATAAAATAAAATAATAAATTAAGGAAATGGTTATTAATTACTATACAGATATTTTTTTTCGTTGCCTTCTTTAATATGACACCATAAAATCAATAAGTCAAAATCCATGTCACTTGACCTTTAAGACAATAAGCCACCTTTTTTGTATTGGTTAATTCGAAATAATTTTTAATTATTGATACGAGGGAGGGTCGAAAAGTAACGCACAACAATTTTTTCATGGAATACTATTTTGGTCCGTATGGTCAAAATTGGCAAATGAGTCTTTCGCTACAAAACAGCAAGTGTCGCCCTAACGGAAGGAGCGATAACTACTGTGTAAAGATGGCGCGTCTGCTAGCATCGTCAACTTTGTGAAGAACAGCGAGATGCAGACCATATTTTGTGCGGCCAAACGAAAAAATAGTCTGACTCTCACCTCTTCAGACTAATGAAGAAATTCCTAGAGGATGAAGAGGTAAAATCAGCCGCGCGCAGATTGCTATATAACCAGAAAACGAGGTGTTGAATCTGATGCTACGATGAGAAAAAATGTGTCGAGAGACTTAGTGCTCGGCATATGCGAAAAATAGATAAAACTTGCAGCTTTCTTGTGCATTGTTTCGTTTTTGCTTATTATTAAAAATGTTACCACAAAAAATTGTTGTGCGTTAATTTTCGATCTTCCCTCGTAAAAAATAATTAATTTAAAGAATTATCTAATTTAATAAGCGATTTCAATTAAGGCAAATACAAAGTCAATGAAATATCAACTTCTCGGAATAGTGGCTAAAATATTTTATCATATTTCTCAACATTATATGCTTATTAAATAAAGCACGTTTACCAAGCATGTAGAACAATTTTAATACATTAAATGGTTGATCATTGTTTTAAATGCCTCGCTTTTGCCCATGAGTAGTAGCTAGTTTTTTTTTTCCTTCTTGTAACTATGTCTTTAACATTCATGCATGACGTAAATCGAATCATTCTAGGTTAAGTTTTCTGTTTAAATAAGACGTCGTTGCCGCCGACGAAGTTTTCATCTTTGAACGGTTTGGTTTGTGCCCCCAATCAGTAGGAGAAGGGGGTAGGCCTCTCGAAACCACCTTGGAATTAAATAAATATTGAACTGGCGTGGTGCTTTAAAGTGAAGAAAACGAGGCTGAATCGAAGAGAGGAAGTTTGAAATTCAACTCCTGTTTGCACATCCAGTTCGGTTGTAAATTTGCTCTCTTTTATAGCGGAAATCAGGAAATGCGTGAAATCCAAACTTAAACAAGGAAAGGAAAGGAAAGGGAAAAGTCTGCACCCACTTGAAAACGCTTCCGACAGAACTAAAGCTCCAACTATTGAGTCTCCCTGAAGACGGCAGCACAAGTGTAAACTATTGGAATTTATCGTCGTTGAAAGCTTGAAAAAAATTCTTTCTTCTCAAATGGTACATCAACTGTAAAACTGTAAATATAACATTTATGGATCATAATTGTAGAAAAATCGAATCCATAAACCGTACTTCTGTGCATCATTACCGGTGAGAAATAACCAGGTGGATTGGCGGCAAATTATTAACATTCAGCGAGCTTTTGCTACAAATAATTATCGAGCATTACCCCACAAGTCAACCACCTAAAACTATTATGATAGAAATTTTTATGGGAGATAATTTGGGTTGCAAAATCTCTCGTCATCAATAAGTCCATTAACTGAACAGCTTTGTGTCCTAAGAAAGAATGTCTCTTTAGAAACTCGAGATATTCTAATTTACTTCTTATTCTAAATATTACTATGAGCCCGCCTAAGGGTATTAGCCTTTAAACCGGACTCTTGTTATTTTTACTATTATTAAACAAATACTTTATACTTACAAGTCTACCCTCGAATGAAAGTGTATACTTGCTCAGTTTTGTCAGATAGTTGGATCGTTTTGATGGAAATTGCGATATTTACTTGTGCCTAACAGCTTTCAAAAGTTTAATTAAGACAAATATTACAGTTTTTAGATCTTCGTTTAGCTTTCTTTGAAGTCACGAGCAATGTATTTATTAAAAGCAAAGCCAAATACTGAACTTTGTCTTTGATGTTACACAAAATCCTTATCACTCGCTAGCTTCACTGTAGATTTTTATGACTAACATTTATTTCACCTTACCATTTGACCATGACAAACATTTAACCAGCCATTGTAAAACCATTCTCCTAAGGAACAAGAAATGCTTTGCTGTATGCATTTTTGGTAACCGAATTTAGAGTTTAAAGCTGCTAGGACTGTAGGCTTATATCCCGCAGCAGACATACATGTTTTGGTGTCCGATTTTAACTGTAGACTGCCTGGTATAAATGGATAACTGGGTGACAAGATCAGAAAGATGTAGAGAATAACGTGAACCCAAAACGGTAGGAACCTCTAGAAATATTTCTTGCGAATTAGCAGGCCTCGTCTGCTGAAAAATTTTTTTTTTTTTGGACTGAGGACCAAATTATTAATAAATTTTCTAAATTTCATTGGTGGGTTGATTGTACTTTATTTTAGTTTAAAGAAGGTCATAATCAGAATATATCCGAATAAGAAAAGTTTTCACTCCATCCACCAATACACCCCCGTCTTTTTTCAGAAGCCTCCCATCTGAAATATTGTTTGTGATGAAAGGGACTTCTGTCCACCGCTCTGCCCAAACATTTCCAAGGCTTTAGTTGTTGCTACTTTCTTGGCTGTTGTTTATAGCTCCTCAGTGTACCAGACACGATTTATTTGCAAAGCCATAGCAAATAGGTTTCCTTCTTTGTCTCGACACCTTCTTGGACTGCACAGTTCTATCAGCAGTCATATTCTCACTGCCTTGCGCCACATTCAACGGCCATAACACAGTGCAGCCATAACACAATGCAGCCGAAGGAATCACATTAGCCGAAGAGAGAGAGAGGGAGAGATAGAGACTAGAGAGAGGGAGAGAGAGATAGAAAGGTTTATCTATCTGAAAACTCAGGAGACAGTCTTCCATCCAAAGGAGTCCAATCTACAACACAATCTGATAGCCGGGGGCTTGTTCTTATCCTCATTCCAGTTTAGTTAAGACTGTGGATACGGTTCCGACAGGATGGAAACACCTGCAGACACTTCAGTCAGGGTCGTCCAAGGATCACCACCGCCCAGACAAGACCGTTATCTTACTCTATCTGCCCATAGAAACAGGAGAAGCACAGCCAGGGACATTCTCAGAGGGCTGTCAGCGGCCACTGGGGTTAATGTTTCCAGGCAAACGATATAAATGAGACTCCACGCAGTTGGCCTGTATGCTCGACGACTGATGAGGTGCATCCCGTTGACCCAGGGCCACCGTAGGGGACGGTTCGCTTAGTGCACCGAACATGCAGCATGGACACAAGGACAGTGGAGTCAGGTCATGTTCTCAGATAAATCCCGGTACATCCCGGACTCTGATTCTCGAGTGTTCTGAACTTCACGTCTGAAGAGAGCGAAGGTCACGGTCTAGCCCCTTTAAGATCACTGAACGGTTATGGCGGTGGGAGTGACTGTGGGCGGGCATCATAATGGGAACCAGTACACCGCTTCAAGTCTTCGACAGATGGGCCAGGTGTACCGGATAGTGTTCTGCGACAGATTTCCTTTACATGGGCGATAATGCCTGTCCGCATCGGGCTGGCATAGTGGATGATTACCAGGAATCATAGTATTTTAAAAATTATTCTTCAAAGATAAAACTGTAAACCGATCCTAAACTGTTGATGAACAGCTGAATTACTAAATATATTAGGCAAACGACTACGTTTCATTTGCAACTAGGCTCCAGCTCGTTTTGGTGTAACACTTTCAGTGCCATCAGGATAGGCTGAGACAGAGTATAGTAAGGCTATTTAAAAGTTCCTCCACGATTCATTGAGGGACTCCATTCAGCCTTGTGGGCCTCACTTGTAGTGTACTATCCGTATCGCGGCGATTAAGGCCTCACCATAAATTTGCGAATAAATTCAGCATTCCCAAACCATAAATCTTAATAATGTTGAATATATTAGCTCACAAAAAACGTGATGGTTTTACAATGTCCGTTCATATTTTCTACATCTTTTGACTTAGAAAAGTGAAATTTGGAATGTAAGGAGACATGTCCAGGAAACACTTCTCAACAACAAACGCGCGATGCTCACTCGATCAAGCCATGGCGGAAATTGAAAACTGCATGTACGAACTGCTCAAACAGACGCTCCACTCCTTTGTACCCTTTCCCTAACCGCAACTATGCCCATTCCAAATGGACGAGTTCATTCTGCCGCACCTTGTATATGTTCAAGTCCACGCTTTCTCGGAGTCGTTTCCGATTGATGGAAAACTCATGAATAATTGAAGTGGTGAATGCCGATCCGAATATATTATTGAAGAGCATACTTAAGACAATTAACATTTTTGCACGTGTAAATTTAGATTGAGGTTCCATTGAAATTGACGGTCTTAATTATAAAAAAGAAGGTGACTAGGTGCTTTGAGCTAGCTGCTTATATCGATGGCAGCCTTTATTCGAGGGCAATATTGTAGCTCAAGTTCTTTCTTCACGTCTGTTAAGGTCAAAATTTGTAGAAATGAGAACCCTTGTGTTACACATACTGTAGTAATTCTCTTAATGTCAACTCATCAGTGAATAATAGCAACGAACTCTAAAGACCGTCAGTCGACCGAGAGAAAGTTCTCCTTTCAAACGAATGAGCGGAAACCACCGTAATTCCACGTTCAATGGATGGAGGCGGGCGAATCGATGACACCGAAGAGGAGAAACGACCACGAACGATCTCGAGAGCGGCAACTTTTGCAACAGATGCGCTTCACAACTTGTTTCCTCTTCACAAGTGACCAAGATGGATCGAAGAATTTTCTCCGGGTGGTTTGCACACGGAATCAAGGGGCGAGATCCTGGTCAGAAGATTTCATCTACAGAGCTCATGCGCGAGGTCGATAAACTTCTATAGTTTACTATATAGAGTTATAGCAGCTTCAAGATGGTAAGTGCCACGCATCCACTTCTCCCGAATGCGATGCGGGAATGAAAGACGACCACGAGCAAATAGTGGCCGAGATTTACGTCCACTTAGACAATTATCGAAGAAGAAATTGCATAGGCTTAAAAGGCTACCAACTTGAGAGCTGACCATTACAAATATCAATCTTTACAAGCCATAAATTACATTATTAGAACATGTAGTCCCTTTTCCAAAGAATTCCATGTTAAATGAAAGGACTGGGAGTAGGGACTTATTCTCAAAATACTATTTTTCAAATAAGATGTTTCAAAACGGGCATAAACCAAGTAACCAATTATCTTATACCGAATTAATAAAAATAATAAAAACACGTACTACAGGTGCATATTTAAACCGTGAATTACATATTTATTTAGATTTCCTTCTAAGTTATTAAACAGAATCTGCTACTTTTCTCGATGTGTTGTTAAAAAACGTTCGGCACAGATGAATCGGGACAGAATCCTGGACAGACGAGATCGATAGAACGTTTACTGGTGGATAGCTGTGATCAATACCATCCAAGAATGCAAAACATAACTTAGAATGATTAGCTCAACCCAAAAGAAGTGAATTGGTTCAAAGAACAACTACGCTGACTTATTTATTTAGTAATTTTTTTTTTTTAGTAAGAACTGAAACGCCGAATCTAATCTTGAAAAATAAAAAAATGCTAAAATAAACAATGTGATCAGACGTTTCCGGACATTTGTACTATGGCATTGCAAGTAAGATTTCACGAAAATTGTGATGAACCTCCCTTTACTTTGATTATGGCCTTTATTCTCCAAGGAAGACTTTGGTAGATAGCTTCAGGATTTTTCTTCCCTTCTTCCCGAAGAACGTGCTAGTCACAAATATTTGGCGATGTGCCCTAACCCGAAGTCATCAATCCAATTCACCCAACAGGTTTATATCGGGACTTTGCAGGTCAGTCCATTTCTTCAACCCGTCTCTTCAAACCGTTCTTGCTTTTTGACCAGGAGCATTGCGATGTTGGTACAGGAATGGTCCAATCAGAGACCAAACCCAACCAATGCTAGTGTGTGTATCGAGATTCGTCGCTCCATAAGTTTCCATCCCGTTTATTTCATTATTGTCTAATTTTGGTTTAAATCATGAAGTTCCGCTTTTTGCCATTTTTATCACTGTATTATTCATAATCTTTGTAAGACACCTAGTAACCAGTCAGCGTATGCCTGAAACTGGACTGCCATTGGTTCTCAATGTGTATTTTATTTCGTTTATTCTGTAATTTTATCCTTATCTGGCATTTTCCTCTTTGTAAGGCGACTAACAGCCAATATAGCATTGGTTCCCACTCTGTGTATAGTTCCATTTGTTCTGTTCGGTATCCGATTTGTCGGTAAGTTCAATTAGGTTTGTGTTCTAAGTTAGGCGTAAAGTTTCTTATTTTGTAATTATTTATTCAACAAAGGGAGAAACGTAAAACTTAATTTTAATTTAACGATGTTCGAGCTGCGCGCTCCGCGCTCCGTATGTTATTTACATTGTTGCGAGTTTAAGAGTTGAGCTTATCTAGTTTGTTAGGGCAGTTGTTCGACGACAGCCCAACTAAGTTGTTTGGTCTCCAGCTCTTGGCGTCCGGTTCACATTGAGAGTCCGCGGTGCTCCTGGCACCTGCTCCGAGGTTCGTTCGTCTATGGCACGATTGCCCAGTGGATGGCGAACGTTCGGGATCCGACCTCACGTTGGAATTGCTTCTCGGACTCCGGAGTTGGATAAACAGCTTTCTCTGTAATTAGTCTTTAGTTTTCTGTTAATTAAGAACTTTTGCTTTCTGAATATTTATCGCTCTTCCTTCGGCCCATGGCTATTGTTGTGAAACCAAGCCTTGACTCACCATTGAGTAGATGTAACTGAAGAATGTCCGACCGTCACCGCTAGGATCCTATGCCGAGAGAGATAGCAGCAGTTTTCGGTAAAACTGGCGGCTCTCAAGAGTTCTCCTCGGATAGCGGTCCCCGGTGTTCGGTAAGTTTTAAACCTATTTCTACTTGTGATTTTTTGATGCCTTGAAGTTTTAAAATGAATCCTTTTTATAATTTGCGTAATGTGTTCTACAAAAAATGGAATGTCAAGTTACTCAAGACATGCAGGAGCGGTCGGGGCGATGGTGGCATGGACACTGGCTCGACTGCATCTGCTGTGGCAGTGGACACTGGCTCGATTTCATCTGCTCTAGCCCGATACAGTGTTGTAACGTTTGTTGCTGCTACAGAATTTAACACAATTGCAGCTTATTGTATTGTGCTTCACTGAACCTCGTACCCGAAACCACTCATCAGTTGTTCTTTTAGTTTTTAATATAGAAGCCGCCGAAAGGGTTACGTAGATCGTAAAAGTAGACTCTGAGAACTATACTCGACAGACATTGTTAGATGACCCTGCGACTACGGCAAATCCAGTATTCCAATGGAAATGGAATACGCAACTACGACACAGAAAAGCTTCAATGTGATTTAAGATTTCTTTAAACTATTAATTTTGAAATTTTGTTTTGGTCGAGCTGTAAATTTTTAACTTTACTATTTGTTTGTTTCTTTATCTTTTTTCATTTTTTTTTTAAGTTTGCGGTCCAGAGGGGTCTGATGTGTCGAACGATTTGAAATCTCAGCCCGCCGTAAGCCAATTTGGTGCTGCTGAATGTTTCATTGTTATGGCTGAAATCTATTTGAATCATTTTTTTCTTTTTCCTGCAATTTTATTTGTTTGATTTGTTGTTCGGACGATAATAAAGTACCTTTGTGGATCTGCATTATCTGCCTTTTCATTTATTTAAGGTCTTATTTAGTTGAGTTACTAAATTTCCCGATTTTAATTATGGGACTGTAATTTTCTATTAAAGTAGTGTTTATTTAACGTTAAAGGATTTTTCCTTTGAGTATCTACTTGCTTAGTCGGTTTTATTAAACTTATCGTACCGTTAAACTTATCTTAAACTTTATTAGTAAGGCCAAGGCGAAGCTCAGAGTGCACCGTTACAATGTGAAAAATATTCTTGTGGGAAGTGGAAACCCAATTGTTTTCATTCACCACGTTTCAATCTTTCCATGGTTCCGTTTCGGTGAGCTATTCTAAAAGTGCCATGCAAAGACACGATTGCATTTGAATTGAGATTTCGAAACACTAGCTGAAGACTTCCGATTGCATCTGTTACGCGTGCTAGCACTGGACAATCTGTCTTTTCTCTAGCTTACCATTGGGAAATTTCCACTTGACAATGATGTCACAGTTGAACGGGATATTTGCAGAATGACAAATCTACTGCAGACTTGCTGAACAAGTTATATCAGGTTAGGTAGATGGTAAAACACTGGGCAATTAATACTGCACAATTTTAATCGCAAACGATTCCAGTAAAGCATGTTTCTATTTATATTATCTTAGACACCATAGGCATGTAAATTAGTTTTGGAGGTGTCCAGTGATTTTTGATCACTTAGTGTAGTTTATATTTCCATAACTAGTTTTATTGCCAATAAAATGTTTCCACGAGAAAATTCCAATTTCCACGGATCAATGTCATTTGCTCAATGTATGCTTCAGCGTGTTTCGTTCATATAAATGGAAGGCAACCCTATTTAACTAGCGCGCTCCCAGTGCATATGTAACAGTAGGCAACATTCCATTTCCAATTATTCTGAACAAACTACGAGGGGAAGTTAGTAAGAATACTGATTTGAAAGCTACTTTTATTTTTCCGCATAATCTTCCTGTACACTGAGGCACTTGTCCCGTCGTTTTACAAGCCCCTCAAAACCAGCAGCATACAATTCTTTAGATTGCTGTCTGAACCAGGCGGTGAATTCCCTTTGTACAGCTTGGAACCTAACAAATGGAAGTCGCTTGGGCTATACGGAAGACTGGTTTGGTTTGTTTGGTATTAACGTCCTTTTCAACAGGTCCATTAAGTTGGACCGCCACCAAAAAAAAAATTAATTCAGTTTAACTCAAAATTTTGTGAATATTTAGTGACGTTTTGTGACACTAGTAAAATATTTTGTGACTTTCCGGAAATTTCGGCAAAATTCATTTCAAAAGCGCGATGCAACTTAATGGCCAAAACCGCAGCTAACACTAATCAGATGATAGTTAAGGCTTCAATTGCGGGTTTGTGTACTCTGGGGAATTTGCCCGGGTTATTCTTGCATTTTCAACGTATAACTATAACGAACCATGTAATTATATATTAATTTAAAATCCAAATACTTGAAAATATAAGCCGGTTTGAATTCATATGAACTACTGTATTCTAATGTGCACTTTTAATCCTATAATTGAATGATTGAACATTCATAAAAACAGAGATAACAAAATGAAAACTACGAGTAATAATCTGCATAAACCAACAATTTCCGACGATTAACGAGGATTTTTGAACGCCGGAAATATGCAAAAGCAGATGCAAGGTTGCGAGAGTTGCCCATACTAAATGATTCATTTTAGCCACTATACCCATACAGCAAACTGATGTCCATACGACGTTGACGTGACATTCAGGTCGTCTTTAAAACGTCCCATGAATATCCAAAATGTGTCCTAATTAGGTTATATATGTCCCATCCTACGATCGTCCCTAAGATGTCTTATGTCGATAATATTAGGCTGTCCTGTGGACATCTCCAGTACTTTATTCGGACATTCTGAACATGTCCTAAGGACGTCTTAACAAGCCGAGCTGATGACATCCTACGACCGTCTCTAGTATTTGTTTCTGACATTCTGAGGAAGGCCACAGGATGTTGTGAGATCTATAAACTTTGATAGTGAAATTTGAAAATTGGAATAATTTGTAATATTATGATAATTGGTCGTATATTGCATAAAGATAAATATAATTAATTAATTGTAATAATTAATTGTTATATAGAGTGCAATAGTTTAATATACTTCCTTCAAAGCTTACGATAAAATTTCTTTATCAGACTTCATGTAGATAATGAATTATGTCTAAATTCTGAAGAATTAGGATTGATGCATGAGAAATTCTTAAGCAAATAAATAATACAAAAATATATTTCATCGGAATTTTTTTTAATTATTTTTAAAATGCATATAGTTTGTATTTCGTGATCGTAAATTTAATGGTATGGATATTCAATAGCAAGAAACAAAAAACTCCCTATGAACATAGGTCGATCAACGCACTGTTTCCGAGAAAGAATGGCTTTATTGACAAATGGAGCAACAACCCATACAGGTGTTCCTTTGGTAGTGTCTCGTGTACCTTGAGCTCCTAGCAAATGCTCAAAATGTCCACCATGAACACGGAAGCATGCTTCAGCTCTTCTTCTCAAAGAGGCACGCAAACGTTCGCAAAGACTAGCATTCTGTCGCATGTTTTCAAAGGCGTTCTCCACGCGATGGCGCAGGGCGTCCACAGTATCCACTCGTTGCGCAACATGTGCTCTTTTAGATAGTCCCAGATGCAAAAGTCCAATGGGTTCAAGTCCGGAGATCGAGGAGGCCATGCACGTGGTCCACCCCGACCAATCCACAGTCAGGTGATTCTGCACAGCCAGTTGATAATGAGCGGGTGCACCATCATGCATGAACTACATTTGTTGCGGAATCGCAAGAGACACATTTTCTCAGTGAAATCTTATTGCAGGAATTGGAGATAGGTAGCTCCTGTGAGCCTCTGCGGAAGGATGAACGGTCCAATGATACAATCCCCTATTCACCTGCCAACACATTGATGGAAAATCGGTCCTGGTGATGTGCTTCTCTGATGGCAACGAATCAGCCAGGTCTACTTCCTTCCATTTACATGAACGGGGCATTCCATTTACATGGCAAGGGGAAGAGGTTTAGTTTCTTTACGTATCATCATCATCACCATCATCGTCATCATTTCTCGGAAACGGTGCGTTGTTCGACCTATGTTCATAGGGACAAGGAAGCTGTCGTTATCAAACATGTCCTATGAGCATAGGTTAAAGCTACAGCTTCTTGTTTGCAAGCCAGGACTAACTTTACTATTAAATGGCGAATATTATTATAATCGCAGTGGCTACGTTCACGGCTACCGTGAAGGCATAATGGCTCACGACAGTAAGGAGTGGCGTCACACGTCATTGTCGGAAGTTGTTTCACGGCACTTTCCGTGCAGCGGACGGCCGTAGCGGTGAACGAACATATTGTGTAAATGTTCAAGTGGAAAAATATGTTCAATATTGACTTAAAAACTCATGATTCCAGAAAATGTATTGAAATTAAAAAAAAAAAAATTTCGAATCTGTCAACTATACTTATGTGACTAATTTTGTACAACTATCTCCTCCAAAACGGCAAAAAGCAGAACCAAATTAATATTTAAGAGTACTTTATACGGTGCCTTGACGTATTTTTATGACAATTAGTTACCGTGTTTGGAGATACTAATTTTTTTTTTCCAAAAATGAAGATATAGCGTTCATACCAGTGAACCAAACTCAATAAATTCGACATGTACGGACTCCTCACATTAAGACGATTTTTTTTTTGTAAATAACTTGTTTGCTTCTGATGAGCCAGTTCTGTTTTATCTATGTTCTGATATGTCATTGTTCTGAATTGTGACAGTTCTAATTTGGCATAGTCCTGATTTAGCAGCGTTCTGAATTGTCATGTTCTGAATTGTCATGTTCTGATTTGTCATGTTCTGAATTGTCCGGTTACCTTCCTTTATATTACAACATGATCATCACTGTAAAGAGGAAATCCCATGCCTAATGCTTTACTGTATAAGCATTTCTCTTATTGATTAAAAATCCATACATTGCTGTATAAGTGATATCAGGAATGCCAGTTAATTCCTTTAAAAAGGAACAATTTATTTTTAAAGAATAAGGACTGAATGGTCTTAAGAGGATTTTTACACGCCAAACCTCAGATGTTTAAATTATTGATGAAAATAGGAAAGAAAATTATTGATGAAAATAGGAAACCAAAGTGGCGCAAAGTGCCAGCAGAAGTTCCTGGTTCGAATCCAGGCTGTGGAATTTTCTTTCTTATTTTCATCAATAATTTATTTTTGTTTTTATAAATTATTCTGATTTTCTACTTAATTAATAGAGTAATGTCATTTTCTCTAATGCATCTGATTTACAAATTTCCGTAAATTCTGAGGCGTCACAAAATTTTTTATTAGCGTCACAAAACGTCACTAAATAATCACAAAACATTGGCATGTTTAATTTTCCAATTAGGGTTAGTTGCGGTTTTGGCCATTAAGTTGTACCACGCATTTGAAATGAATTTTTCTGATATTTCCAGAAAGTCACAAATTTTTTTATTAGCGTCACAAAACGTCACTAAATATTCACAAAATTTTGAGTTAAACCGAATTAACTTTTTTTTTGGTGGCAGTCCAACTTAATGGACCTCTTTTCAACTGCTATGGTCATTTCAGGACGGCATTATAAGAACCGCAAATTTTGCCTCGCAAGGGTTCTTTAACGTACAACCGGCAAACGACTACACGGGACCAGCGGCTTTACTTCCCTTCCGAAGGAAGTGCGTGATCTTAGGATTTTCCCTCTGAAAAAATCCTCGTCGTCCTCGGCCGGGGTCGAACCCGCGTCCTCGGGCATCAGAGGCGATCACGCAACCACTGAGCAACCGAGACCTATCTATACGGAAGATGCTCGAAAACTTCCCAGATAAAGTCATTTCGCAGCATCTCAGTTGTCTTGTTGGCAATGAAGACGCGCGTTATCGCGCAATAAGAGTTCTGGTCGCTTCCGTCGAATGAGGATGTTACAGTAGGGGTAGGCCTTTCAGTTTACTCTCGCTGCCGAAATATGGTAAACAATATGCCCTACTGATCCCAGAAGACCACTTTCAGGGCGATGAAGTGGTAGAAATACACAAGTGCCCAATGAATAGGGAGATTATGTGGAGAAATAAATGTAGTTTCAAGTCAGTACTCTCATTCGTTTCATTTCTATATCCATTTGCGACTTACTTATTTACTGTCTTCCCCTCGTAAAAGAAAGGCAAATTAAATTAAGACGAGATATACTTTCTTTCGTTAAGTGATCGTTTTAGTCCGTTACGCAAGTTACTCTACTAATTCGCTCGAAGTTTTCCTGGCTCGAGCCCAGGCCGTGGAATTTTCTTTACTATTTTCTATATTTAATTACTCTACTCTTCTGATACGTTCATTTAAGTTATAAGCTTTAGTAAGTTCCTTTTCTTCTTATGTGCGAGATTGAGTTACATATATACACATTATCGATACAATTACGGAACTTAATAAATTATATTCAATAGTCATCTTCACTTGTACTCGTAGTTACTTTATTAGATCAGAAACTTAAAATTCAAAAGCTCCATTCATATTTATTTTTCTTCGCTCTTTTCCTTAGAGTAAATTGACGAATCTTCTTAAAATAATCGAAAATAGTTGTGTAGTTCTTTTACGAGCAAGTCCTTTTACTTTAGTGAAGTTGAGCTCACTTAGGACTCATTCAAAGAAGGTCTTGTATTATGATGAAATAAATTAGGAACAAAATCCTCCAGTGTTATTATATCTTGAAAATCCTTTTATTAGGACAAATGAAAATGAACTCACGTGCAAGGATTCAGTTTCATTCTCACGAGATTTCAGGCTCAATGATCTGTTTTTCTTGTTTTTCGACGTCTTTCTTTTCTTAGCGAAGAAATCTAAACGTGCAAGAGAATGAAACTGAAAGGCTCCATTCGAATGCAGAGAAAAACGATCCTCGAAATAGGGAGGAGTATCTTAAAGCCCCCCGGCACGCGCTTATTGTTGCTATAAAATTAATGAAAACGGCGCGAGCTGGATTAGTGTTCTTTGTCCTCGTGCCGAAACTCCAACTCACCCTAAGTTTAAATTAAAGAGGATTATCTCGTAATCCTTTAGTGGTAAATTGGAGCCTCGAATCTCCTTACTTCGTGTCTCCTCGGATGAAACGCACGTGACGGGCTCGTGATGGATACAATCGGTTCACTTCCGTCAAGGAACTTCATTTAAGAGGGACGTGGGTTTCGTTATTCATGGAGAACTAAGTAACCCTTCGAAGTAACCCTTCCATGAATAATAGAGTTGTTTCGAAAATTAAAAATTCACTGCGAGCATGCAAGTGCCTGTGCATTTATGTATGCGAATGTAAAATATTGTTAAATTAAATTGGGGCTTTAAAACTGTGCATATATTAAATGAAATTTGCAAACTTTAAATTAAAGTGCAAGCTCATTTTTGATCAACTTCTAAATTACCCCCCTCTCCATTTATTCTTGCCAAGTTTCATCGGTAATTAACCTTCATCTATTACAGTGTACAGAGGCATTTTGAGCCCTACCAGCATTCAAGGAACGATTCCTTCTTAAAACAACCTAAGCCCAGAAGCACTAAAGTGGACCTGGCATACGTCTTCGCTACTTAGTTTACTCAGAAAACGCACGACTTTATGCCTTACCTACATCCAAGTATAAAAAACAATATTTTCGTGCACGTAACTAAACGGCTTCATTAAATAACTTGTTAAATAAAACAGCTAAGGGTAATACGGAAACTCCCTCCACTTTCAGACTGAAAACTAAAACTTTAAAATAAAGCAGTTTTCCGAGACAAAGGATGGATGAACGGGACACTATACTTTCGATGAAAATATCCTGAAAACGGGCAAACTTATTTCATTATCTTAAAAATTATTTTGTGGTTATCACACTAGAATATCTTACACTGAGAACTGTGATAGATTTCACCAGAATGATAATTGTCTATTTTATTAGAAAGGGCTGCATTATTCCAATAAACCCGTTCCCACTCATTTTCAAATCGTGGTCCAATTACATGATAAACTTCTTGTTAAGTGATGTTTTAGAACTTTAAGCTGAAATCTTCAACCTCTTGTGAATATACACTAGTATCAAATGTCATAATTTCTGGTATCAAAAATCCAAAAAAGTCACTTTTGATTCAAATTATTATTTGAATAATACAGAACAGCTTATGTAAACTGCCAACTTTCCTCCAAAAAAAATTCGTTTTAGGAAAATTCTATTGCTTCAAATTATAGTGGTCTTAACCCCAAACTGAATCTTCGGGAGTTAAAACCCTAATTAGGGCGGATTTCGATGTATCCAGGTTATAATGTAAGCTGCCTACCAAAAGTATAGGAAATACAGTTCTTCTTTAATATCTCAAAGAAAAACAAGTGAAACGAACAGAAATAAATTTGGTAAACAAAACATCCTTATGAAAAATAGTATAAACAAAGTAGATGAGGATAGAACAAACCATTGTTTATGGAATTTAAAAAAAAACAAAAACTGCTGTCCCAAAAGTATAGGAAGAGTATATGATGTTAGAAGGGGAGGTGAATGAACATCCTCCTCGCACTTCTGACTCCATATGGGGCATATCCAAGACTGAAATGAAACCTTCTCATTTGCATATCACAAATTCTGAACTTGCATCCAAAATGCCACGAAGCAAACACTTCACTAGTGATGAAATTGCGGGCATTTGGAGACTGAATTCAGAAGGCAAGAAAATTGATGAAATTGCAGCAGAAATCGGACGTTCATATAAAGTAATTGATAAAGGAAACGACTATGGTCCAAAACCACGATGCGGAAGACCTCGAGCAACCTCCACACGAGATGACACACGTCTGATCCGAATGGCTGCATCAAGTGAACTGTCGGTGAGAGCCATAACTCGACAAGCAGGCCTTCAAATTTCCAAGAGCACTGTGCACAGAAGGCTGTCCAACGAGCCACACCTGAAATATGAAAGCATTCAGAGACAACCACCACTCAAGCCTCAACATCGCGCTGCAAGACTTGCATGGGCAAAAGATCTTGGAAGGACGAATGGCTTTCTGTCATCTTCAGTGATGAAAAAAAGTGGAACCTTGACGGCCCTGATGGCTGGCCATGTTATTGGCACGATTTGCGAAAAGAACCCCGAACCCGTTTAGCACGACAACAGGGAGGTGGATCACTCATGACACGGGGTGCTTTTACATTCAACGGAACGACAACGTTGGCCTTTCTCTCTGGACGACAAAAAAAAATCTGAAAACTACCAGGAAATATTGCAAGAGCATCTCCTGCCATTTCCCGTTCAACTTGCGGGAAAAAATTGGGAATTCCAGCACGACAACGCGCCAACACACTCATCGAAGTCCACCCGCGACTGGTTACAGTCAAAGCAGATTAAAACCAAGACTTGGCCAGCAAGAAGCCCTGACCTCAGTGGGGTCATGGCTAGAGAAGTCTACGCCTCAGGAAAGGAGTATGAAACCGTCCATGCCTTAAAAGCTGCAATTGAGAGCAGTTGGTACGGTCTTGATCCAGGACTTTACCAAAACTTGATACTCTCCATGAAGGATCGCGTTTTTGAGGTCACAAAATCTAATGGAAAACACATTGGTCGTTAACATTACAAATATTGCAATCGAATGTAGCTTACTTTCTTTTTTTGTTAAAAATGTAACTCTTCCTATACTTTTGGGACAGCAGTTTTTGTTTTCTTTCAAATTCCATAAACAATGGTTTGTTCTATCCTCATCTACTTTGTTTATACTATTTTTCATAAGGATGTTTTGTTTACCAAATTTATTTCTGTTCGTTTCACTTGTTTTTCTTTGAGATATTAAAGAATAACTGTATTTCCTATACTTTTGGGCCGCACCTTAGCTTTAATATTTACTAATATTATTAATTTCTCTAATATCTTTAACTGGTAATTATGACATCAGAATATCAACGAGTTAAAAACCCCAACAAATCTCTGTAATGAAATTTAGTAAAATTTGCTAAACATTATCCATTTTGGAACATAATTTTCCTTTCGAATAATTGCTCCTGCTTTTAGTGAGGCTTCAGTAATACAATCAATGTCAAAGAATGTTTCAGTTTTTACACAATTTAAGCAGTAATTAATGGCAGGCTAATCAGGGGAAATGGGAATTAGCAATGGTTTAACGATCACTTAATGAGACGCCGGAATTCATTTAAAAATTAAAGAAAAACCTTCTCGGAATATAATCGGAAATTCATGTCATTAGGTAAACGCCTTAAAATTTGAAAACATCCGCGCCCTTTAAATTTTAAGATTAAGGTAAAAGAATGCAATCTTTTCTGTCTTGTTAAGAATAATTTCTTTTCAATCCATTAACTGGTAAAAATTAAATATTCAACGAATACTCTTTGATGAATGTGAAATGCAGTTCGTACATTTATTTTCAAATCAATCTATTAATTATTTACGCAATGCCTTCCATTATTACATATTTCAGCTCATTTCCTCGGCCTTAACTTAATAGTCGCATGTATGTTTAAAATTGCTCAATTTAAAACATCAAATATGGAGTATGAAGTTAAAGCTCACGAGTTTACAAAGCATTTTCTAAAGATAAAGGTTTGGGATGAAAAAAAGAAACACCAGGTAGGTCATATATTTTTCATTTATTTCATTTATGTCTTGTATACATTTGGTAATATATTATTAAAGGTTGGTTCACATTCAGCGACTTCGCGGAGTGAAGCGTTTTCCCGAATCCTGGTGTTAGCTAGGCGTCACAAAGACGCGCGTGTTA
>JAHWFO010003935.1:793860-811341 GCA_023313115.1 Rhysida immarginata | reverse complement strand
CCCCCCCGCAGCTATGAGAACTCTGCTCTGATTGGTTGTTCGATCAGTCGCTCTTTCATCCAGTCTCTGTTGCTTTCTAGACATCGTGTATATATATCGTGATAACATGGCTTTCTTGGCATCGTGTACATGCATATATTATATTTTTTTATTAGGAAAAATGACAGAAAACGAGACACACGTGCACAGAAAACACGCTAACGGCGAATTTCATTATGGCCGACTTGACTGGCGGAAGTGGGTTAGAAACAGTTGCTAAGGATTCTGGGACTGGAGAGATGTTCACTCGTAGCTGATTGGTTGCGCATTAGGATCGACTTCTGAAAATTCCAACACGGTTGGAATTCGAAAACCCGCGCCGTTGTCGGCCCTAACCCGCTTTCCGCCGCGAATTCGATGAATGTGAAACTGCTCCGGCAACCAAAATCGCGTCCAATGCGCCAGATACGGCGATTTAGACGCGAAGTCGCTGAATGTGAACCCGCCTTAATGCATGTTTAAGTATGAAATCTAAAAGTATAATAGTAAAATATTTATGAACTTAAATATAAATTTAAATAAATAGAGAAAAAAATAAATTATAAAGTAAATAAAAAGTTTATTATAAATACAGACCAATGAGGCGAAGCTCATATGGGATATGTTATAAATAAAATAGATAAGAATACGGAAAATAAAATATAATTATTTTTTTAAAAAATATATATAAAAACTTAAAAAATTATAAAGTTATAAAATCTATAACACCTATAAAATTTTTCTATATAAAAAATTTAGACTGGAAAATTTAGACTATGATCAATATTAGTTAACGTCATACCCCACACATTTTTTTTTTAATTTTCCGTAACAAACCGGTAAATTATGATGGGAATTTCGAAAAACTAATTTATTGAAAAAGAAACAAACAGGAATGGGGGTGAAAAGTTCACGACGAAAATTACAAAATTTAAAAAAAAAAAACAGCTGAAACAATCCTACATTTTTTTATAGAATCGTGTTATTCTGATCAAAACGGACAAATTTAGTTTCAAATCTCAGAAATAAATCCTGTAAAGGAATTTGGATTATTTGCAATTTTGCCTTCCCTCCACTTCCGAACGTAACACATTCCTTTAAATTCCATCGGAACGCTAATTTTCGTAAATTCCTTTCATCAATTTCCTTACATTAATTTGAAGGAGATAAAAATTTTATGCCTTTAAAAATTTTTTTAAAGTTTTAAATTCCATCGAATCCAAACGCGAAACATTTGGGAGCCTTATTTTAAGGACCACACAGTGACTGAAAAATTAGGGAAGTTTTAATTGAGAATAAATATATGATTCCTTTAATTATAATTGAGAATAAATATTAATTATACAACGAGCATAATATTATTTGATTAGTAAACATATTCTTTTTTTAATTTTCTATTTTAATTTGTATACTCAACTTGGGCATACATCAGAACCATTACTGCAGTTTTGATAAAATAACTTGACCAGTAAAGCTCGATCTTTCTTCTGACATAGTCTTTATACAGGGACTCTAATTTTGCAGCATGATAAACGCCATCCAGTGGTCGAAATTTGAACTATTTTTATTACAAAAATCTCTTCCCCATGGTCTACATAACGTAAATTTCAAGTTTCATCAAAATCTGATCAGCAGAACAGGCTCTAGAGGGGTCTGAATCAAGGTTGTTAGAGAGAGGGTCTCTCTCTAACAACCTTGGGTCTGAATAGTGTAACTTAAATTACAACCACTATTTAAGGTCCGTAGAAGCGTTAAGGTCAGTTTTAAAAACTTGTCCATTTGGGAAATTTTTTTTATTAGAGATAAAATTTAATTTAAATAATAACTAAAAAAATTTAATCTGAACAATGTAAAATATTTTAAAAATAAGGAAACATGGAATTTATCAATGAAAAAAAACTTGCATATATTTTACTTCCTGTATGTACAGGGTGATTCAGTCAATTTCTGACCATTTCAGTACTATGATTTACAAACTTAGCATTTCAGTATGATATTTTAGGCAGTTCGGAGTTTTTATTCCCGTGGAAAAGTCTTGATGATGTGCTCAATGTGGCCACCACGAACGTTTTGAACTGCTCGCAGCCGAATGGTGAAGTTGTTCATAACTCTATCCAGGATTTCTGCATCCACAAGGGTGCAGCAGTCGACGATGCTTTGTCGCAGCTGGTCTAGGGTTCTTGGTGCTGTAGTGAACACACTGTCTTTAAGGAACCCCCAGAGATATAAATCACATGGGTTTAGGTCAGGACTCGTAGGGGGCCCAAAGAAAGCCACCCCCGAATCGATCTGGAAACCTGCTTGAAATGACACGATTTCCGAATTTCTGATTGAGAAAGTCTAGCACATCATTAGTGGTGTGAGGCCTAGCCCCATCCTGTTGAAACCGCTGATGTCGAAGCTGTATACGCCTCCTTCTCAGCTCGGGGATGAAGAAGGTTTCCAACATGTTAAGGTAAGCCTGTGGCGTTACGGTGCTCTCAAAAAAGAACGGACCAATGATGCCTCTTTTGGAAATCGCGCACCAAGCCATAACCTTTCGTGGATGAAGAGGTGATTTATGGATCTCATGAGGATGCTGGGAACCCCAAAAACGAACGTTGTGTTTATTAACGTCACCTGACAGATGGAAGAAGGCCTCATCTGACACCCACAGGTTGTCCACAATATCCTGATTGGCTTCCATTTCTGCTCCAAACTCCATCGCAAATTGCTGTCGCTTCTGTTTTCCAGTGTCTGTTAACTCTTCCTGATAAACATGGATCTTATACGGGAACAGGTGTAAATCCATTCTCAAAATTCGCCACGTCGTGGTATACGACAGCCCTTCTTCAATGGATAGGCGGCGAACAGATTTTTTGGTAGGGGAATCGACCAACCTTGTGAGAACATTTTCGACAACTTCGGCCGAAACTTTCGAAATTGCTTGACAAAATCCATGATTGCTTGCCTGCCTGGTGCTTCTCGACACTTATACTCCTTCCGGAACTTTCTGTGCACGGTTACAGATGATTTTGTCTCGAAATACCATTCGCAACCTTGCATTTCTGCTCTGTTGATAAAACGGGCGCCATTTTTCAACAATACGATTTTCATGCAGCGCCGTTGCAACAATACAAACTCCAACTATTTAGAAATTCTATATGGCGCTCATATTCTTTCAATTTTTTATCCCTAATGCACGTCATTCGATTGAAATGGTCAGACATTGACTGAATCACCCTGTACAATACAACCTGCAAATGGTCATTATTCAGCAAGATGATGACCACCTGTGGTTGAGATGTACATGATCAACAATGACTTTGCTTTATTCACAATATGTAAACTATTCGAACGATTAGCGTCTTCACGTCAGACGGGATATGTGTGATGGCATGTATCATTTGGTGTACATGGCGAGGCATCGACTCGAATAATGTTTTAATGATGTCTTGTGTCATCAATAGTCATCCAGTCTGTATTGGCCCGTGTCCAAAGTTCGTCAAGAATTGTTGGACGACGGTGATTATCCTGTATTCCGTGCCCCAGATATTTTATATTGGTAACAAATCAGTTAATTTAGCCGGCCGCAGTAGTAGTACTGGAACGTTGTCATCCCTGAAGAAGGCACGTATTCGGCAACATTCGAAGACCGGAGAACGCACAGTCCAGAAAAAGGGGAACCCAGTCCACTCGAAGCACAATAAGCAGTTCGCTGCTCGGAGAGGTGCATTAGACATGGCTGCAACATGTGCTGTGGCGTTATTTATTTATTTATTTATTTATTTATTTATTTATTTATTTTATTTGTATAAGAATAATTTGACAAGCAGCGACATCGCTTGTATAAGTCAAAGGCATAAATAAAATATAAAATATACTAAAAAAGGTAAAGTATAATACAGAATACAAAAATACTGATTAAAATATAAACAAAATAAATTAACATGCCATTTATAACTTAACACATCCAAAGTATTTACATATAAAATCTTTTACACTTGTTTTTATAAGAACATTTTACGCATATAATTTTTTTTTTTTTTTTTTTTTTTTTTTTTTTTTTACCAATCTTTTACATTGCCTGCTAAAAGATAGCCCCTAGAACATTCTGCAGGTATGGAGGGACGACTGGTCATTGATGTAAGGATTGATGTAATTCATGTAATTGATGTAATTGACTGTAATTGATGTACGGATTCTATCTAGAGGCGCTTTCGTAACAGATAAGGGATAGTTTCGTATATTCCTACCATGCATCCCAAAACAGAATGTTTCCTAATCATATTCACCTAAGCACAATCATAATTCGTCCGAAACAATTCATCATGCCACTCACGATGCACACTCACTCACGATTTGTCTGGTAGTGCGTTGCTGAGGTATCAAAGGTAGCCTTCGAGCTTGCAGTCCGAACTCCAATAAACAGCTGATATGGGAGAATGCGTCAAGTTCTCCACTGCTGTGCCAACCTTGATGATCATGCTGAACGGTCACCCGAACATCCTCCCGAGATGACGATCGTCTATGATATTCAGTGCCTTCTCTTCGATAGGTATGCCATTCTTCGAACACTTGCCGCGACGGACACAATGCGCCTTACATGATGGAATAACTTAGAGGGAAGCATTGCAGTCTCTCATGTCAATGATGGCGTCAAACTCTTATGATTGTCTTACTCGACGACGAGGCATCCTTCTTCAGAGCTGACCAAGCAATACACTGACGGCTTGACTACGCAGCGCTGATGATGGAATAACTGAGACTATACAGTCTGTGACAAGGCAATGATAAGATTGGCCTAGACCTGGTATGCTTAGACCGATGATACTGAAATGCTAATCGTTTCTGCGGTAGTGTTTGATTTGCATAATTTGAAAAATGCAAAGTCGTAGCTCAACTTCTTCAAGCTGTTCTCATTTTTAAGAACATGAGTGTATTTCATGTGGACAAAATGATTCGTTAATTCTACTATTAAATCTGTCGAGTTGATAGTGATTGCTGTTTTTTTATTGTATGTGAAGATAATTTTAAAACGTAATTTTTAAAGAAAACAGGACTTATCAATTTTACTGAAGTATTAATTTGTTCATAGTTTTTAAAGTATTAATCGTCAACAAAGGAATTCAATCTTTAAATAGAAATGTCTCGACGAAAAAGTGGTCATTATTGAAAGCACTGGGTTTCCTAAGATCACGGGAAATAAGTCAATGTATTTAGTTCAAAATTCACAAGCAGAAATTTTAGAAAAGAAAACGATGAAATATTACCGACAAGAAAGTCACTTAATCTAAATTGAATTCAAAGTTACACATTACTGCCACTAGGCAGTTTATAATAAATGGTGTCTTTACGGTTTTTTTTTACATCTTATAAACTCTAATAATCATTTGGATGTTCACAAAATTTTCATTAACTCCTTAAATACGTTTACACTAATCACTTCTGTCAAATACAGTGAAATTAATGTTAATTATTTTTAATGATAATCAATTTGCTAGAAAACCAGGTAAAGTAATGAATGCTTTTGATAAGAGAAGGCAAGAGAGAAAACACTGCCACCGTTATCAAGCATTCTTTCTTGGAACGGATCAGTTAAGGACGAAGAAAGAATGTCGTTGGGGCACTGGTTAATCTAATCTCAATTGTTTTGAGTTTTTGGAATTGTGGAAAGATTGAAAACTAATCCCTCCACGCAAGGGTTATCCGCAGATATAACCCACATTAATCAATACAAAGCAAGGCCTGGTGGACTTTCACTGAATTGTGTTTCAGTGAAGTTAAGCAACATCAGGCACGGCTAGTCACTCGGTGGGCGACTCATCAGTGAATCAGGATCTTCACCCCCCTCCCCCCGGCTGCTGTGAACATCATACAGCAGTCGTTACTCCAGGTCCATCCAGAGACCCAACTCGTCGGCCTCAGGCCATACAGGTTCTGGATGGACTATTGGATTACAATGAATTCTAAAAAAAAAAAAAAAAAAAAAAAAAAAAAAAAAATTTGTTAAAAGAGATCGTGGAATTGTCACTTTCTGAACAATGAAAAATTCAGTAGTACATCTTTTCAATAAACAACTTCATAAGTTAGTACATCTTTTCAATGTATTGACACGTAATAAGTAAATTTATATATATCGCTGGTCGAAACAAAGACTTCAATGTTAGCAAAAGGATGGGTTCTATTTGCCTGTACCAAACCACACAGTGAATCAACGAGGACTGTACAACGAGTCCACAAGCAAAATTGTTCTGCAAAAGGTGTCATGTCGTAAAAGGTGCACCCTTAACAATACGAAATGGTCTTCCAACCAAGCAATAATTGCTACAAACTGCCAATTACCTGTACATGTCCGCATCATTAGAGCGTATACTTCAAAGTCCACTTGATCCAATGGGCTTTTGTAGGAACGCTGCATACAAAAAAAGCACCATTACAGTGGGCCATCGCCACTGATCTGTAGAGTGTAGACGATTTGAAGACGCGTTATCAGCTCAGAAGAGCCTAGTTTTTGTTTGTACTCTGATGACGAGATCAAATAAAGCCTTCAATGAATACTGTGCATAAGGTGTGCTTCAACAAAGGTGGATCAGAGATATCTTAGGAATATTTTACATACACAGAATTGGTCCCTTGTATGAAGATAGTGGACGCATGAACAGAGTGGATTATATGCAGATTATGGACGACTTTTGTTCAGCATCTCAGAGCTGACTACAACTGCTGGGTGCATAGGTACTTGTATATGATGGTTCGATGAATAATTACTGTACGTTTAAGCACGTGGACTGGCCTTCATAGTCCCCAGATTTGAACCCATCCAGAATCTGTAGAAACACTTGGAAGAGAAGGTGAAATGTTGTGTACGCCATCCTACCAATCATGAGATTGAGCCGTAGAGCATTCAGATTCTGGTAGAATCAGACCAGGAATGCAGTGGTAATTCAAGCAAAATTAGGCGTGGAAATCTGGTGACTAATGTTTTTTGCCCTGTGAACGGCAATAATTACCGCGCAAATTGCGCGTGGGCCCCGTTTCATTTTATTATATTTTATAAACAATTTTTCGATCATGGTTTCAATTTCGTTTCGATTGTCTTTTAGTTACGTATTTTCATTTTAGGTACGTATTTGTGAAAAATGATTCCTGATCCTTTTTCTTGTCTGTTTGTACAGTTGTACGCAGTTTAACTCAGAGGAATGTTTTGAATTAATTATTCCTCAGGCCCAAAATCTTCAAAAACAAAGCAGCCAGACAGCTAATTACTCCACGGCTCACTCCTGCCCAGAACTATCATGGCTCAATTTGCTTCATTTTTTGCCGCTATTAACAATAGGATTCGGAGTCTATCTTTAATATACGGCATTGTTCTGAGCAACAATCAAACTTTCATCGACTCCATTTTGGATTTTAACAATCAGATTGGTCTTAAGCACGGTCTACAGATATTCATGGTCATCGAGTTCCATTGTTAAAATGAAGCTAAAGTTTCTAGCTCCCAATAGGGCGGGAACTCTATTGAAAAGTGGCGCTGCACGTACAATCGGCCCCAAAACGCCTGCAGCGCCGCCCTATCGACAGACAGAAACTTTACTTTCATTTTCAGTTTCAATGAAAAACCTCTATCGCAGGTCACGGTCGGCCCTGGTGCGATCTATGCGACACCTGGGCGCGATCTGTTTTCCTTAGCTTCTCGAAACAATGGAAAATGGCCGAAGCTCGATGACCATGAATATCTATAGACCATGGTCTTAAGTCAATATACAGGGTGTCCCATTTAACCTGACAAATCAAATTAAATGGAAAAGTACGCATCATACAAAAATTATAAAAATACGTGTTTAGTATATTTTTAAAAAGTTATCAGAGGGGGAGGGGACAACTTTGAAATCCTAAATAGGAACCCCTATTTTTAGTGGTATTTTCAGATTGTACACAACATTTGAGAAATGTTTTATTCTTCAATTGATTACACCGTTTAGGAGACAAAGAGTGTGGAACTTTTAATTTTATCGACGAAAACAAAGAGATAGAGGGTGAATCTTGAAATTTGATCAAATATCTCTAAACATTCCTATTCTACTTTTTGATGATCTTTAAGAATCTGAAGTCCGAATTTCAAAAATCTTTCAAAGCTTTGGATTTTTGAAATTCTGACTTCGGATTCTTAAAAACCATCAAAAAGTAGAATAGGAATGTCGCATTAACATTTGATCAAACTTCAAGATTCTGGAGTAACCCATTTTCAGTGCAAGGGATACTACCAGATGCTTCTTCTTTAAAGAAGCCTGCAATGGCATTATGAAACCAAATACCAGCGTTTATTCCAATGCTACTAAAGATCGTAGAGCATGCATAAAGAAAGAAATTTTAAGTTCTTTCATAAAACAGACGTACGCTGTCTAAAGAGCCTACGTCAATAGACTAATAATTACTAAGGAAAAAACATATATCTAATAATTACCAATGTCAAACAGAATAGAAAACCGCAATTCTCATATCAGATAGATGCTTAAAAAAGAAGCCTTCAGCAACAGCTGTTCAAACCGCGTGCATGGAGAGAAAAGTCCAGGTAAAGACTGGTATTCATAACAAGTTTCCGTCAAGGACATTCCGTCAAGGGAATTCCGTGCAGCACGAGGTCCAAGGAAAAAAAATTGGGTATAGCTCGACAGGATATTCCTTTGCCTTAATCTTTGTCTGTATTCACGATTCCCTTGCTCCTATGATCCATTACTGCATCCAACTTGGACTCCGAAAACGCAGCAGCTCTCAGTCTCTCACTGCTGCTATCCCACAATGCACCACAGTGTAATGTTGCGTGCAGGAAAGAAATGACTTTTTTCCGTGCTTGTGATCAGCTGGAAAGAAATGATTTTAAGGCAACGGAAACAAATGTTATGAATACCACTTTCGGTAAAAAATTTTCCGTTGCCTTAAAATTCGAGTTTCCTTAACGGAAACGTGTTATGAAAACTAGGCTTAAGTCGCAGTCATTTCATGGCACCTTAAGCATGCGGCTGAAGCCCACTGGTAGCGATTATATTTTTGTTAATTTAACCATAGCCTTTTATTGTGACTAAATAGGGAGTGTATATCAGTTGGTTAGGGGGGGGGGGGAGGCTTCCCCCTCCCCAGTCTTGTAAATAAAAAACTTCCCCCCTCCCCGATTGTGCGGATAGTGAAAAAACTTAAGGTATGTCTAAAAAGTCCGACCGGTCGCGACCGGCTAAAGCCCGTCGCAAAGCTCGTTTAGGAGCCACCAGTGACTGACTCGAAATTTTGACCAATGACGCATACGTAGGTGTATTAAAAGAACCAATGCAGGCATACGTAGTTGGCTTATTCATTTTAAATTTTCTCCCGATTCAGACTACCCTCGATTCATAAAGTAACGACTGGTCGCGACCAGAGTCCAACGCCGGTCGCGGTCGGCTGCCGCGGCATAGATGAAAGAAACCTTTCATCCATGGCCGCGGTGAGTAGAATCAAAATGGCGGACGAAAGTAGAAATTTCAAGTGTTCGAGTGCCCGATACGTAATAAATATATTTTGGATAAAGGAGATGGCGAAATATGATGAGGAACCTTGCTGCGACGCCATTTTGAAGCAAAATGCTCACGACCGCGCTGTCCATGAACGAACAAACGAAAGCAAACGGCCGCTATCGTACCACGTAACTTGTTGGCGACTGGTCGGACTTTCTGGACACACCCTTAACGTATTTGGCATGTCGATTTTCTATCGCGGTGGTTCCTTAAAAAAAAGTTTAATTTCAAATAGACCAGCCACGAAAAATGAATATTAGATTACGTGATTTGGTCGCTCGTGGTCGGATACAGTCGGATATTTCAGACACGGCCTAAAAATAAATCAGAGGAGTGGCCAATTAGATTCGCGTGCAAGGCTCCTTAACTTTGGATTAGTATTATTATTATTATTATTTTTTAAAATGCACTTCACCCTTATGCGTCTATCTCTCCATGCAACCCAAAGTATTATTAACGATTTTGCGTCGGGGTAATACAAAAATGAACTTACTTTTAGCCAAAAAGAGAAGTTTCACTACGATGCATCACTCAACGCTTCTCCGTTTACTCCGCCGCTTTGCAAAAAGCCTCGCCACTATTATCGCTGTGCAGTCATTTCTCAACGTCTCGATGAATTAAGAGTATAAGTCCAGTACGGAAAAGCTTTGAGAAATCCCTCGACTTTTAATACGCACTGTTAAGCCTAGTTTAGTAATACTGAGAATAGAATTCGCTATTCTCTTATTTTTTACGTTGACGAGAAAAAATTTCGTACACTGAAGCCAGCGACTGAATTCTTTTCCTTCCTTTTTTTCCCTTTGCTGTAATGGCACCATCCACCATGGAACACGTTCGCATCAGATAATTTGAATATTTCTTACTATGATATCAACGGAAACGAAGACAACATTGAATATTCGAGTTAAATAACCATAATAACCAGGTTAGCATTCAATTTCGTTTAAAAAATTAAATAAATGTAACAAGTGTTAATTAAATATATGGAGGAGTGCGCTAATTAAATATTCTAGCAAATAGGATTAAAATTATATTATGTATTATTATTTTACACAAATATCAAATTGTGTTAATAAGAAGTCATATTCGACATTGCCGTGTAAGAAGTAAAACTACCGAATTACAGTTTCTGACATATTGAGTTTACACACGAAAGAACTGGAATTTTAATATCGAGTTAAATAAACATGAAATGCCAATTAATAATTGGTTTACGCGAGATTAAGACAACTGAAACGACGACATGACGCGTTAGCATTCGTAGCCGTCCGACGTTTTATTACAAAATAAGATTTCGGGAAAGTGAAATAAATTTCATTCTGCGTGTACGGTCAATTCAAATAGCCCTTCGTAATTACTCCACAAACCCCTTCAAACCCGGACGGCTCGTGATTATTTACCGGCAATAAAATTCTTCAGTCGCCGTTATTGCGAAAGCAGTTGTTGCAAATAAAACCAAACCCGAGACTGCAAATAAGCACTAGAAAATTTTCCCTCTCGTTTTTAACCCTTTTTTCAAATGACAGTAGAAAGCCCATGGAGTAATTTCACGCGAAGGGGATCCCCGAGTAATTTTATGCTCCGTCTCCCCCTTTAACGGCGAAGCTTGGAAGCCCGTTCCCTTTAAAGCGATTCACATTTCGTGTAGAATTAGTTATACTTGGGCGTGCTTGTCATAATGGTGCAGTGTAAGCACCTTATCAGATGACCAGAATAATTCAACTCCCCCTCCCCCCTACCTCCGAAGTATTAGGCCATCATTAATTAAACGAATCTGCTTACAAATGAAAATGAACTTTGTACGAAAACCGAAATTGCTTCCCTCTTGATGAGCGATTCCTCCGATTACCATTAATCATTAAATTCCGTTGGAGATCTCTCTCTCTTTCTCCACCCTCCCCCCTTCAAGTGGCACTCCCAGAAATTTTTAGTTCTTCCGCTTATTGGATGAATATACTCAAGAGACTGTTCCACGAAAACGCCTTTTAACTTTCAAACGCCGGTCTCCAAAGGTTTGGAAAGAATTCGCAGTGCTTTCAATACAAGTCACTCATTTAGTAGGATCCTAAATCTCTTTATTTAATGAATTATGAATGAATCTTAGAAATTCAAAAATTATTATTCAAAAAGTTGTAAAATGGCAGGGTATGCCGTGAATTTTTGAAATCAAATTAATAATGCCATCAGCAAATAGTTATGTAAATAAGTAATTGTAGTTCTAAAGTAATATGTACTTTCAAACCCGCTTAGTACAGTCTAGTTCCACTGTATTATTAAGTGATTTCTGTCAGGTACAAAAGTAACCATTGGAAACGATGTCTGCTGGATTCTCGACTTGGTAGGTCGTTAATAGGAATTCTCGACTTGGTCAGAGAAATAGCTAAACTATTAGGGGAGGGGGATGGTTCAAGCCTTTGAACACCTCTTGTGGCTTACTCGTGTTTGTAAAAGCACATTCTGAACAATGACTTATCCTGAACCTTCCTAATGAATGGCGAAAAGTTTGTCTTATTGTGATGCTTCAATACTGCTTCAGTGAATAATAAACAGTCTAGAATTAGCAATATAATAAATATTTATTGTCTATTGTCTATAAGTTGATGGAGGCCTTGCAGTCCAGTGCGAGAAAGAAACGCACAGAATTCCTATATGTACTGCAAGGTCTCCATCAACTTCATCAAGAAGGAAAAAATAGAGAACTCCATTTCATATTGCCTCTAAAAGGGCTCATTTTCCGAGGGGGTGTTCATATGTTTTCAAACAAATTATTGCATTCGATTCCTGAATATCTTTGCTATATTACATCCAAGAATCAACTTTCTGACTATACATCTGTGAGTGCCATCAACGGTCTGAAATGGACCTTTCACGCGAGCATATTCGAGCAATAATCTTCTACGAGTATTCTGGAAAGATCAGTGCTTCGCAATGTCACCAAAACATTTGCCAACGTTTAGGTGATGGCACTGTTAGTTTACGTACAATAGAAGACTGGTATCGCCGGTTCAGACGCGGAGATAGCACTCTTCAAGATGCATCTCTCTGGTCGGCCAATCATGATTTCAGATGGTGATCTACGTCAAGCGATTGACTCGCAGAACAGTTCAAGGTTCACTTTTCAACCATTGCCTTTCAATCATCTGCATGAGCTGAATCTGTCATTCAAGTTCATTCAATTTTTGTGTTGGAATAAAAATCCGGAAAAAACTTTTGCAACAACCTGATAAAAACCACGGTTGTAAATAACACGTTCTTCTAGTAAACTCCTTTGGCAAAATAGGTGCCAGTGTAACAAGTGTCTAGCGATGCCGACAAAGCTGGAGAGCATTTGCTGCCGGGAGATGGTGAGCGTTTTTTTTTTCCTGATGTGATTTTTTTCCCCGCGTGAATTTCTTAATACAAGCTTGTCTTAAGCTTTACATAAAAAAATATTAAAAAGAATTTTTTAAGGATACACTTAAAAAAAATAGGACTTAATAGTAAAAAAAAAAATGTTTGTGCCTCTAGTTTACAAACAAGAGTAATTACCTCGGGCAGAGGTGTGATGACGGGTCCTCTGCTAGTAACTCATAAAATTAAAAAAAAAAAGGCAAAGTGTGACGACGCGTGTTTAATAATAAATTTAAAATTTTAAAATGAAAATACTACGCGTCGCCACGCTTTCACCTTTTCAATTTTATGAATTCCTATGTAAATGAGAGGCACCAAAAATTATTTTTTACTTTACTAAAGTATACTTTTTAAACTAAAAGTGTATGCCTTTATAGTTTTCTTTTATTTTTAATATTCTTTATTTTATTCCTTTTAGTCTTGGATATGCAATCGATTTTTAACTTATGCCTTTGCTAAAAATATGTGAAAATGAAGAAACTGATTAGGTTGCCCACATCGGAATGAATATTAAATCTAAAGCGGTAACCCCCTCCCCCCCCCTCCCCTACCCGGGTTGAAAATTAAATTTGAAGAAGTGTCTCCCCCTCCCTTACACGGAATGAAAATCAGTTTTAATCCTTTTTAAGACTTCGAGTTTTGAAAATTTGTGCTGGATTTATTGTCACCGGAAATGAATCACTATACCAACTTTGGAGTTGTTGAATTACGGGAAATGGGTGACAAATTGTTTTTAGTAGCGCCAGACAGAAAAAAGCTGAGTTTCCTCCACCTCTTCTAACATCTATCTCGACGCCGATTGCCATGTAAATTACAACTCGACCACAAAAAAAAAATTGAAGCACTGCATTAAAATAAAGCAGGTGCCTGTGTTTTAATTTTAACTGCAAAACAATTGAAGCAGCCTAAATGTTAATATTTAATTATTGCATCTCTGTCGTCAATGAAGGCGTCCAATAATTCAGGCATGAGTGAAACAAGTCCTTGACAGGTTCCTGGCGTTATTTCATCCCATAGTTTTTAGAGTGGCCTTCGTACGAGGGCGTATTTTTTCAAGATTTCCAACCCATTTTCAAAAAAGGGAATATGCTTGGTGGCCATTCAATAATGTTCATCTTTTGGTTTTTAAATCATTCTTCAGGTTTTTTTCATGCTGTGTGGCATGAAGCGTAAATGTTTTCGATCTAGATTTGTATGTTCGAGAACTAGTGGATACGCCACCAGTGCCTTTGGAGTTATTATAGCGTAATATTTTTGTTTCTATCTATATGTAATAACTTATTGGGATGCTCCGATATAATTTTTATAAATACATTTAATAAATTAGTAAATTTGATAATTTTGAGCGAAAATTAGATTAAGCCTGCAATAATATAGATGCCCTTTCTACGCAGCAACAACTATATTTTAAGTTCTACGCAGCAACAACTATATTCTATATTTTACGATCGCGATCTTCCGCCATCAGGCGCATGTTCTCCCTGGTAATATCCAAGCGACTCGAACCCAGATTCTCCATGTAGTCTAGCCGCTGTCCTCCGCTTTCGCCCCCTCCACTCTCGCCCCCTCCACTTTTGCCCCTTAAATTTTTGCCCGTTCCACTTTCGCCCCGGCGCCATTATATGATAATTTTATCGCCAATATATTTTATCGAGGCCCTGAGGAGAGGCTAAGGCTATACGCAAGTAACCTGAATACAACATAGCCAGGGTTTCAAACTGTGATGGTACTTCAAGCAATGTTTTTCACGAATAATCACCCAATTGTTTTAAGTGGTTTTTAGTGGTAGGTGATTCCCTAAAACAGAATCGTTTAATAATCAATTAATTTTTATGCAATTTATTTTTGCATAATAACGATGATTCCTGGAATCGATTATTGTGAAAAACTGAATCTATTTTAAAAAATATTAAAATTAAATCTGTTTATTGTAATTTATTTTCATGGTTAAAAGAGAAGCAAAATAAGCACATAGAAGAAGCCATTCATGAATTTTTATTTAATAACAAACAAATCAGAAATATTATAACAATGTATTGTGAAGCAGATAAAAAAAGTTAGATTGATTGATTATTTGGTATTAAACTTCAGTTTACTGTCCTTGTGGGGTGGTACTTGTTCAAAAATTTTTGAAAACCGTGGGCCTATAATAATCAGACTAACGATTACTGTGCAAACCATGGAATTTTAAATGAATGAAACGTAAATGATTTAATAAATATTATATATTATGTGTTAATGTACTTATGTTTTGTATAATAATTATGATGCGAATTATACTAAAAATAACAACTATATTAAATTAATACTGAAATACCGGGAAAAGTCAGGAAATTTTTTTTATAACCGGGAAAAATCAGGGAAATAATAAGATAAAAAAATAATAGAACCATCGATGTAATTGTTTTAGTGTACTGATGTATTGTATTGTAACAATCTGGTTTGTGATCCTATGGATTCATAATTAAAAATTAATAAGAAGAACGAAATATAGTTAACACATTTAAAAATAAAAAAAAAAAAAATTAAAAAAAACTTATTTCGTTTTTTATTGTAAATGACGTCTTCATGCCGGGTCAATCTTTTAAAACAATTTAGATTTTAGGAAAGCTTTAATTTAAATCGTTCTTAATTAAAAGGAGAATTTCGTGGGTTCGGTTAGGTAAGTATTCTAAATAACTGAATTCTTAGTTCTCTATTTGACTTGCTAACCTCTCTGCAGGGTCATTTTTTATGAAAGTGGGTCTTAAAAGTATTTTTGCAGGGGGCGAGTGTGGAAGGGGCGAAAGTGGAAGGGGCCAACTTCACGGGGCTAAAGTGGAGTGAACCGTCTAGCCACCTGGTTCTAGGCCGACCCCTTGGTCTCTTACCCACCGGCTTGGAAAATAACAACTGCCTAGGAAGACTAGTTTGCGGCATCCGTATCACGTGGCCATACCAGCGCAACTGAGATCTCTCAATGCGGAGAAGTAGCGGCTCACCACCTAAAGATTCCCTTATTGTGCTGCTATACACTCTATCTAGTAGGGTAACACCTGCCACACCTCTCAGAAATCTCATTTCGGCCGCTTGTACCCGCGATCGCACTCTTTCGGTCATTACCCAAGCCTCATGACCATAGGTGAGAATGGGGACAAAGATAGATTTGAAGACGGAGAGCTTGGCTTTGTTACCCAGCTCGCGTTTCGTTACCACGGATCGCCACAGTTCACGTCTGACACAGCTTGCTGCACCGATCCGAGCATCCAATTCTTTCTCCTGCCGTCCATCACTCGTGAATGCAATCCCGAGATACTTGAATTTCTCCACCTGTCTCAATGAGGCTCCCCTAACATGGAGAGCGCACTGAGCAGGCTGTCTTGAAAGGACCAGAACCTCGGTTTTAGCCACACTGATCTTCATCCCAGCTCCTTCACATTTGGCTGTAAACCGATGTAGTGCATGCTCGGTCAGGAGGACAAGTTCGTCAGCAAAGAGGACAAGTTCGTCAGCAAAGAGCAACCTCTCCACCAGCCAGTCGCCCACACAAACACGCTCATCGCCTCGGCTGCCCCTGTCTATCCAGTCCATAAAGATAATGAACAAGAGGGGCGACAATACGCACCCTTGGCGGACTCCAATACCCACGGTGAACGGTCTTGACTTAATGCCATTCATCCGGACACACATCTCAGAGCTTTCGTACAGAGACATGATAGCAACCAGTAATTGCCCATCCACTCCATACTCTTGCAACACTTGCCAGAGCTTCTCCCGAGGAACCCTGTCATATGCTTTTTCGAGGTCCACAAAGCAAGCGTAGACCTCTTTTGCATACTCCCAGGATTTCTCAAAGATTTGTCACTATTTAATAGGGGAATTTCACTATTTTATTTATTTGTTATTTTTCCGAGGGGGGAAAGGCGGATGTGGTGGTTAGCAGTGAATAAAATCATGATATAAACAATATAAAAAATAATAATTTACCTTTTTTACTTTTAAATTAAACAAAAATACTTTACTTTTCAAAATTTATTTGTTAATTTTCCTACCCATCAAATTATGTATTGAAAATGATGGAAATCATATTGAAAATATTATTTATTAACATCAGAATTAAATAAAATTGTTTTGTTTTAAAAGTATGTGTTAATCCCCTATGTACCCTGATTTTGTGGACACCCTGTAGTTTAATAAATATTAAGAAAACCCAAGAAAAACGCAACACAAAGAATATTTCACTTTTCCAAAAGATAAACGTTGTGAGCAAATGTAAACTCAAATTTCACTGCCACGTTTACACTGAACACTTTGGAGCAGACAAATGTAAACTCAACATTTGGAGAAGACTTTTGGTGAATAAATGTAAACTCAAATCTTGGCATGTTTAACTGAACACTTTGGAGCAGACAACTTCGAGTGAGATCTTCCATATGAATTCTTAATTCTACCATCTCGAAAAATTTGAAAGAAGACTGCTATACCTTCACGGAAGTTAAATAATACAGGCATTTAAATTTTTAATATCAAACACTAGCATGGACGCAGCCAATCGCGCAAAGTA
>JAHWFO010003935.1:761810-793760 GCA_023313115.1 Rhysida immarginata | reverse complement strand
GTCGCCCCCCCCCCCCCTCATTTAAATCAAGATACAGGATCTTGAGTGAGAACCCAATCTCTATCAATGTTTAGGAAAAACAGAACATTCGTCCGCATTAAATATATGCCTGAAAAGTCAATATTGGATAAAAAAAAAAAAAAGAGAGGAGCATGACTTACATAAATATGCAAAAAAATGAAAAAATACTGACACGACTGTCAAAGTGTTGATCCAAAAACAAATTTGTCAAAGGTAATGTTATGATGATAAATATAAAAGAATCACTGGAGAAATTATAACACATTACTGGAAAATGAATGGCCAATTTATTCGGAAAAATCAACTAAATCACAGATAAACTAGTAGCAGGTTAATGTAGTTTACTTAAAATAAATAAAGTGTTAGTTATCGTATTACAATAAAAGTGACGTTTTCGGTTAATGAATATGATAAAAAAAAATTTAAAGAACGTATTAATATATCAGCTGAAACATAGATAATGTATATGTAATATGATGTAATAATATATGATAAATTTTATCAAACATTTCAAATAAATAAAAACCGTAATTTAATATCCTTGAGTGAACACAAAAGTTAACGCTCAATAGAACCTAGCTCATTTCCTTGCGAGATTCTGCCTTATCTTTAGCTTCAATTGGCTTCACTTAGGTGGCGCTGTTAACAATATGATTCAGAATCTACATTTAATATACCGTACGTCATTGCTACAGACACCGAAGCCAACGAAAGACCGACCAGGGCACTTAAAAGTCACCTGATCATCGGGGTCCGGGCAACAATCCATCCTTCATTGTTTTCAACAAACGAAAGAATACAGATTGTTAAAATCCAAGATGGAGACAATGAAGGATGAATTGTTGCCCGGACCCCGATAGTCAGGTGACTTTTGAGTGCCCTGGCCTGTCTCTCGTTGGCCTTGTCTTTACGAGGCCAACGAGATAACAAGGCATGGGCCGCATTCCACTACATGAAACATCGATGCAAAATGTCGCGCATGACCTCAAAATGACGTATAATGCTAAACTTGAGCATTGTTGGAGAATGGTTTCAACAATACAAATGACGTAACATCGTAGGCTTTGTTATCTCGTTGACCTCGTACAGACACCGTAGCCGACGGGACTAGGCACTCAAAAATCATCTGACAACAGTAGTCTAAACAATAATCAAACTTCATTGTTTTTAACAACAAATGTTGTTAACATTTGTTGTTAAAAACATTATTGTTAAAATCCAAGATAGAGACAATAAAAGTTGGATTGCTACTGACCATGATGTATAGATATTCATGGTCATCGAGCTTCGGCCATTTTCCATTGTTTCGAGAAGCTAAGGAAAACAGATTGCGCCAGGTGCCGCATAGATCGCACTAAGGCCGACTGCAACCTGCGATAGAGATTTTCATTGAAACTGAATATGAAAGTAAAGTTTCTATCTGCCGACAGGGCGGCGCTGCAGGCGCAGTTAAGCCGATTGTACATGCAGCGCCACTTTCCAATAGAGTTCCCGCCCTACCGGGAGCTATAAACTTTAGCTTCATTTTAACAATGGAACTCGATGACCATGAATATCTATAGACCGTGCTATTGACACTACTGTAGTCAGGTGACTTTTGAGTGCCCAGGCCTGTCTTTTTCGTCGGCTACGTACAAGAACTTACGACGATTTGGACAGTCATATAAAGTCTCCATAATATTTCATAAATACGTTTACACAACTGATCACGTACAATAAATTTTCTATTAGTTATTTTTTTTTACTGTTAATTGATTTTCACAGAAGGCCAAGTAAAATGCCGAGCCTATTCAACATCAGGTGAAGAGAAGAATGATTATAAAGCATAGTCAAAATTGTCTTGTGGAGAATTAAATTACCATTCATCCCGTTCCATTACTAATTTATGTAAATTGTGGACATATTATTTTCCCTAGTTTTTGGAATGCCGGTGAAGGTTGAATAGTAACCTTTGCCAGGGGCTATCACTGGTATAACCCAAAATAATGAACACAAAATAAGTTAAAATCTCTATAAATACTTAAGGATTTATTAATGATCGTATAGGACATTAGAGAAATAGGTATTTTCATTATGAGCACACATCATTTGTTGGTCTTTCACCTTGACAACATGCTTTTTTTCACGAGGTGCTACCCAAAACATTCGAGAATTTGAGTATTCCGCCCTAACTAAAAACAGCGCGAGGTTCTGCCGGTAGATGCTTCTTGGTGCACCTTTCAGCTGCTGCTCTGCTACGTTTCGTAATCGTAGGCGCATTTCTTTGTGAGTTATTGAGTTTGTGTTGCAACAAGTCATATAACTTGTAATAATTTATTTGGACAGTCACGTAACGTCTCCATGAATTTCATACGCGCATTTCATACGTGAATTGATTACGCTAATCGCTTCGAATCAACCACAGAAAATTTCCTTTAGTGTTATTTTTATTGTTAATTTGATATAAGGCCAGGTAAATATGGCGTAACCAAAGGGAGGTATTTTGTAGAATTTAGCACGACTTTCCGTGCTTTAACAGCCTCCTTGTTAATTGATGTGATTATCCATTAAAAAATGAACACCTGATAGTGTCTGTAAATTGATAGTGATAATATTGAAACGAATATTGATATTGATAATGAAATGGGCTCCGATATTGATTTTCTATTGAGCTTGATATTGAAGTGATATGGAAATTGAAATTGAAATTGAAACTGAGACATGTAAAAGTTATTTTCCATTTAGCGATTTTTAAAGTGTGTTTTTCTGACTTTCGCACTTATTTTCCCAATTAGTGACTTGCATGTGTCTTTCAGGCAATTTTTCAAGATTTGGCGAGGCTTGATTTTCACGTGTTTTTCAGGCATCGTTTTCAAGATCCAGCCAATCTATTTCGCTATGCATACTGGGTATATGGAGAATTTGGAAGCCGTAATGGTGTTAGCTGACATGGTTTATCGTAACTTCTCCCCCACCCCCGCCTTGAATTCATTAATACGTCGGTTTTAAAAATTGGTAATAATTTTAAGGCGTGAACGCGATCCGAATGGTGGATATCCTGGTTTCCATCGCTTGAGAGAGCGTGGACGCTATGTTTACTACGGTGACTCGACCAATCAGAGCAGACAACGAACAGTTTTCTTTACTCTAGGGATAATGCCTGAAAATCGCTAAATGGAAAATGACCTGAAACATTGTCCCTTGTATCTATTAGTGTACCTGCTTGAAATTGGGTTCGTACAACAGCTTCCAATCGACATTGTGGACTTCATCTTTCAAGATGCTGTTATTCCGTCACACTATCACCAGGAAATAATTACAATCTTGCTATCACCGTCAAGTCTGTGACATCTTGAACCCCGTTTTGCCAAACCCACTTCGATATTGTCAAACCGTAAACAAACAGTAAATGAAATCTGTATTTTACCTTTTAATTACTAATGATGGAGAATTATTCAACCTATTTAATTACCAATATTTTAAACCAGAAATGTATTGCTTAATTTTCTGAATTTTTTATTCTTTGATAATGTACAAATCGTATTATGTAACCATGTCTTGGATAATGGTGGTGAATTGGACGTATGAGCTTTTATTTGGAACTTACAACTGTAATAAAATGGCCAAGTACTTTTTAATTTGCCCTTAGGATTGAGATTAAAGAGAGAATGCATGCAGCTTCAAATGTTTTAAGGCCAACCGATGAAGAAGTGGCCGGCAATGAAATATAAAAATGCAAGAGCACTCTTCTAGAGATGATATGTCATTAAAAAGAGAAAATGTATGCTTCTAATTCTGGTCTTCGTTTTTCGAAAGCCCCTTTTTCCCACGGTCTAGAGGAGGTTGAAATTTTACTTTCTTTTAATTATCCACTTGGACGCAGCGCCGTATTCTATTAACGGTTGCGGTTTTTTCCTAACAATCATTTTCACTTTTACTCTGTTTCAAATAACCAAGTTGAATTGATTTTTCCCTTCTTCTCCGTTTGGAAATCGTATTAGGGAGCCACTTAGCCGTTCTCGGTAATCCTTTCTGAACTTCTTAGTTTCTCCTTCCATTAAAGCTTCTTCTTCTTCTGCTGCTGCTTGTTTCGAACAACGGTTTGGAAAGAACGAATCGAATTCCAACCAAAAGAAAAGCAAAGAAAATTTAAAAGAAACCATTCTAAGAGGATGAATCTCTCCTTTTTTCAAATTTTGCCTAAAACGAATCAGAAACAGAGAAGAAGAAGAAACTCTTAAATGCAATTCCAAGAGCTTTTCAGGAAAGTTCCTCCAACATAATCAAATTCAATTTACGTTAACTTGCTGAGCATTTCAGACTGGAAAAAAAATAGATAAACTATTTAGTAAGACACTCCAAGTACGCTTGTCGGAAATCAGTCGGCAAATTGCTTTACCTTGAATAATATTCTACTTATGAACTCAAATTCACTTTATAGCGAATAAATTACGAGGCAGAACAAGCTGTAGAATATTCTGAACATTTAATGGTTTATTTTTTATACGTTAGATAATGGATATCTTAAAATTTGCACAGCGTTATTCTCCTGCTTTAGTGCTCGACCGGAACTTCTTAGAGCTCTGAGTTGGGGCAGTTTATTCAAGAAATGGCTGATTAGCTTTTTTTTGATAAAGCTGTGTTGACACTATTTCCAAGACAGTGAGGTGTATGGCGATACTAAGTCAAAAAGATAGATCCTGGAGGATTTTATTGAAAATCAACAATAGTGATATCCAAGTGAAATCAGCCTGTCATCAGCAAATTAGTGTGGGAATAACTGAAAATAATGAGTTAGTTTAAAGTCACTGGACATACTTGTATTTCGGAAATGGTGTGTAAAATGAACGTTGTGACCATGTCCATCTTTTGGGACACTTTTGGGTTTTGGTCGCCGTCTTGAAATTCGCCCTTTTGAGTCAAGGTTCAAGTGGCATATCAAGTAACACCCATTTTTTCTCAGGAATTCATTCCTACAATCGGACTTCGGTTATCTGTTGTGGTTCGCAAGTTATTAACAAAAACATTGAGACTGTACCATTCCCTGTTGAGGGTACTGTAATTGGAGATGGTACTAATGAAGGAGGAGAGGATTGTGCTGATCCTGACGTCCAGGGTATACCCCTACCGTACCATTGCTGCTTATTTCAACGCCCGAAAGAGAACCAATCGCGTACGATACCGTCGCATATGTGATATCGCAATTCGGAGAAGATCCACCGATCTTCTATTTTCGGTATTTCAGCATTCCAGGTGAACGAATACAGTAAATGGAACTCAGTAAATTTTCTTCAAAGGAAGGCAGCACCAACGCGAAGCACGTTTATATAATCTTAGCGGCATGAAAGTATGCTTTGGAAATGCTTTGTTATTGCGGCTAAAATGATACTTTGTGAAGGCTGCTCGTCTACTTTTCAAACAACGAGCCTATCACTGAGTTCTTGTCAGCAGGTATTGCTCTAGTGGAAACTCCTCGAAGAATGGAAGTCGATTATGTAGAGAATGGTTAGCACTATGAGGCGCACTATCAACAGATGCTAAGAAGGCGAAGCTGGAACACTCGATTTCCGTGACAAACAAAGAGTTGAACGATCTCTGTCAGCCACTAAGGAAAAGACAGACCCCCACTATCGCGCAGCGCACTTCTTTTGCCTGCCGTAGAAAACTCAGAAGACAGCTCTTCCTCTACAGCTCTTTCATCAGAACTCAGAAGGAACACTTCGCTAGTGACGTCAAGACACTTCGGACTACAGCGAACTACTACTCTCCTAGCAGACTCTCTTCACGTCTTTGTGGTTGTGTGGTCGTCTCCGATTAGAGTTATTTTCATTTAATGCATGTAAACTCCATTTTGTGTGTTATGGAAAGTCCATAGATAGCATCTATTACTTTTCTACTTTCACTTATTTCATTAATTGGATTTTCAGAGAATACTCTTTAAAGATTAAAAAAAACAATGCTTAAATGAAGATATTAAGCATTGTTCCTTAATTAATTAAAGCCACACTCTTATATAATGCTGACGTATAGTAAAAACCACCATGTCATCCTAAAATCGAAATCCCCTCATTTGTTTTATAAAGACATTTTGTCCAGCATACAATCCGTGCAACTGTATTAATCAAGGTTTCATTTCAGACCCAGTATTATCAGGTGAACATTTCCTCCCGAAAATGAATTATTAAAAGCCACGCGTCCAAGATACACTTAATGCGAGGCACGCGCGCACTGCCCAGTTTATTTAAAGACGAGCCGCGGATTAAAACAACGATTCCGCCAGAGGCCGAAGGGTCAAGGAGCTCGCTTTTCCTCCGATCTTTTTTCTACGATTACCATAATTTTCTAATTTAAATCTTCGAGGCGATGGGAGAAAAATTTACATTTGAACTTTGCAGGAGAAGGAGGAAGATTCCTTGGCGGAAACTTCGGATGGAATTTAACGAAGAAGCATTGCAACTCCTACAAATACGAAGCTCTTTTCCTTCCTTTGTAGCATTGCTTCCAAAAACCCATTTCCCCATTCAAGAACCTTAAACATTTGATTTTCTAGCTCTTCGCAAAGGATGTCAAGACTACTCTTTAAAGGATGGCAAGACTCGTTTAAATAGTTTTAATAGCACGTTGAAGGTGACGATGATGATATTAAACGTACATTTCTTATATTATGATTGCGAATGGGCATTAAAACAGGCCCTATTATAATGCTTCATGGCTCACTTAAAGTCGCGAGTACTAACCCATAAAGTACCCATTTTTGGCGTTTGCTGATGGCTTCCGCGTGTACATCATTTGTTGCTTAGACGATTAATTTCGCTCCATGTGATGCAGTGAAGCAAACAACTGTCTGTAAGAATGTATTAATTGCGATGAGATCGAACAGGGGAGGGGGGGGGGGGGGAAAGTGGAACATGCTCCATTCGTCCTTCTTGTTATCAACATTGGTACCATTAGAGACTACTGGTTTATTTTTGTTGAATTAACTTACTTTTTTTGTCATTTGTACAGTATATTGATGTTTTAATAGTGATTTTTACTGTTGGTCTTGAAGGTGTTGCTTTCGAAACGTACTTTTGATTGTCATAAACTTTTATTGTGAAATTGGAGTAAAAAAAAATAAAAAAACAACTCTTGGGGGGGGGGGGAGGTCGTGGCCTGGTGGGCTTTCACTGAAGTTAAGAAACATCAGCCACGGCTAGTCGGGGGTACACGATCTTTACCCCCCCCTCCCCCCCGGCTGCTGCGACCATCATACAGCAGTTGTCAATAATCCAGGTTCATCCAGGGACCCAACTCGTCGGCCTCTGGCCCTGGATGGACGTGTTGAATTCCATTAAAATAAATATTTTTGACATTCTTTTTGCCTCCAAGGTTTGAAAGGATATGGCCTAGAGACGATATAAAACGGATATACGAAGTCATAACGCTGTTAGGATATAAACCAACTTCTACGCCTACAGCGGAATTGGAATTCGTAATCGCAAGTGGATTTGCCGATCTAATTAGGCAGAATTGCAATGTTATATTAAATTTTGTGTGGTCTCATTGAATCTTTATATCGTCAATAAATGAAATATATATTGGGAGTTTGTACGAGGATGAGTTAAAAAAGTAGGATTTGTTTTGCTTTTTTTTGTCACGAAGTAGTTATACGGCTGTGAAATAAGCTATCGTGAGAAAAACTAGTCATGGGGGATCGGCGTAAAATATTATAGGCGCCTGATAGCAGAACTCCAACAAAACAAGAGTCAGTTGCATACGGGAAAAGCAAAGCATGATGAGGCTGTGCCAGATTTGATACATTCGTTCTTCTTTCGGCATAGTACCCATCCAACTAAAATAAATTTGTGAATTGGATTGTTCTGTTCTGATAGAAAAACAAAATTTTTGAATACAGAAGGCCAAAAAATTCCGGCCCTTAAAAAGTCCCGCCAAGGGCGGACCGTCTCCTTCGCCCAACTCTTGCTGCGCCACTGCATTTTCTCTGCAATATTTGGTTGAACCTTCATAAAAGTTGATTTTTCTCCGAATTTGCTTCTTACGTGGTATCCATTCGACCTGCTGCTACGAAGGGCAAAGGGCTCAAATTGTTAGCTCTCATAAGAAGACGTAGTGAAAAGACTTGGAGGAGTGACCTGCAGATCATAACTGGCGATGAGAATTGACTTCACCACTACGATCTCGAAAGTAAACGGGCGAGCACAGGTCTGGAAATCTCCGACCAAAGGTTGTTCCATCGGCGGGAAAGGTTGAAATTTCTTTCTTCGATTGCCGTGGCGAGATCTACCAACACGAATTGCCCCCGGATATTTTAGATTTGAAGACCCTGGTAGGATACATTTCGACGAAAATGCTTTGAGCTCTATCCATCTGGTTGGAATCCACTTCACGACAATGCACGATTATACGTTTTCTCAGTTGTTGCCGTGCTTTTCTTACAGTCCTGACCGTATAACAAGGCCGCACTTTTCTTACAGGTCGAAAATCAGAGCTGTAGGGCAAGCGTTTCTGAAGGCGGAGTCTGTTCTGAAGATGAATTTGTTGGTCCAGTTGCCTGACTGTCAAACACCTTGGTCCAGTTTGTCCAGTTACATAGGATTAGGTCTTCGGAAAAGACCATTTTAACCTGCATTCCGCCTAATATATTTCGTGACTAAAAATTTTATTATTTTTCTTATTAGGAGCTTTAGCAAAAAACAATGCAGGCTTGGTCTGTACGTTTATCCGTCCGTCCGTCTGCCGTTTGCACGATAACTGAAAACGGATAAACTTTTTCAAATTTCTTTTTTCAGAATATGACCATCAAGGTCTTAACTTGGCTGTATCGACCTTTCAGGATTTTTCGTGGACCCCTTCAAGTCGAATTCACGTGCTTAAACAGTGACCTTAAAGAATACCAAGATAATACAATCGATTCGTCAAGAATGAATACACTGTTATTTTATGGTTATTTTTTAAGCCCAAATTTTTTTGTCGACGCACGATTGCTCAATTGCTCATAAGAGGAGATATCAGAAAGTAACGCCATTTATTTTTAATGGAAGAAATAAATAGTCGCTGTGTAAAAGTTAACATAGCCAAAAGGAAGGCTGAGTACATGCACAAGCAATGCATAACAAGAATTTTCCTGCGCACGCGCACTACTTGCTAGCAGTTGTTTTACAAATGGCCGCCTGGAAAAGCATCTAATTTCCGCACAATAAAGATATTCATACAACGACGACAGTCTTTGCAATGTTGTTGAGACAGATAGGTTAGTTTAGGTTCGAGATGATAGATTTTGAAACTCGATGTATTTCAGGTGGTAATGATTTTGATGCAAAAACATTGTTGCCATTTGTTGTTGTTCTTTTGTAATCTCACAACGAGTCCACTTCGATGTCCGTCATTGTGAGATTAGATGTCTTGGTGCTATTCATCCACTCAATATCATAATGATTAATATTTTTCATAATAGTATTAATGTGCTGGTAGTAGTGTTGGTCTCTACTGTGAACTATAAACATAACCCAAAACAGGAAAAACATTAATTTTGATAAAATGAAAAAATATTCAAAAAAGATTAATGAAAAATCCATTTTTATAAGATCAAAAAAAAAATTGGCAAAACCTTTGTTTAAAAAAAAATCTTCTACAACACCATTATCGGGAATAATCTTACAAAGACTAAGTTGGGAATAGCTAGAAATACAATATCTATAGATTCGTCCATTTTTAAGATGGCTTGTATTCTGCCATGTCTTTAATCCTCCTTCTAATCGAGTCATTGGAGCTTGTCATTCTCTTCATGACCAATTATTTTTTAGCACAGCTGACGGTAAAATATTCGATGGTCGTTTGTGGCTTACTGGCTTACCGTATAGAGAAATCTAATTCGAAAACTTGCTGTAATGTATTTTTATTAGCTCTGGTCATAGTTATAAAAATAGCTTGTTTCTTGGGGAGATACAGTCTATTCCAAAAGGTTTTCACTTAAGTGAATGATGTTCGGCTTCCTAGCAATACATTTCACTGGTTTTGCAAGGAAGCCGAACATCATTCACCTAACTGAAAACGCTTATACTTTAATTTTCTTTTCAAGAATTCCACAGACGTCTGTTAATATCTTGTTGCTTAGCAATGTAGTCTAGATTCACACTAAAAAATATGTATCATCGCGCCTTGCTAAAATAATGCCAGAATAATTCTGTGAATAATTGCAATCTAGCGAAGATTAACGCACTGTGGAACATGCTGCTAAGTTCTAAGGACAAAATTTGGGCTGCTGGATAACAATTGACAATTGGCGGTGCAAGCACCATCCTCGATTTGACCTCCTCTATTGCATAGCATGACCTTCCAGGGATCGCATATTGCGGACTTCTATTGTTGTGTTTGGAGACACTAGAGTCTCTCAATTTTCCCACTGTAGCTACTATGGCGCTGTTTAACCTCCCTCTCTGATTGTTTACAACGAACGAAAATACACGGATTGTTAAAACCCAAGAAGGAAACAATGAAGGTTAAACAAGATCAGGTGACTTTTCAGTGGCGTTAAATACAAACTGAATACGTATTCATTTCATTAACCGAATTTAGATCTCTTTTTATTCGCGATTTAACTTCACTTTTAATTTGTTTTAATTTAAAAGAGTCTATGCAAGACTTTTTTTATTGCTTTTTATTTATTTTGCTTGCACTACATTATGCTTATTTTCAGTTGGTAAAGAGAGGGAGGCAAACAGGTAAACAGCGCCATGGCAAAAGTGAGAGCCGCCAAAAGCAACATTGGAAATTACTGTATATACTCGATGTATTGCCGCCCTCGTTATATTGGCGCATCCCCATATATGGGCCCAAAAATCGGGAAAATTGATGAACGCGATGTATTGCCGCAGGCTAAAGTTTATACTTTCGTCATACAAAAAATTCAAAAATAATCATCTAAAAACATGTGATTAGAATAAGTTTATTCAATAATAATTTACGGTATTTAATACTATAATAAAAATATTTTACGAAAATAATTAATTGAAGCCTTCGAATTCTGAATCTTCATCATCTGAGTCATGTAAATCATCAACATCGTCAACATCAGCATAAACATCGTCAAATTCTTCAATCACTTCAACAGCAACGTCAATAGAAGAATCAGCGTCGTCGTCCTCCTACAAGGCCTCATCTTCGATTCCATCAATAGCGTTGCTTATTCCGCATTTCAAAAACTATTTCTTCATCATTTTTGATGGAATGCCATTCCAGGTCCCCTTACCCACTGAACAACCAGTTCAATATCAGGCTCCTTATTGTTTCCACCTTTTGTGAACCGGAATTGACCGAAGTCAACCAATCTCGGATGTCAGTAAAACAGGTCTGTTATAATAAAGGTCATGCTCAGAGAAACGACATAGATTTTTTGGCATTGTTGCAATATGCTTTTAAGGGCGAGAAAAGCGGTTTTAGAAGTTGCAAAATTTCGTGATTGGTATATACTGTAAATGAAAATTATACTAATGAGGAAAGCGACGATCTTCCATGATCTAATTCTGACTCTGAAGATGCCGATTCAACGGCGTATTCAGTACATACAACTGCGACGTGATGATATTGGTTGCAGATAATACATGCACTATTAGAAAATTAATTTCAAGAAGTTGTTTAATAAAATTAGTGTGCACCTTTATTCATATTGTCTATTATTTGACCGACTACCAATCGGACAAGTATCTGCTGATCCATTTGGTAGGTTCCGTGGTCAGTAAAGACCCTAACATTATAAAAGTGTATCCTTGTTTAAAGTCTTTTCTCATTTTTTTTTTTCATTCTAGTAATATTAATATTCACGGAAAGGATAAATGGGTGAAAGCTCCGTCGAGTTTAAGTTTAATTAATGCTGCAGCTTCTCTTTGAATGTATAGGATATTGTGTGACCTCTTTAGGTCTTTTATAAATGGTATCTAATTACGATTATTAAATGTATAATTAATGGTGAGATGAGACTAAATCGAGCCCCATAATTGCACGGTGGGCAGTTTCATCAGGTTAATCGTGGAAGTTACTTCGATAACAGGAAATTAATTTACAGGACGGCCAAACATATTTGATAAAGGTATCTCTTTAACGCAATTGACAATTATTTAGTTCACGTTTAAAAAGCTAAATTTTCATATACTGGCCATCCCCTTTAATAAAGAACTGCATTTTGAAATCTCTTTGGGAAGCCAGGGGTTTAGTAATCATAATAGTTTCTAAAAATCAGTAATCCTCAGGTACATGTAGTTTTATGTGGCAAAATTTCTGTTTAGGATAAAAATTTCGATGACATTCTAATGGATTGACCAATCACGAAGTATCTGTTGAATAAATTGACTTAGCTCTCCTCTTAAATAAGTTAGCATTATATTGTCATTAAAAAATGCTGTAAAAAGTAAATACGTTACACATGATATCCTTGATACCATTATGTACATTGATCGTCAAAAAAATAAGTTGCACCCAGAACTGACGGTTACTTTCTTATGCTCTCCTGTTGTTTGTAATAAGCCCATCAAAGGTGTCTGAATGTTAAATTGTAAGGAAAAGTCATTTCAAAGCGCCTTTTTATGTTTTTAAGTCCATTTGGACCATAAATAGCCTTTTTTTCAGAATGTTTTTCTTGTTTAATGGATTGTTGTTTAATTAACGTATTTTCATATTAAAAAATAGAAGGTTATTTTACAGATGAACAAATAAAGCATGAAGGCGTGTCAGTGATTTATTTATGGTGTTAAAAGCTAATCGGAAATGAAGTTACCCTCCAACAATGTTGTATAAATGAGCATAAGGCTTTATATAAAACAGTTCGGGTTAGGTCCGGCAGCCCCCTTTAAGTTCTTCGGAAAAGGAATGACCGTTGTCTTGCCCACGTGAGTTTCCACTGGCCCCAAATGATCGGGATCGTTTTCCAAAATGACTGATCTGACATCCACATTTATAAATATAAACTGCAAACGAGAGCCCAATCTAATTTACTGATATCATTTTACTTCGTTATTCAATAACACAAACGGTTGAACGCTCGTAAACGTCAGCTGAACGAGGTAATTACGTGCTCATTAGTATTAATTAGCCAACGACCACCCGTTTTGCAAACTATAGAAAGATTTAAAAGAGAAAGGCGGAAAATTTTTCTCAAAACAGAAACAAATTTGAACAACCTAGAGACTATCTCTCTATCTGCGCGCAAGCCTAAACAAGCTGTACAATCAACGCTGATGAAACTCTCCGCGGTGCGTTTATAGGGTCCTACTGAATTTTACGACATCATAAATTAGAGCCATCGCATTAGATATAATGTCGAAAAGGTTTATCCTTTTTCGACAGCGGCGAAGAGGTGATGGCGGTGGTTGCCATTTTTTCCTAAGCTCGAGATAATGGACACGGTTGCAAAGGGCCAACCGGGAAAGAAGTAGTGAAAGGGTTAGTGTTTTACGACGATGCCGGACAATGTTGATGGCCCTAGATGGCTGGGTGGGGTTTCAAGGGCAATAGGTGAAGACTTTTGGCGCGCAAGCACGTGTATCACGAAAAATGCGGAAGATTTATGTTTATGGAGTTTGCTTCTATAAAAACAATCTCGCTCGGCTCTCGCTCTCTTCCCTTTCCTTTCTCCCCACCCCCTTTCTTTCTTTACGTTAGAATATTACCGTTAAAGAGAAATGACATCGTTCAGCGATGATGGATGAGGCATTAGAACAAAAGGTTGGGGTTTTCCTTGATAAAGAATTTTCTTATCTGTGGCTACTTAGTTGTGGACAGGCACGAGATCAAATCAATCGCCAGGGGAGAGCCATACAAGTAATCATCCAGAAAGCTTCCTGGGCGGAGCTTTTAATCAAATCCTAAGTTATTTGAAGTGCGTAACACGTGTTTTATCGATCGGGCATTTGGAGGAATTGCGTTAAAAGCCTTCTCAACTTTTATGTGTTTCCCACCGAATGAAAACTGACAGTGTACAACTCTGCTGCGGGAAGTGCCTACCGAAATGTCCCTTAAGCATATTGAACACAAAGATACTGTGAAAAATGCAAATTGGTAAGAGAGGTGGGCAGGGGAGGATGACGACGTAAAGAAACGTGCTTTTCCATTTATCCAATTACTTTCCTATATGAATGACGCGTGTAAAAACTATCATATGTGTCATGAGAAAAATTTCGTCATAGTTCTTATTGAATAATCTCCATAGCACATATGAAGAGGGGGACACCCGTTTGTCTGTTGTTTTGTAAATGTGCGAATATGTTGATTGAATTAGATTATCAAAATTGATGAGTTTGGTTTCGAACTAAGATTTGGATCAATTGGGCCGGACTACGACGAACAGAAAGTGACGGATGTAATAAAGCATCCGCAATTCCGCAAACGCACTGCGAGCAGCCAGCGTTAAAAATTGTTCGACTTTTGCTGGTTGATCTTCATCCAATCACAGCTGAGCATCGGAGCATGTGACCAAAAAGAAATATGGCGGACGATAAATTGCCAGCACTTCTGGAGCACTTGTAAATAAGTACTGTTTTAAAGATTTAAATAGAAAAATATTTTAAAAAATGCATATTGATTTATTAAAATAATTCATTAGACCTTACAGGAATGATTTTCAAGAAATGAGATCGGAGAAGCAGTCATTATCTGGAAGCTTCCTCATCCCAGTTTCGTAGAATTCTATCGTCTGATGTCAGAATCATGTTAGTAACTTCAGTTTTTATCTCCTCATTCTCATTCAATCCTAATTCCTTCTCCATAAAAAGTTTTTCAATGGTCCAAACTGATGGTAGTGCTTGGAGACCACTACCAGTATCGGGCTTGTCGGGAAGATGTGGTGCAACGACCCATTCTAGTTTTCCCTATGGTTAGTTTAGCAATATAGGGCCTTGCACCCACTGGTCTTGATCGCTCATTTCTTTGTGTGGGTTTAGTCCTTAAAATGTCCCTGAGATGTCCCTGAGATGCCTCTAAGATGTCGTTGCAGCCACATATTCGAAATTGCTGATCATCGGACTTTGGTGAGTTGCAAGTTATTAGTGCTGGCCTTGCCTTATGCGGTTCATTTTCCACGCTCAAACACAGATGAACAGGATATACAGGACCCGCAAAATTGTGCTTGAAATCTACGGTGAAATTCAATTCCAATTCCTGCTTTTTGCAATCATTTGTACAATAATGCAAGAAATTTCCTCTAGAATGATGCTTAGCTTTTAGCATTACATAGAGAAACTGCACAAAAGTTCGTTTAATGGGCGCTTTATGAACTCATGCGCCACTAGATATTTTATGAATTAGAACAATCTACTAGAAAAGATTAGACAGACCTACGCTTTAAGATTCATAGTTACAAAATTAGAGTATTATTAGAGAGCTTCTAAAGTTTATAAAACTTCATGTATATTCGCGTGGGCTAATTTGTAATCACAAGTTTCGTGGTGAGGATATAAAGATTCAAAAAACATGACGGCTTTTACACCACTTTATTTCCACGACCTCGGCATTAGGCTAAGGTTCTTACTCGTATTATAGAAAACACATCATCTTTAAAACATGCAAACATCGACTACTGATGGTTTCCATAAAACTTATCTACACTCGAGATTATGTAAATGAATTGAGGTTTGGTGTTAACGTAGAATACTATCTCTGAATTTTCATGATACTGGAGATGGTACGGTTTTACGGCACCGCTCAGAATTCACGAATAATAAGTAAATATAAAAAAAAGAACGCCTCTTTTATTTTTTTGCCAATTTATATAAATTGGAGGCTCTTCAAAACAATCTTAAGAGAGCGGTTCCTTTTTCACCGTTAAAACTCGTAATATTTCATCGTCTTTAACTTGCAGTTGGGAGACTCTTTTGGAGACAAGACTCCCTTTTCTTCGCTGCTTTTATGAAAAACAATAATAGGACCATTAAATGTGTTCTCAACCCAAAAAAAAAATAAAAAGAGAAGGCGAAAGAATCGTTTCTGGGGCCATTCAAATTTACGGTTCCCCCCATTTATGCAAAAAAAGAGAGAGGGCTATAAAAAAATTGGAATACCCTTCTGCATAAGTTAAAGAGATTCACCACCAAATATCTCAAAAGAAAGCTTAAGGGGGTCCCCCTCAGCCATTGACAGAATTCATTTGCTCTCCTTCCCTATAGAAGACAAGTGTCGTATTCAAAACGATTAAATCAAAATAAGGAAATTCTTAGAGGCGGTAAAGGAAATAAATTGATATATAGTCCTGTAAATTCTTGGCTCGTCAAGCCGAACGAGCTATTTCCATTTTACTGTCTTCAGACTAGGAAGGAACCTATCTTCTTCGAAATTTAAGTTTATTGTTTCCTAAGATCAGAAGAGGAAGTTTTGAAAGTTTCATAAACCAAACTACAAGTAAGAAACTGGAATTGGATTTGAAGACTGCAGGGTTCACGACTCGGATTTTGTAAGATTATAGCTTTTAAACAAATTAAAGTAAAGTTGCACTTTGATAGTGCACTCGATTCTCTGCAATTGTGTGGTCGACTAGTGAAAATTGTACGCGTTTTTTCTAAATAAACTTTATTCCTCCATAATGACGTGCCAATGAAAAAAATTGTAGGAAGCATCGTTATTAGGCTATCAGTTGCACTTTACTTTGCTGAATTAAGTTCATTTGTTTAAAAAACTATCATTTCACAAAACGTGAGTCGGGAACTTTTGAACACTCTGTACCAGTATATATTTATTAATAATTGTTATCTTACATTCCATAATAAAGTAGTAATACAACTTTATTCATTGTGAAATTAGAAGAATATCATAAAATAGATAAATGTAAATGTACACACCATAAATACAGCAGAGCATACAAATTACTTGGGAGTCTCTACTCATACCAGGGAGTAATGTCGAAGAACCGAAAAGTTCGCCTTCAGAGGTGTAAGAAGCGGCGTGACTGGACAACAGGTGACTAGAAAAGAGTAATGTGGACGGACGAGTCACGCTACTCGTAATTTTGACCGAGTGTGTAGCGGCAAGTCTCTGTAGTTTATGCACCATAACAGCCCAAGCTTCTGGTGGGAGTGTTATGGTGTGGGAAATTTTTTTTGTTGTTGTTATTGGTTCGGCATGGGCCCCCTGGTATTCCTTGATGGGCGGGTGACAACCAAAGAGAACCTAATCTAACTTGCAATGTTGCCCTTTTCCCTGCTTATGACGGATCTTTCATTGAGACGATGCTAAGGTCCATCATGAAAGAGTATTTCATGAATGGTTGTTTGAGCATAACAGTGCCTTTCACCATCTGCCCTGGCATTCACAGAGCTTGGATCCTAACCCAATAGAGATTTATTTGGGGTTTGTTGGAGAAATGAATCTGTTCAACAGTCAGATGGACAGCCAACTTTATTGGCAAGTCCAGTAGAACTGGGTGACATCTGGCGGCCACAACACAAAACACACAATGGCGGCCGAGAAGGGTATGAGACTATGAGACAAAGGCCGTGCCAGGATGACAGGTGGTAAGCATTAAAGCGAATCATAACTGCTGTGTAGTTGGATGTAAATCAAAATATGATTTCGAAAAGCACATAATTCTACATACATTTCCAAAGAATATATCTTTAAGAATAGAATAATAATGCTGAAGTTTGGAAAACGTGTATCGAAAACCGATTTCATGCATATTTACAGGTTGCATTTGCAAGATTGAAATTATTATTTTCCATCCAGGCTTTACCGGATTGATTTTGAGTCTGTTATGCTAGCATCTCACAACCCACATGTATGCTCTGATCCAATTTTGGTAGTTTAGGAGTTAAGTTTGTTGAATAATTTTATAAGTTGATGTTACTCATCACAGCATTACTATCACACATGGCTTGAAACAACAATTTGACATCTTCATGGACATAATTTCTTCTGCATTCGAATGATATGATAAATCCAAAACGGGGTGGCTGGCTAATGATGAAAATTTTCGAAAATTTTTTATGAAAACATCTCTCACCCTGTCATTTGAGAAAGTTCAAAACTTGTACGAAACTCCACATAAAACAAATTTTCCATTACTTTTTTTTGTACAAATTTTATTCTCTTGTAACTCTCTTAAAATAACTCAAAATATTATCAGTATTATCAAACGGTAGCATCAATGTTGCTTAGACTCCAAAGATGACTCTTCTCTTATGGAGATTTCACTTCAGATGGCCTCTATGGCTTTCTATCTAAGCATTCTTCTCCTTTCACTTTTCAATCCTATCTTCTTCTCTTTCTTGATTTTTGCTTGTTAAGTAGGATGTGCTTTTTAATTTTTTTAATTAACTGATTTTGTTTTTTTACTTTATAAAGGGTTCACCAAAACCAAGCGAGTGATACCGACCATATTATCGAGCACTCACGATATAGGCTCTGTTGACTTTTATTCGATACTACCGATACCAATAGCACCGAAATATGCAATATCGTATCGGGTATCAGCCCAACTCTACCTTGCAGTATTAAATTAGGAATGTATTTAAAAAATTTATTAGGTTACTGGTTTGAACGCAGAACCCAACTATTGTGTAGTAATGTGTTTTCGTTAGACGCTTTCACAAAATATTAAATATTTTCTATTAAAAACGGCCTCTCCTTCTATCAAATAACACTTCCTTTCAACTTGTTTATTTTCTAATTTAATATAAGCAAAGATGTTGGCCAAAGTTACCATTAAAGTCATTTTTTTTCGCAATTTAGCGCATGTGAAGAAGCCAGCAGAGTTTTATTTATACCCTACAACTCCTCCATGTTGGGTGACTGTGGCGCCACCTACAGGCCACTGGACTTGCCAATAGCAACTGAAGGTCTCTTTGATGAATGCATGGGCATCATTTGACCTGAACGCACTTAGAGCAACTCGTAGAATCGATGCCTAACCGTATACATGCTAATAGAGGACCTACGGCATATTGAACCGATGTTTCTAATTCATTGACCGAGCAGTGTATTAGGACACAAAAAATTAAGTAAATGAAAAGTATCTAAGGTTTCATTCTAACCGCCCGTTATCTTAAGGGCATTTTAAAAACTTTTTGAGCTTTTATTAGGATCAAGACTGAAAATCTGAGGAAATATCATTTTCTATTAATTAATTCATATTTCGTCATTTCCATTGAAAAACTCTAGAAAAAGTTTAAGAATAAATTCATTATTTTAATGATGCTTAAAATAATTACGATAATAGCCTGACACCCGATAAAAATACCGATTTCAGAGCATATACCTGAGACAAATAATTAGGAAATTTACTTCAATTTCAAATAATTAAACATTTATTTTTTAAAAATAAACTTAGTTTTGATATAAGACACAAAGAACAAAACTAGAAATCATACAAATGCAGGTCGTTTTTTGATTTGCACTACAGAATAGAAATTGTACTGCTTTTTTGTTCACGAAAAATCGTGATTATAAAACGATTGCATAGTCTGCCTGGTTCTTATCTATTCTTTGAATATTGTAAGCTTAAAAACCCTCATTGTGCGAAATTGGAACAAACATATTTTACATTAGGGTAAGTTAACCAACATTTTTTTTAAAGGCAGAATTTTGGGGATCTGACCTTTCCTAACCCTACTATAAATGTTTCAAGAGCTCTAATCTTGCTGTTCAATGGCTTCAAACGAGTTAACGACTTTTAAAAGAAAAAATATTCGCCGGGCGAAGTTGTTGTGAACGAGCTGTTTCTCTCAAGTTTTCCTTCTTCTGAAACTGTATTTTCCGCTTAACGTGGGCAGAGGTTCACTGATGCAAACCTGATGAAATTAAGAGTCAGTGGGGCCACGAAAAGCATCGCCATTCATCCCGAAGGCATTAAGCCTTTGCCGAGCTATAAGAAAATCAAAAGAATACACACACACACACACACACACATACACCAGCACACGCGCGCAGAGGCCAAAGAGAATACATAAGCAGCCGAAGCCGTGCACATAGGAAATCCATCTCATTATCATTCTTTTTACCCTCTGGCGAGAGAATATGTGAAATGTGGGGGAGGAGAAGTTTGAAGGGGGGGGGGGAGGAATTTCCTCACTAACAAGATACGTTCCGCTCGTGCGTAATTCTTCGCCGACCGATCACTTAGTCTTTACCGTCTGGTCAGAAGAAAAGTGGAGAGAAAATGCATATTTTTATCCTCCCTCCCCCAATTCCTTCTATACCCCTCCACCATCTCCTCCTCCTCCACAACCCGTAGTTCTCTAAAACGACCTTGCGCTTTAACTTGAAAATTCACTCGCTTCCATCGAGAAAATTCAACCTCCAACGCTCGACCTCATAACTCTTTTATCACCATCACTGCTAAAGGAAATAAACTTCTACATCGAAGAGAAGGAGTTTTTCCATTCCCTTCGCTACCCTCCCTCCTTTCCCCTTCCTCTACTCCTGCTCCACCGCCACCCATCCTTTATAATCACGCAGATTTAAAAGTTAACTTTTAAATTTTCCATCAAAGCAGAATTTAAGAGGAATTTCTCCGTTCCTTTTAGTCAGCACTTGCCTATCGTTATGCGAAGTTTTTTTAATGAATTTTCTCGGCGCAAATCATATCATCGCAGAGGCCTTCAACGAGTGATCCGCTATGGTTCGCCTTCAGTACGATGGAAATTTTAACGGTGGAGGAAAATCCAAAGAAGAGTTGGCCGATGTCCTTTCGTTAGAAGTAGACAGATTAAAGACATGAAAAGAGCAAATTAAAATTAGGAAAATAATTTAGCAAGTCATTTGTAGTTTAGATTTTGCCTTTTGTTCTGCTTCCGCGAAAAAATGGAAGAGTATCGATCCAAAGTTGGAGTGGAATCTGCGACTACTTGCAACAAGGAGCCTTTTTCTTTACAATTCCTCTTTAAAAGAAATTTTAGACAAGCTTCCAAGAAATCGTTAAAATTGCACTTTCATGTATGCTTAGGTTACAAGATTTAAAAAAATGTTTACCTGAACAAAATAAGCTTAAGTTTTATATAAAAAGACATATGGTAGAAAATGGAAAGATTTCTTTGGCACCGACAAAACTTTCCTCTTTTATGGGGGGGGGGGGGGGAGTGGATAAATGGAAAGAGGATATAAAGAGATTTATATTTTGAATAAGAGGCCAAATTCTCCAGCGAATAGGCTTAAGAAAGAATGAATTGTCAGAATAAAAGTTTAATAACTTAAGACCAAATGAATGCTTTGAAAAAGAAAAAAATATTTAATAATAGAACCTTGAGTTCATTCTTATTGCTGAAGCACTACCACACTAATTATAGAAGCTATTAGAATTTTTAAAGTTACTTACTGTTAGAATTAAAGGCGTTATTCAAATTTAATGATTAAATAAATGTTTAATTATGATGGCAGGCAATGTTGAAATTGGAAAATTTAGGAGAAAAATCCAGAAGCGCAGCAAAACAACAGTAAGACACCAATTTATTTGAAGAAAAGCGGATATAGAAGGTAGGGATATAGAAGGTAGGGATATTTTGAAGAAAAGATCATTTTCTTTCTTCTTAAAGTGATCATTTGCAAATGGTTTTTGTTAGTCTGAGTGGGTGATATTTTGAGAGTGATTGCTATATCACGATTGATTTCCTTAACTAAATCTTCCTTAGGAATAGACTGACGTTGTTGAACCAAGTTTTTCATCAAAAAAAAATGAATTCAAATCAAAATTAGGTTTTCGGTAGTTTTTCATCAAAATTGCGAATAGCATTCTTAAGAGAAGATCACTTGAGGAAACCAGTAGTCTTATGGGCCTGAGTCTGGAAGAAGTAGCAACAACAATAGTAAACGAAAAACGGTCGCAAAATGAAACGTTTTTCGCCACCATGGTTTGAAATATTGAGTGGGGTGAAAAAGAAAAGAGAAAGGTACAAAAGCGTAGCAAAACGAAAAGAAAGGAATCGCTAACTCAAAGCGCCTCAATCGTGGCCCTTAAAATAAAACCCTTTGATGGATGTGCTGCAAATTTTGATGGAAAAGCTAATTTTCTCCAAATTCCACACGATGCCGACGGCTAAAACTGTTTTTTGAAAAAGAGGCGTGAAGAATCGTCAACAACACATGCAATAAAAGAACTGAAGTGAAGCGAAACAATCGCCATATCCAAAAATTAAGAGGATTCTAGCATATTGGTCAAGTATGCAAAGTTCATCAAGATCGGATTAAAACTGTGGATTTGTATAAAATACAAACCCACCCACCCCAAACAAACATCCTTCTTTATATATGAGGCGTTGAGCGCAAAAGTGGCCCAAGCCGAAAAAAATATGTTCTGAGAAAATCCACAGAATTCTTCCCTATTATGTATGCAAAATGGAATTTAGCGATCTCTGTTGGTACGCACACCAAACTATGGATGGGCCACAATGGCACTGTAAAAAGCAATCTATCAGCAATCTATCAGCAAGTTATTTCCACATGTTACTCTTTTTCAACATTATTGTTGGTTGGGCCACTATTGCGCTCAACGCCTCATATATAGAAGACTAGCAAAGGCACCCGACGTTTCCCGGGATAATTACAGTTGTAGGTAAACAGAACAACCTGATGTATTATTAGGTAAATAATAACTCAAATTGTTCTTCAGTAATTCTACAATTTCTGAATGCTGTAGACGAAGCTCCCGTTATTCAGATGTTTCCGACGCCCGGATAACTTTTTGTCTTCTCTGAACAATACTCATTTATTTCTTCGGTGGCATTTCGATCGATATGTATGCTTCGAACGAATATTATAGAGCATAATACTGTATGTTTATTGATTTGAAGAGTGAAGTTGATTTATGTCGTCAACTGTCGCCCGAGCGAAGGGACTGTTTCTTGTGTCACTTTTTCACTCTTTCTGCTAACACTCCTATTATCTCCATCTATTGGTCATTTTCAAAGATTTTCAAGAAATGATTAAGTTCTGATAACTATCCGTTCTAAGAAAAGTCCGAACAACAGGAATTCTATGTATTGTTACAAAATTCAATTTTGTTTTATAATTCTCAGAGGTATGATGGAATTTTCATTCTTAATGAATCTATTTATATTGCACACTTTGCCCTGCATTGTTAGTCATGAGATACCTCTTATTAGTATGGCCTGCCATCATCATGAATATCGATTTATTGTCGATATTTATTATTTTTTCGAAATCTGAGGTAGACAGTGACCTTCCTCTTGCTTTGAAGATCAAGTGTGCAAAATTTCATCAAGATCGGAATAAAACTGTAGATTTGTATATGATACAAACAAACAAACCCACAAACACTCTTCTGTATATACAGGGTGATTGTGGGTGATTGGTCGGTCCGATTTGGATGATTTTTTTTTGTTTTGTTTGTTTTTTTATGCTGAACAAGTTTGCAATTGGGTTTTTTTCTCTATCCCTTACGGTTTTTGAGATAAATTTTGAATATGTCCTACTTTGCATATTTGGGATGATGAAAAGTGCGCCATGGGATAGGCCACCCACAACTTCCTATTCATTGGATTCATCAAAATTGACATATGCGGTTCAAAAAATAAAAGGAGGGGTTCAGATTTTTGTATTCACCCTGTATATAGATGACAGATATGCCAAAATTCTTGAAAAAATAATGCAGCAACAACAATCTGTAATGTAAAAGTATTTCGAACTGTTCTGATTTTTAATCCTCTCTGAGAGTAAAGTGAAAAGAGATTTCATTCCTAATCATGACATTATAGAACATTTATTAAAAGAACACTAACAGCATAAATGCTGGAATCTAGTTGAAATGACCTAGGTCTTCTGCAAAGAATCTCTATATATTTTTTAAAAACTTCTTGAACCGTAATTACATGTATTTCGGCATGTTATGAGATTTATTCCTTACGAGATTTTTTTTCCTTTGAAAACCTTGCGGAGTTGAGTTGGGGTCCCTGAGTGCAGGGGTCCCTGCAGACCTACTCACGAGGACCAAACGGCGAACCTTGCGGAGGTCGGGGAGGTGGGGGGAGGGGAAATCAATCTGACAATTCCTCTCTCGAATAAGCAAGACTTAAAGAAGAATTTTCTTCTTTCATTATTTTCCCCTTCATTTACTTATTTTTGTAAATATAATGAAATTTAAGCTCGCCCTATTGGGAAAATGTTCAAATTTATTCTACATATATGACGAACTAAGTTTATTCCTGGAGACTTTAATACGAAAATTTAAAATTAAAATTGTTTAAAGAGCGCATAAGCGTACGCTTTAAAAACGTGAATTGTTAAAATTAAATTTAAAATTGGATTTCCATGCGATGGTATCGAACAGAAATTGCACCTTCACCAGTAACCAGAAAGATTTGAACTTCATTTAATATTGTTGGTCCGCTCATTAACAGTACAAGTTCTCAATAATTATTGTATTCTTTTAATATTGTATCCTAGATTAAGTTGATATGAAACAGCAGGTAAGTTGTATTTTCCTGTGACAGAATCCTGAGGAATATTTTAATAGCTTATCTCTTGAATTAATACGCGCTCTTTTACATAATTTTATCTATAATGTAATCTACTGGTATTAAAATCTGCCTGTAGCATTGTATTAACATTCATCGCGCTTAATATCCTACAAGATTCAACATTTTTAAATTTGTGGTGTCTATCTATAAAATTTAACGTTATTTTCTTAGATACATATAAACACATCTTAAAATAAATCTTGTATTTTATGTATTAACATGAGCTAGTTGGTTTGTAGACTTTAGGAAGCGAGACATCATTCTGTTTGTTGGTATAAGCAGGCGGTTATGGAATAAAGTATGAGATCGTCAATTTGGCGGTATCGAAATACACGTATCAAAGTTTTGGCAGCTTCACTCAGAAGTAAATTTTTAATTTAGAAACGTATGATTAGATTTCGAATAAATTCGAAGTTTCTTTTCAAGATATCCTTCAACATTCTTTAAAATTTCTGTCTCGAGGCAATTTCAAGAAAATTAAGAATTCATATTACACTGAAGTGATCTGCCTTTAACAAATGTTAATCTCTGTAACGGTACCTCTGGGTACTTTCCTGGGAAGTGAATTCGAGAGCATATTGGTCTGTCACTTATAAATTGATATGTAAACGAGAGACAAGAATATTGTTAAACAGTACTGACTTGTGTATTCTTTAACACTAAATAGTATTATTTGAGAACGTGGAATTATTCTTTCTGAAAAATGCAGAAATAATTATATTCTCTTCGATTTCTCATCTTTAAGGTTTTTTCTATCACTAACTTCATGTAGGTGATTCAAGCTGAACTTGCGTAGATAAGAATTCGATGTTAAATCGAGATTAAATAAAGAAAAGAACGTCGGTTTTATTCCAGAAAGTATTCGGCTCTATTTTGCTTTCTTTCGTGGAAGTTCGATATTGGCTCGCTTTCCTTTTCCATGAATTCCTCGAAATCCCTTCGTGGTTTGAATGACTCGACGGGACTCCGGTGTGACTCACCTATTCCGTTCCACTTACTCTTCTTATTTTTTTTCTGCCCCTTTTCTTCTTGGCCCCTGTCTTTCGCTGCTGCGTCCCTCATTCAAGGTAAAGGTACTTGCCAATCAGTGAACGACTTTCCTTCGCCCGGGAAGAATTCGTTTTGAATGTTGAATTTTGAAGTCCGTGATCTGTTTGTTTATACCGTTTAGGTAAAGAACCCATATGAACTCTTTAAATTCATTTTCAGTTTTGGTCAATTCTGTCCATTCGTTAAAGGCAAAATATTTTTCTTTAAAAATATGTTCGGAAATAAAAAAAAATGTTGATATAATGATAAGCATATTCGTGCATGTGTGTACCTAATAGGTTTTGGACCACCCCGATACATACAGGGTGGTCCAAAACCTACCGAACAAGATTAAACGTAAATTTCTAAGCTACGAGAAATTAATATTTCTGATAGAACTGATAATTACACTCGTAGTATAAGTGTAATTATTTGACAATTGTATGATATGTCGCAGCAAGGCATTTTTGTTTACAGCGGTATTTGCCTCATTTTGCAGGATTGAAAAAATGGCATCTCGGTAGGGCGGCCTTTTGGTGATTATCCAGAATGAAACCTAATGTCCTTAATTTTTTTTCACTAGGTTGTTATTGGGATCTGTCTGAGTCAACTTTAGGACGTTAGATTTCTTTCGTTACGAGAAATGTTTCATACAAAAACGAAAAATTTCTTGTAACTGAAAAAAACTAACCTCCTTTTGACTCCAAACTTCGCTTGGAATGTGTTCTGGACTTTCGGCTGCCCGAAGGTATTCTTCGATGATGATGTAGCCGACCATTTTTTCAATCCTGCGAAAGGATACAAAAACACGTTACACAAAACGCCTTGATCCCATGAATATCACAGAATTTTCAAAAAAATGACACACTGAGAAATTGACGTTTAATTTTTTTAAGTACGTAGGTTTTGAGCCACACAATACGGAAAAGCGCATACAAGCATATGTATTACTTCATTCCTAATTGTATAGCGCTAATAGTTTAATCAAATTAAGATTAATAAACAAATTCTTCATTTTTTTTTTATTACTGACTAAAGAAGTGAAGAGGAGAATTAACAAGAAAATTGAATTGTCTTCAAAATGAAAAAATAATGCTGCTGAAATATTTCAATATGAAGGAAATTCAATTTTCTTGTTAATTCTCCCCTTCACTTCTTCAGTCAGTAATAAAAGTAATTCAGCTTTAATATACTTTCGTCTTTTTTTGGTTTGTCTGAAGAAAAAGTAATCAATTTTGCTTGCTTCTCAATATTATCCTTTCTGATATATAAAAAAAAATATCAATAAGTTAATGCTTCCATGCTATTTCGACTAAAAGGCAACTCTATTCTATTTTCGTAATACGAAATCTTAAGAAGTCCTCTAAACTGACAAAAATGGATTTCATTAAACTTTCCACTATCTATAATAAAGATCTCAAATTTCATCAAGTTTCTTCAAGCATTGTATAAGCTCATATGACAAACGCTTGAGAGAAGCAAACATCAATATATCGCAAATGCAATATTAATCCAAAATTTTAAAGGTTTGCAAAGTCAATAAATTTTTCCTCCATGACAAAAAATAAAATCCGACTCCGTACCCTTTTCCCAATACCGTGCTCAAATAATTAACTTCAAGCGACCGAAGCAAAATTTTTCATAAATCTTTTTGATAAACGAACGAATGATAAAGTGCAGAAATTAGAAACGAATGGGCAGGATTGTTTTACGAAGGTTAAATGTTTTTCGTAAAATAAATTATATAACTGGAAGAAGAGAAAAAAAACAATAGCATTCAGGAAAGTTATAGGGTTGTTTACGCAAAGACGTATTCTGGTGGAAAACGATATGAATGATTTTATGAATTTCATTAAAACAAAAGAAAAACAATATCATGGAATTTTCCTTTATTTCAAATTTTCATCAAAATATGCACTTAATTGGATTCGCCTCCTATCCAGTTTTGTGTGGGAGAAGAAATGTTTCATTCAGCTTTAATTTAATTTGAACATTGCACAGAGGGAAGCTGTAAAATATGCAAAGCGTACAGACTGACAACGATATAACTGTTTTAAATATAGCAGTTCCACAGTAAGCCTGAGATTAATTTCGCGAGGCTGCGTCAACAATTTTTTTTCATGAATTTGTCACTTCAAATCAATAACTCGACTGCTTACAACCAGGTTGTTCTAACTCCAGTTTTCGTGAAAATTCAGATGTTTTTTCAAGCATGGTTCTAACTCCTGTTTTCCAAACATAAAAGCATTGAAAATAATGATTTTTACCACTAAAAACTACATAAATCAACTACTCCATAATGTTCTAACAAAAAATACAGATGATGATTCAAACTTTAATTTCACTTCACTGAAAAGTTTTCTGAAAAAGCTTTAATTTCAAGTGGAGTTAGAACAACGTGGTTCTAAGCAGTCAAACTGACTAATACTCAATCATTACGACGCTTAGAATTAGGGCATGTGGGCTCCCTGCCAAAGCTAATATAAAACCGAAAACGTGGCTCTAGATTGACTGCAAGGAGACATTAATGCAAAGTGCTTTGAATGTCCCTTTCTCAAAAGCTTAATTTCAGATTGAAAAATAAAAACAAGAAATTAATTCCTCCGAGGACGGTATAGGAAAGTAGCGGAAGCCCTGAGTTCATCTATTTTTACCCCTTTATCTGCAGTTTTTAACCCCCCCTTTTTTTTTGTTATAAAAAAATTGATTTTCTAGAACATAGTATTTAGAAAGTATAGAAGATTAAACAGGTGGTGGCCTTACAGTATTATGATCCACCCTTCTACCGATAAGTATAGAAGAGTTCTATCTCCTTTCCTTTCTCATCATTTCCGTTCGAATGCTATATTACATCCATATGTTGCCATAGTTCTAAAGACCAAGTGATTGCTACCCCTACAACTGCGACACCACTGGGGCAATTTGGCCCAGACTTCATAGTAACGTAGATCTTGCCTAGAGAAATTTCCGTCCTTTACATATCTAAATACCATAAAGATCACATTGTCCCCTCTACCTCCCATCCCCTCCGACCCCAGTGAGTCAATCGAAATCTAAATAATGATGTAGGACATGCCTAAGGTAAGCTACCTTCCAAATTTCATCCTTCTACGTTAAGAATGTGGAAAATATGAACGGGACGACAGACAGACATACGAACAGACGAACATTGTGGAACCAGTAAGTGCTCCGTTACTTAACAAGTAATTAATCCCCCTGAGGACGGTATAGGAAAGTAGCGGACACTACTGGGACAATTTGGCCCAAACTTCATAGTAATATAGATCTTGCCTAGAGGAATCTACATATCGAATCTCCTTTACATACATAATACCACTCCCCCTCTAACTCTCGCTACCGTAACTCCGACCCCAGTGGGCCAATCAAAGCCAAACTAAATAGTGAAGTAGGATGTGTCTTGGTAAGCTATGTTCCGAGTTTCAACCTTCTACATCAAAAAATGTAGAAAATATGAAGGGGCGAACAGATGGACATTGTGAAACCAATAAATGTTCCGGTACTTCATAACGTCAATAGCCACTCCAGTATCAATTACCATTGAGTTGTTTCATAATTAGTGACGATTCCGTCATGGTCAATTTGCTGGAGCGGTTGCATCACGAGTGGTAGCTGATGTCAGAAAAACTAACATCGATATTAAACATCGGGTCGTAGCTTTAATCATCAACCAAATGCACTTATTAAGTAGTAAACATCAAATTTTTGTTATTTATAAGTCATATACTATCTGAAAATGATAAATGTCCCAGTATTTTTACGTGATCTTTTACTGCAATACATTAACACAAACAGTTGTTCAATAAATAATGAATTCATAATGGTTTAAGAACGTCGAAATGCAACATCGATGGTTCAAGAATATCGAAAAATTCGATATCCATACTTTTTGAACATCGATACATCGACTACCATGTGTACAATCGCCTAGAACTACTAGGAACAATCAAACACCCCCACAAAGTGAATTAGTTCAGTCCATCTGGTGAAAACTGTATACAGCTGTACTCCGGTATCCGAAACGCGGTTTCCCATAGTTTCTATAGGGAAATATCTCCCTCGACTCCCCAGCAACCACACCGCCCCGGGTGGGGGGGGGGGGGGTACATACCTATAAAAAGAACAACTGAAGATGAAAAAGGTGTTTCTCGAAAATGTCATTTAATCTTTATTTTAATTTTGGACATAACCAAATTCTTCATTCAATATTATCTTATATTACCATTACTCTTACTCCGGTTCTCATCTTTAAAAAAAAATTCCAAATTGCACATCGATGTTTTCTTCCGGTTCTTCATACTTTAATCATTTACTGTTCTTGTGCAAGCCTTCAATTCTGCCTTCAAACTCTCACTATTATATTCATTGTCGAATTTTATTTTATTATTATTTATTGTTTTATCTTTTCAATTTATAGAATATAAAATCATTCCCCTCATTGGGGGAGGCCGTGGCCTGGTGGGCTTCCACTGAACGCAACTTCAGGGAAGTTAAGCGACATCAGTGCACGGCTAGTCACTGGACGGGCGACCATCAGTGAAAAACGATCTTCATCCCCCCGGCTGCTGCGACCATCTTACAGCAGTCGTTAATCCAGGGACCCAACTCGTCGGCTTCTGGCCATACAGGCCGTGGATGGACGTATTGGATACAATCAATCAATAAAAATTAATAAATAAAATGCAATTTTTAATGGTTTATTTTATCATTTAATGTGAAATTATGATATTAATCCTCGTATAAGTATCAATAGCAAGCAGCGAAAAAAAGCCGATAAGCAGCGCAGTGAGTAAGTGGGATGATCGATTAACAAAAAAAAAAAGCGAGCACGGGGAAAGTCATGTCTGAGAATTAACTTCACTTTTTTTTTCCTTAATCAATTATTCTATTCAAGGCTCTAGATCAGGGGTCAGCAACTGGCGGACCCCGGTCCAGGTACGGACCGCCAAAATTTTTTTGAAAGTTTGTAAAAGCTATAGGAATAACCTTTTGAACTGTCGCCTTTTATCACGATGCTATCGAAAATTAAAATTAAAATTAAAGGAATATGAGGTTTTTTTTCTGGACCTCGATAAAAATTTTCAAAAGTATCCGGACCCCACCTAAAATTACTTGCCGACCCCTGCTCTAGATCTTGCGGTTTGACTGTATATAAACCTATTAGCAGCCACCGGCATTATCGCTTTTCGCTGATGTCAATTCCTTCTTCCTTACAGATATGACCAGACTGTTAACCTTGGAGGCACTTTGGGCCTTTCGATTCAAGGGGGCCTAGGCTGCTGCTTAAAAAGACCATGCCTGCTTACGGATCAGATTACTAATGTAAGATTACTAAGTTGACGGACGCAAAGGTCATCAAAAGTATAGTTGTACATGTATTTCGATACAGAATACTTCAATAAAGAAGCTACTATAACTAAAGGTGCATTCCCGTAGCTCGGTTTTTGCTTGAAGCGTTTTGCGCGTGATTTTTCAAGCTCAAGCTATTCTAAAAACCTTTCTTTGCATCCAGATACTCCCAGAACGCTGGAAAAAATGTGTAGAGAAGCAAGGAGAGTTGTTTGAGAAATAACTGGTGTGCGTGTGTGTTTTTATGTGTGTGTTTTGTACTTTCCTGATTTTTATAAAAAATAAAGTCCAGGTCAAATTTGAACGCCCCTCGTAGATCAGTTTCATTCCAAAGGAACTTGCTCACTAGACCTTTCGTTTATGTCTGCAATGGCGGCCACATGAAACCTGCAGGAAACTTAGATAGACGTAAAGAGATTTTGCCTGGTCGATTTTCGCTCTAGGAACCAACGAGTCGCGTGTTCGGAACCCGCCGAGGGCATGGATGTCTGTGCTTGTCCCTTTTCTAACATTTCCTCTTGAGAGGTTGGGCATCAGGAAGGGCATCCGGCCGTAAAAATAAATGAAAACAGCGAATCATGGGACAATAGCTAAGGATAGAAATGAAGGAAATTTATAGGCGAAATCAAAAAGAAAGAAAGATTCATTATGGGATAAAAGAAAAAAATATTAGTGATAAACACAATGCATCTGTGTCCGTTTTAGGACTGAATGTTTTGTTCGAATGTCATGCGTGCCATCTATCCGGCGAAGACGAAAATACTCAGCAAAAGGTCTCGACAGATTTTGTCGTGTATTTTCAATAGGTTTGCGACGTGCGACGTGTCTCGACGTGTAGTGCAGACCGGCAACAGAGTATACGATAAAACGGCGACAGAAACCTTCGAGATGGTATATGAACTGTAAATTGTATATATTGTATAATTAATGTACTTTGATGTATTAATTAAAAAATAAATAAAACTCCATTTAATTAAAAGAAAAAATAAAATAAATAATAGAAACAATGAAAAAAGTTACCCAATTGATAAATGTAAAGGTTGAAGGACGAAACACAATTGAAACAAAGGTCTTGTGGAGCTTATGTAGATGAAACACAGATGAAACA
>JAHWFO010003935.1:680110-756810 GCA_023313115.1 Rhysida immarginata | reverse complement strand
CGTCATAAGAGTGTGCTACAACGCTGCGGTTTAAGTCGCAGCCCCCTGGCAAAAGGTTATGCACAACCCCGTACATAAACTTTCATCAGATTTACCTCAACCTTATTTGTTCATGATTCACGTTATCTTTCCGTTTTTGTTTTTTTTTAAGTTTATTATTTCTCGTAATTAATAAAAATATAAGTAACGAACAAGTTTTCATTTTTAAGGATAATACAACTTAAATTACCTTTAATTAATCGAGTTTTCATTTGTATTCATTTAACTATCTGCTTATTAATATCTAAAAATAATTTATAAAACGGCAAATGAATTTCAATTGAGAATTAATTAATTTTAAAATTGTTTAATAAGTTGGAATTTTTTTTCAATTTCCGAATTTAATTTCCGTACTGTGATCGGTGTTCGTGGCGGTCCAATTACGATAACGGTGTTTGATTGCACCTTTCGGCAGTATCCAGTCTGACTTTCATTAACCACGTTTGTGATGAAAAGGTTAATGGAAACCGTATTTAGAACAATGCCAATAACTATCTCGATTGCAAATGTAATAATCGAGTGAAACTAAAGTCGTTAGTGTGTTTAATCGTAAGCCGCACTAATTGTATATGCTTGTGCTGTGGTTTAAAGGTGTACAAATACAAATGATCATTAGCTTGCAGCATTTCTATGTGGAGGATTTCAGTAAATTTTTAACTCGACTTTCACACACAGGTTTAAAATTAAAATTCGTTTTAATTTCCAAAAGCGGAACAAATTTTTAAGTGCTATCGAAATTTGTCCATACTCTGCGGAATAATAATGCGATGATGAAATATTGTGACACGACATTCATTAAACGGACAACACAAAATGAACTGTAGTCAAAAACTGCAATCCCAATTACTGCTGTACATGATTGATTAATGAACTGCTGTAATAATAAAGGTTCAATTGATTTGCTTAGGATTTAGTACGTAGTCGAAGCTGAAACAGTATGAAAAAAGTCATTTCCTCCTGTTTTTAAGCGATTATACGTTAATATTGCGCGGCACTGAAGGTTCAATTTAAGCTGAGAGCTTTTACAGAAGTTTCTGAGGATCCTTTTGTAAATATTCGCAAAAAAGGCGAATAAGCAATATCCTACTTTATTTTGAATAAGCAATTTTTTTTTCCTTTGTTTTAAATAAAATCGAAAAAGCTCTGTGTCAATTTGTTCCGAAATGCAGCGATACTTTGTATTTTCTTCGCTACATTAAAGTGGTAAAACGTTGCGTTTTACGCCGAATTACATTGATTTGTTTCAAATGTCTCCACAGATATAGCTTGAACCATAATAAAATTCGATCTCACAGCCAAATGCTCCACCTAACATCTAAATCGATTGGTTCGAAGTAACGCCGTCTCAACGCGATCTCCTATTAAACATGGAATCCTTCCGATTTCCGATTTCGCTGAATCTTTCAAAGCGAACGAGAGAACGGTGGGTTTCATCCATTCTTTTAGGAGACTTTTCCCCATGAATTATTTCCACTCTTGCCATAGAGATGAGCCTTTACGTATCCAATGTTTTATAGATCAGCCGTGAATTATGGAGCAACCGAGACATTTTTAAGGGGGTGGGGATGGAAAAATCCAGACGACCATCTTGGGAATTCAGATCTTTAAAATGAATAAGGGAAAAATTATATATACAAGTCAATGAGTGGAAAATATTTTATTGAATTTCATGCATCGGGGAAGATGTATCCCTGAAGGATCCAATGGAAAGCCAATTCCACGGTGCCAGATTTCCTAGCAGAAAGGGTAAAAATGACCCAGGTGAGGTGCATTCATAAGGAATTCATACAGATTTTACGTGAAGATGCAATTAGTTGTAATTTTTCCCGAGATACGCTACTCCGATAAACAGAATCCGTTGAAAATTTAATATTAGGCCAAATCTCTATGGGCTTGTGAGTTATAAGATGCTCGTCTCGGGCGATTTTAAGCGAAGTAAATCACGTGAGAGAGAGAGAGAGAAAAAAAAAGCAAGTCTCTAACGCACGTTGCTTTAACCATAGGCTATAAAATCTTCAGGAAAACTGTGGCACGCACCGTAGCTCCCAGACAGTGATTTAAACATTTTAAATTACCACGTCTAAGGAATAGCAGTCTTCTCCGATTTCTCTATTCCATAGAATATGTAACAAATCACATTTCGAAGCATAAAATATTTATTAAATGTGGAACTTCAGAGATGCGTTTCTTCTCTTCCTTTGTTGATTCCTTTCTTTTATTTTTTATTTATATGCATTTAAACCAAAGATCTTGAGGTCATTCCTGATACAAAAGAGAATGAATAATCAAATCCATACATTAGAGTTTATCAGACTTAGCTAATCATTTCTGAAAATTAAAGATGAGATCTCTTGTTTACAAAAAAAAAGATTTATTTAACCGTATGCGCATTTCATCTATCTACCTTGTAGCTATCAATCAGCGGATACAGATGGTATGGACAATTAATTTAAACAGTAATTGAAACAATAAGACAACCAATCAACAAACAAAGTACCAGATCAAATATGTCTATCAGATAAGCTCTGAAACTTCTGCGCCATGTTAATAACCAAAATCTATTGGAGGCTTATGAGACACTTGAAATTAAGAAAAAAGACGCAAGTTTACTGCTAAATGGAGGCACCGGTCCCCTCGGGGACTCCATATTATTTAGATTGATTTATTCGTACTTAATTCCTTCCCTTTACGTTTATTTGTAATTCTGTTTATTAATTTTGCTTTATATATGACATCATCCAGGGCCAGATTTAGCACTATGGTGATGTCCTATCGGTCTCTGGGCAGAAGTTACCGTGAGGATCCTACGTCGTGACCGTTGAGACACTTGGGGTGACGTTAACTTGTGGGGGCGGCTGGGCAATTGCCCTTTGCCATCTCTTAAATCCCGGCCCTTGTTACTGTTATGTACTTCTTGTCATGCTGCTTATGTACTTTCTTGATTGGTTTTCTTGTTGTTTAAATTATATTGTTGATATTATTCTGTATTCCGCTGATTGATGGCTACAAGGTAGCTAAAATGCGCATAAATCTTTTTTTTTTTTTGTGGACAAGAGGTTGGTTTCTCTTCCTTAATGTTGCTATTATCCACAGTCTCGGTTTTTCTATTCCTGAAAATGAATTTTATTATCACTATCTGGGAAGTAAGCTAAACTAAAACATTGGATAAAACATTAGATGATCTGTGAGGGGTTTTAATGGTTCGCCTACCTCAGCTGTTCGAAATAATGATGAAAAATAGGAAAGAAAATTCCGCAGCCCGGGATCGAACCAGGAACCTTTGGCTCGGACCGCTGGGACTAACAACCGGCGAACTAGGTAACTGCTCTAACCAAGCCCTAAGGTCATGTAAATAGCGAAATGCTTTCATGGCCGCAGTGGCGCAATTGGTTAGCGCGTTGGCGGTCCGAGCCGAAGGTTCCTGGTTCGATCCCGGGCTGCGGAATTTTCTTTCATATTTTTCATCATTATTTAAAACATTGGGTGGGGAATGTTTTATTAGAATTTCTTTAGGAAGTAATTCTAAGGAACCGTCGGATCTGTTTCAGCATTTCTCCGTTAATTGGTTGGTTGAGTGGATCCGTGACACAATTCCAGCAATGGACGTAGTAGACTGTTTAGCGCAGCTGGTTAAAACAATTCCGCATGCATTTCATTTTCTATTTGCACGTTTCTCTCGAATGTTGGGAAGATTAAACGTGTGCAGCACAGAGTGTGTTGAACAACTAGCTTGGATTAAAAGAGTGTTCAGTAGAACAATTTCATTTACTACACGGCTTTGCAATGAAATTGCACCACCAACAAGGAGTTATCCGACCTGATCCATATTTACTGGGGGGATTCGTCTACCTCCGACTAGTAAACGATTAGATGCATGCTCACGGGACATGACCATTTGGGTTGATACAGCGTGTCTGGATGCCTGTATAGGCTCATCAGTTGACACCTGTGCGAGACGTTCCGTGCAGTAGGAAGGAAGCAACTGCCTCGTGAATGTACAGTACTGTAATCCGCACAACGGCCTCAATGCCGCGACGACCACAACGACAACCGTTCACGCAATTAACGGACTTTGAACGAGGTTGGATTATAGTCCTCTCCGAGGCTGGATGGTCAACCAGATGGATTGCTGTCAACAACATTAAGGTATGGTACCATCGTCCGTATAGTCCCGATCTGCACCGTGTGATTTCATCTTCTCGGGAAGCTAAAAAAACATCTGGATGGCTAAAGATTTACCAAGGACGAGCAAGAATAAACAACAATCGTACGATGGCTTCGCGACTAACAAGGGGACCGCACGGACATGTAATCACGGATTTGGTTGAAATTTTAGGAGGTCAATCTACAACATTAATATACCTTCTGTGTAAAAGAATTTGACTCAATGGGCTTTCGTTTCGGAGAAAAAAAAATAAATTTACGTTTATTATTGTAGTGCCAGATAAGCCAAATGGGAAAAAAGTGATACAACTTAACAGCGGTAGCGCAGTGGTGAACATCACGTTCTGTGTATATACTGGTCCGGGTTAGTATTGAAATTTTTTTTCATTTTACGCAACTCGACAAAGAGTACGGAGAAGTAGCTTAGTACGGAGTTTTTTCATTAGTACGGAGTTTTTTCATTAGTACGTAGTTTTTTCATTAGCTTCCAAACATTTATTAGTACGAAGAAGTATTTCTTGGGCATTTCGAAAGTGCCCAGTGGGATTGCTGCACATGCCATTTCAATGTATTCCCAAAGCAAATATTTATTCCAAGTTGGTATTAAACTTTGCGTCTTTCATCATGTAAACAACCTGTCGCTAATCCTAGTTATTTCTTACATTTCGTAGGTGAAAGCTTATCTCCATATTTAATTTGTACAAAGTTTACAAAACTATAAAAAAAGTTTTAGAATTGCCTCAAGCTTTAAAATAAACAATTTGAATTTTTAAATATTATTAAAATAGTTTGAAAAGTGCGTAAATAAGTTAAATCTACTTAGCTTTAAATAATATGTAAATAAGGACTAATGGATTTAAAATTTTACTCTGTTTACAAGACATTCGAGGCGACATTTAGATTTTTTAGCTTCATATGCGATCTAAATAAATGCTACGATCCATCTAAAGAATAGTGCGCTATGAAGTTTTTTTTTAAGTCTTTTTAATGCCTTCAGATTATTACTTAATCAGCATACTTCAAAATTTTTCTTGTGCAATTTTTAACGCAAAGCAAAATAAGGACGACTTTAAAAATAAAATATTGTAAACAACTGAAGAAAACTGAAAACTTCATAAGAATTTCTTTTGAATCTTTTGAATTGCTAAACCTATATATAATTATAAAGAACTTAAAACAAGGTGAAAAAACTGTATTAAGTTTAATAAAATCTTGTAAACATTCCAAGGAGGAGCTTTAGCAGTGAAGCAGAGATACATTTATACATTTATTAAAAAGAAATCCCCCCCCCCCCCGAGTAGGGGTAGGCAAGTGGCCGGTCCTGCGGTCATCTATTTTTACCCCTTTATCTGCATTTTTTTACCTCTCCCCAAGTTTTTTAATGAAAAAAATTGTTTTTCTCGAACGTAATATGTATAAAATGTAAAAAACCTCGTATCTTTCCTTTTTCATCATTTCCGAACGTATGATATATAACATGCCATATGTTGCCATAGTTCTAAGGACCAAGGACCCCGCAAATCCGATCCCAATGGAACACCTGGGCCTAAATTTCATATTAATGTAGATCTTGCCTAGAGGAATCTGGATACTGAATTTCACACCTTTACGTACAGTCGGGTGCATAAAGGTTTTGACCTAAGTCAAAATTGTTCGGCTTCCTTACAATACTTCAATTCAATGAGGTTACTTTTTCCAGGTCGAGCACGCTTACTATGGAACGATTCCATTAAGTTTTTGCTTAGCATCAGGGGAAGACAAGTTTTATGTCACGTGCTCAATTATGTACCTGCTTTTCTTAATAGGAAGGCAGGGACACTAGAAAGGTTAATTGGAAATTTGTAGTTAAATCATCACTTTCAAAGGCACAATATTCATAATTTACAAAGGAGGTCAAAATTGTTATTAAATTCACTCACTCCAAGGTTCCTCTCTTCGGCAATAATTCCAGCAGGTTTAATTCTTCTCCTTCTGTTACGATAGCGTGCTACATTTCCGGAAACTTTGTTTCTTCGGGGGTATTTTGAGTCTTTGAAGTCACGGAATGAATATTTACGCCTTGTCAAACCTTTGTAATTTACGCTCCTGAAACGGTTAATTAGTGCTACGGTCTCGTAATAAGAGATCATTTGCTACCAAAAGGTCCAAGTGTTCAGTTTGGATTATCACTTCCCTTTTGATCGGTGTTTCAGATTTTTCGGCGCATTAATTTCGTCTCCACGATCCTCTAAAATATCTCATTTAAGAAAACGCCGTTTGGTTGGAAGCATCAATTACTCTTTCAAGAGATTCTGACGAGCATGAAACTGGATCTAATCTCCATGAGTTTGCTCGCTCTCTATTTATGTCTCTTAATTTGCTTTCCATTGGTTGCCTGGGTTTGCTTATTTGAATGCCACCCAGCATTCGGGTTCGGGTGACTCTTAATAGTCGACCGATGAGAATTGTGTTTATTTTCTTTCAGAGCTATTGATCTCTTAAGTACCATCGTTTTCTCGGTCGTGTAGCGATCATCTGACATTGGTATTACCGTATCCGTGGCAGTAAATGTACACGCACCCGATGAGCGCTTACATTGAAAATAAAATTGAAATTACTATAACTAAAAAAATTTATTTTTTTTTGTCCGCAAAAACTGCATTGTTGCATGAATTGTTGTATGAAAATGAGTTTCGCGTGGTAAATTTTGAATACTATTGTTGTAGCCGTTGGTTTAACTGATTTTATTATTATTACCATGCTTATATTACCTCGCTTTTGGATCTTGTGAGATGGTACGGAACCTTTCAGTCGAGTTTTGAAGCACTACCGCTTTTCCATTCGCTCTTAAATTTTGCGTACAGGTTTGTTCCTGATGACAACACATTTTAGCAATTTTTTTCAAACTTAATCCAGGGGCCATAATGTATTTAAGAGTTTTGCCCGGTTATTCCGGGGGATGGTGGAGGGAATAATATTTACTATTTAATATACTAATTTACTATTATGTTGCGGGATAGCCTAGTTGTTTATTAAATGAAAATTATTTTAATTATAAATTATTCTACTTGAGCAATAAATAAACAAAAATTTGTATACTGCTACGGGTAAGGTATCTTCAGAAAATTTAATTGTCTAACATGTGTGAAACTAAGAACTGCTCGGATTAATAAAACTTAATAGATTTAGGGTTGATGTAAACTTTGCACTTTAGCAACATGTATACAAGAGTGGTTCACGGTTGACCGAATCTTTTGTGTTTGCGTATCCTCTCGGTTATTCCATGTCAGTTCAACCTAGGCTCCCAGCCGAGCATCTCCAATTTCAATGAAATTTGGCAGTAAGGTAGCCTGTGACCTCAAACTAAGTGGGATAAAATATTAGACCCCAGTTTACATTAGTTCGTGAGTTACAGACCCTTGTTTTGGGCTACTGTTAAAGGGCTACTGTTCCAATGCCACGCTGCTAACCTTGGTTTCTGCTGTTGCCCGTTTAAGGCAAAGGAGAGTAGTAAAACTTGGCACTCCAACCTCCCATAAACTGTACATACACGCAATACCTATAACTAGTCATACATAAGCCCATCCACAGCATTGCCACCCAGCCACTGGTCCATAAAGTTCAGCTTTTATTTTGTATCATGAATTTTTTAGACATATTTGGCACAAGTTTGAGTGATAAATAATGACCATGGCCGTTATAACTATACTAGCTAATTCACCGTCAAACGTTTTCCTAGAATACCAAGTTTTACTACTCACCTTTACTTTAACGGACAACAGCAGAAACCAAGGTTAGCATTGTTTGGAACAGTTGCCTTTTAAACAAGGGGCTGTAACTCATGACCCAATGTAAACTGGGGTCTAATACACGGTGAGGCAGCATACATAGCGTAATATTAATAGCATACCAGTAGGAAATAAAAGCTTTTTATTTATTGCTCTTTATGTCAAATAGTAGTTGCAAGTATGCCATTTGTTAATTTGTAAGTCAATATTTGATTGGGGTAATTAATGTTTGAATATGAGTCCTGTGAAATGACGTCCCCGCTGCACAAAACATTCATCTAAGTGGCGTTGGAATAATGATTATTGGAATAAATGTTGAATGTGGATATCGACCAATTGTGGTTTCAACAAGACGGAGCGATCTCGCATACAGCCAGAATTTGCATAGCTTTCTTGCGACAGACCTTTCCGGGGAGAGTAATTTCTCGTTATGGTGACATCTCCTGGCCGCCTCGATCACCTGATCTTTCATGTGCAGACTTTTTCCTTTGGGGCTACCTCAAGCAAGAAGTTTTCCGAACACGTTGTGCCACCATTCCTGAGTTGAAGGATCGCATCAGAACTGCCCTGGGCAATGTCCCAGGGAATAGTTACGCCGAGTTATGGAAAGCTTCCAACGCCGTCTAGATGAATGTGTTGTGCAGAGGGGGCATCATTTGACAGGAGTCATATTCAAAAAGTAATCCACGCAATGGTCAATGACTTACACCTTTAACTATTAACTAACATAGGAGATAATAAATAAATTACATTTACATCCTAATGGTGTGCTTTTAATATCCTACTATGAACGCTGCCTCACCCTGTATTTTACCCCACTTAGTTTGAGGTCACAGGCTGCTTTACTGTTAAATTTCATCGTAATTGGAGATGATCAGCTGGGAGCCCTGGTTGAACTGACATGAAATGACCCTCTCGTAATATCCAGCGCTCGATTTTTTTCCCTCATAGATCCCAACGACAGGTAGTGGTGTGAAAATTTCGACTCTTTAGCACCTCATCCTGGAAAAGGGATAATAAATAAATGCCCAGCACTACTTCGAAAATTCTGTTCAACAAGAAAAGATCATGGTAAGCTTTCTAAAAATGCTCCGATGATAGTGCCCAATGACAGCAAAGATGACAATGAAATGTGTTTTAAAGTTTTATCACACACCTGACTTGGCTCTAAGAATTTACTATCTGTTTTGATCGCCTTACAGAGCATTTGGAAGAGATGAGTTTTAACATAGGCAAAGAAGTCTGAAAATGGGATAGCCTTAATCAGTTTCCTAACCCTAAACTCAGCTGTGTTCTAGACAGACATCAACCACTTTTTTCTATGCCTCCGATGTCTTGAGATGCTTAAGTGCAATAAATACTTCTTTTGATATTTGTACTGTTTTCCGTTTTCTCTGGTTGAAAAGCAAAATTGTAGGTGAACTTCTAATCATCCTTATAAAATCCATTAGACAAGTTTCTAAATTTAGGCGATGGTAAAAACATTGTAAATCAAAGTGGAGTTTCTTTGCATGATTCCACAGTAGTTTAGAAAAGAAGGATTTGCAATGCACGAATAAGAAATGCAACAACAAACTCAGAATAAAACAAAATTATAAGCGCATCGACAAATAGAAATCATAATAGAAATTGAGAGTTCGTTACACTAAATGGAATTTAATTAAATGTGATTAATTATTATTCACTCGCTGCACACTAAATAATTTTAAAAATGTTCTAATAATAATTAACGTCCTAATTGAAAAACATGCACTGTTCAGTTGGTGGGATTATTATCTGTCATTACGTTTTGCACCGACAATAGGTTGATTCAAATCCCTCTCTTGATATTTGCTTCTTTTTTTCTCTCCCATGGGCCAATGAATCTTAAAACTGATGAGAATAATTCTCGCTGCCATAAGCTTAATTGGGTTAAAGCAAGCACGCCGAGTCCAATTAAATCTAATTACAGTTCATTAAAAGAAAAGTTGGTTCTAGAAAACTTATGAAATGAAAAAAAAACGTTTACATCAATTGAAAATCCTCCATAATTGAAATTCCACACATGGACAGCAGCAGTTGATATGAATAGAAGTTCACTAGCATAGGCAAACTGGAGGAAAGTTTTCTTTTAAATGAAACCACAAAACCGCAACTTAAGCAACTTCAGGTTGGGGGAAAGTGGCGATGAACATCTCTAAAATTTTGGACTTCAATAAGCTTCTTTTTCCCCTCAATGACCAATATATAAGCGCAATAACTGTTAAATTAAAAAAAAAAAAAAAAAAAAAAAGGAAGGCGAATAAAACGGTTGAGCAGAGAAAGGAGGGGGAGGCGGGAATAATAATAAAAGAAGAACGTCTGGGTGGATTAAAATGAAACGAGACGATGTGAATTCTGCGGTGACGAATTTTACCTGAAGGCGATAAAGAACGACGAGCGAAATAATTTCAAAGGTTCTGAAACTTCTTTTTTCGTGGAGACCGTTCTGTAACGGATTAAACAGTTTATTATTTATAGGCGCAATTTTTCCGATCGTAACTCAAAGACTTTTCAGTCGGCGAAAAAATAAATGATAATCCTGCAGAGTTGGAGGAGGAAGGATGTTTTAAAAAAAAATTTCTCTCTCTCTTTCTCTCTTGAAGGGAGAAAATACCATGAAATGGGGCGATTTAAAGTCGCGAGGAAATTAAATTCCTTTCTTTAAAAAGCATCTGCGTGGAAGAGAACGGCACCGTAAGAAACCATCGTGGAATAATAAGGAGCAATCGCGGGCTCTTCAATAGGCGATCGGCAACGAGGAGCCACCGACGACGGCATAGGGAACACCCCCAAGGCCGACGGGGAAGAAACACCTCGCTCTTCGGCCGGCTTCCTCCTGTCTTCCTTCATTGATATTCGGGAATTTCCGAAAAACTTTTTCACCCTTCGCCATCTTTCCCATTAGTTTCTTGGGCGTATTCTTTTCTATTAGGGGCCATCAATTATTGATTCGTGAAAAGGATTCCCCTCCCTCCTTATTTTTTCATTCCCGTGCCGCTCGGGGAGCAGTTCTTATTGAAATCGCTAATTTATCTCCCTTATTTCCATTTGGAAAGGCTTTTTTTTTTCCTTCTTCTTCGCCTTCCCTCCCTCTCTCGCTCGTTTCCTTATTCCCTTTCGGTTACAACAAACTCGGGACATTTTTTTGGCGCTTCTCTATTCCAAAAGCAAATTGAGACTAAGATCTTAGACCATTACCTTTTATAATATTTTCATCGACGATGTAACACGAGAAGAGGAAAAAATAGTCAATTTCCGAATATTACTTCCAATAAATTTAATGTTTTATTAATGAAACTCAATTCGAGGTGACTGTCTTCATCGAAAATGTCATTTGTTCTCCTCCGTAAAATTTTGACGACGCATTTCGTGCCAAGAATTCCGAAAATTGAATTCAAACTTCTCGGATATTATGAAGCAGTCGCTTGTATATTACAACATTTAGTACACGGTTTACATTTGTTTTTGTCTTACAGATATTTATGAGGAACTCAAGTCGCAGCTGTTTCAACATTTCTTTCCTAAAAATTTCACGGACTGTTATCCATAACACGGACTCCTACAAACTATTTCCATTTATTTTTCCAAGTTATCATACTCTGGAGGGGTATCTCAAAGATACCAACAGTTGCTTATCTGATGGAAATTTCCTTTTTTTTTTAAATATGAAACGGAGAGGAATGACTATTTTTTAAGGAGAACAAAATCGAAGTTACTCATATTTTTCATTCTTTCCTGATCTTGGACCTAGTGGTTGCTCCGGACAATGAAGGTTACTTTTTTGATAAAATATTACGGAGAGATAGTTATCATAGTCCATATAAGTTTTACAACTTCAAGAACTGTATTTCTATAACAGATTAAATGAGGCCAAATTTCTATGTAAATCTCATGCTGCCTGTATGTGAAAAGAGCAACACCACGAATGAACTATAGAGTGATTATAAAGACCCTTGATCCGAAAGATTTTTGAAGAACTCAGAACGATTTGTCTTATGCTTAACAGATGAATTTACAGATGATGCTCAAAATGTCCTTTTTTCTATCTGTGTTGCACATATTTGAGGCTACGTGTAGTAAAACCCTTCAGAACTCTCGTTGAATTGGCCTTGGATGTTTTAAATTTTCCAACATTCTTCCAGAGCGAGGTAGCCATAACCCTTACGCAATCGCCATGTTTTCCGAAACAGATTGCACCTATTCAATAGAAATGTTGGTTAGAGTCTATGGTGTAGCATCCTCTTGTTGAAAATAACCATCCCAACATTCAGTGTCCAATTGCATAAACGGTTTCCGTAAGGGGAAAAAATAGGGCCAATAATGTGGTATTGTGAAATTGTCCACCAAACATCCACATTGTTTGGTTTTTCTATATTTATATTCGGATATATCTGATTATTCATTAATCCCTTGAGGTAAAAGAAACCATGCCTAGGATTTGATTCCCCTCATTTGTCGCTATATTTATGATTTTCTAATAGGCTATTAAGATTCTAATTCGAAATCGAAATCGTGACCCCATCGGTGCGGCATGCCTAACTATATGCTTGCTGTAATTATGAAAAGCTTAGCGCACTTCCGTTCATTCTAGAAAATGAAGCATTAGAGATAAAAAGATTGTTAAACTGCTAATTTTCGCAACGAGTTAACAAAACGGTAGTTACATTTGTTTTCATATGCTCCAGATCGCAGAGATGAAACGCTGCTAAGGGCTTAAAATATTTAAAAAGAAATTTTGGAATCATTAAATGATGAACAAAATCAATTTTACTAGCCATGAAAGTGCTAATGAAGTTGTTTTGAAAAGATTTTTAATGTTAGCAGTGTGTTACAGCAACTTTCAACCATGGCCATCTAATCTTTCTTAAAGAACAAAACAACGAATTAGAATTACCAGTCTTCCTTTGTAGGAAGTTATCTAATACCCAACTATGTATTGTTCGCTAATTGATTTATTGCAAGACTCTTGCCAATGTCGTTAAGAACACGGAACCCAAAAGGCGAGCGTGTCTTGGTCGTTCCTTCTGTCGGTTGTTGTTGTATCGCGTTAACGGCCATCGTTTGGCGCACACTCGTTTGCTAATCATCTGCGGTCAGCCAATAAGGTTTCCCTTTCATTACACAGCGAAAGTGATCAGCACGTGAGTTCGTGATCACGGGAATCGATAAACGAGAGGGAAACCATAATGAATTTTGTGTTGGCAGAGAAAATTTGAAAAGAATTTATCACCATTTCCCACTGGCACGCATCGCAGCCCAACTCACCAGCTCGGCCAATTGAGCTGCTTCAACCCATTGTTCTTCTCTCCCCTCCCCCGGTTCTTTTCAATATCCTATACACGTTCAATATTTCTGACATGATAGAGTGTTTAATATTGAAATGAAGTTTAGACGTAATCTCTTCTGCTTTAATCATTTTCAACATTACAGAATAGCCTTCGGACTTTTCAAATTCCTCAGGACATTTAAGTTAAGTGTCTTTACGTTATAATCTCTTTAAGCCTTCATGTGTACAATTTCTTAGCAAGAGCCTACAAAAACATGGGAGAAAACCGCGAATTACATAATACTTAGGGAGTTCTTAAAATTTTAATTTCGTAAATTTAATTTACCATACAAACTAGTATTTCCCATCATATCTTGAAATCCAGAAACACCGCCTCGGCGGTCACCGAGCATAATTCCCCTGCTCTTTAACATCGGAACGCGGTTTTAAAACGCCCTGTAAAGGGTAGTTTTATAGTAGACTGATTGTAAAGCTCAGCCACTTTTTTTTTTTTTTTAGATTTCCTCTTTCCAACTGTGTCACTTACAAAGCCGCACGATGAAAATTTGAATTAATGTAAGTAATAATGTTTCGCATATTTCTCAGCATTGTCGTCTATGGCGTAGCGCTCGCTACTGCACTAAAAGAAAATCTATTTCTCTTTAACGATACGCAAGCGTCCACGCATACTAGACATTCTAAGGAAAAGTTTCATTTTTTAAGTGGAAAAATTCGTCATTTGACAACATAAATTATACCAGAATTTTCATTAGATTTACCGATAGTGCGCATGTGCATATGATTAGAATTCCTAATACATGTAGTCAAGTATAGTGTATTCAAATTGGATTCTGAAAAGCAGAGCTAACTTATTAATTAAAGCAAGCAAGCATTTTAAACTAAAATTAAAATTACACTCACTCCTAAGGAATAATATTTAAGACCTCCATTACAAAACCGCTAATGGTAAAAAACAAACTCGGCAGAAATGGACTCTGGAAATTAGTTGACGACTTATTCAAGCAGTACCAGAATTTATGGGCATGTGGAAGTTGTGTAGTCGAAAGAACACTGATAGTCGTTAGGATGACTCCGACAGCGATGAAAATTTCAAGAAATAGAAAGATGGAGCTGAGTCTTGTTCCAGCCACCAGATCAGACATGTAGGGCCGTGCTGAGATTAATATTCCTGAACTTAGCTTTCATTGCAGGTCTGTAAGCAAGTTGATGGTAAATAATATGGAAAAAATAGTAGGTGTATAAAATAAAAATTATTTATATTGTGAATAATTATTATACATTTTGAATAAACAGTTCACGAAAAGTGTTCCTTAACAACCCTCGTAAATTCTTGCAGTATTAAGTAGCGGAAGAATGGAGCTACTTATTGGTTTTACAAGGTCCGTCTGATTGTCCCCTTCATATTTTCTACATTTTTGACGTAGAAGGTTGAAATTCGAAACATAGCTAACCATGGGCATGCCCACCTTCACTATTTATATTTTGAATGAAACCTACAGAAAAACAACATCATGGAGATTGGTGAAGTCTAAACATCTAGGAAAAAACTTTTTATGTTTGAGAGCTTTTCTTTTGTATATTAGGTTAAGAACATTTAAATGTTCTGTTTAATGATGTTTAACGACGCGCGATTCATATACAGGGTGTATCAGGTTCGGTGGTCATAAAGTACCTAGCGTGATCCTTTGCATGATTACAAACTTAAAGTTCCTTATCGAAAATGTCGAAAACTCAAAATTGAAATTGCGTCGTTACGTCATTTATGAACTTTCCGTACCAGCAGTTCATTAAATTCAAAGGGGCGATTACAATTATTTAATTTTAGTCGCAGCAATTGTTGAGATTAAATGACGTTTTCGACAGGTTTTCAGCAAACTTCGCATGATGTTTAGACCCTTAACATTTGAATTTTGAACTTTTTGCATACGGACCTTTAAGTTTGTAATCATGCAAAAGATCACCTAGGTACTTTATGACCATCGAACCTGATACACCCTGTATAGCTAACACATTTCTTTAGTTGTTAATTCGTTTTTAATTAACATCCATGATCAAGCCGTCAACAATCTGACAATTTTCCGCCGTGTGTGAGGTTATCGGTCTGCCTCTAAGGCGCTCTGAGGTTATCTCCCAGTTCCGTCCTCCCTTCTTTAAATTTCTTACACCATACACTAACTTCTTTTCGGCTTAAAACGTTCTGTCCGTAAACTTTAACCAACCTGCGATGAATTTCGCTTTGATTTACTCCTTCAGCTTGGAGAAATCTGATTACTCCTCGAACTTCGACTTTGACATATTTGTCGATAACACCGGTCATTTTGTCAACTTGCTATACGCCAGGTATTGACTCAACGAACGAACTACTACTGACATGTCCTCATTAGTAACTGCGCGCGCAGATCTCGTATGCCCGTGCCCTGTACCTTTATTATCGGACCGCCCTCGTTCATATTTCCTCAAAATGTTTGGGTTTATCATTGTAAAACTACGTTGGCTTTTAATTTTTGTCAATGGCCTATTTATTGCGTATACAAACCCTGTAAAGTTAACTTGTGAAGTGAAACTTATTAGTAGCGCACATTCGTGTAATGGAAATCAGAGCGTAACGAAAAGTGAAACATAAACTAACCTCTAAAAAATAATGGCACCATAATCGAGCGATGAGACCTTTTCGCCCACACAGCAGGTAGTTTCTCATATAATCCCATTTATCCAGGAGATTTTGCTTGCCCACACAGTCGAGAGTGCGTCTTCACTTAGGAGGGATTTAGCTTAAATTATCAATGATTTTCAATGGAGATTTTAATGTCAGTATTGTTTCTACAGGAGCACAGCCACTGATTAAACATTTAGCCACAAATCCAGATCCAGCAATGTCAACCACGAAATCTGGACTGCGATTGGTGCAGAACGGTTACAATCGATGATTTATGAATTTCAGTTATCTTAATAATTTCATTTAAAATTTTAAATAGACGTTTTCTTTCATATTAGTGACTTCCTTATCAATGTTATCCGTATTATTTTTATGTTTTTTATTGTGGGTTTTAAAATATCATGTTTACTGGGATTAAAATACAGGGTGATTATAATTAAAGTTTAAGTTTCAAAACGCTTATAAAAAAAAGAACCACTTAGTAGAATGACGTCCAATTGGAACGGAATGTTATTGAAGAAGGGGGAAAACTTATGGCATAAAAAAAAGTAGTTCCAAATTTTAGCAACAGATGGCGCTGTAAGCGTCAGAATATATAAATGAAAATACCTGTCATGCGCACGACTCATTTCATTTGTTATAAAAACGCCGGGTACACGACTTTTCCTCATTTCGCGTCCGAGAAGTTCGCCAGCTCATTGAAGGACCGCGCTCTGCTTATAAAGCTTTTTTTTACAAGAACAATGATTCCGCATATTGAACATGTTTTGCGCCAGTCTCCCGCAATTTAAAAAACAGATTTGATGGATGCTTTGCACACTGAACAGTACAGTTGGTTTAACGTGTAACTTACACCTTAGCTTTTGTTTTACGATTCATTTGTCATTTATAGGCTATGTTTGTAGTCGAAATTCTGACGCTTACAGCGCCATCTGTTGCTAAAATTTGGACCTACTTTTTTTTCTTATGCCGTAAGCTTTCCCCCTTCTTCAATAACATTCCATTCCAATTGGACGTCATTCTCCTAAGCGGTTCTTTTTTTATAGCGTTTTCAAACTTAAACTTTAAATATAATCACCCTGAACATTTACTCTTTTATTGAATAACTCAATTTTCTTTACATCATCTAATGCGGGTGATTCCCACGTACAAATTTTATTTAGTATTTTCATTCAAAAAGAGCTTTATATTTGAATGTACGAAAATTTAAATTTGTGCTGTATCTTTCGTCGAAAATATCCCTAACCAAACCACAGAGTCGAAGAAACGCATCACATAATTCCTCCAATAGATGATATAAAATTAATGAGAATGAGTAATATTTTGAAGTGAGAAAGTTCTTATTTTTAATTTAACGAAATTATTCGGATTACCGTTACAAGTCAATTCCTGGGTAAAATATTTGAAATATCTTCAACATACTCTGAAGTTAAAAACGCCATAATTTTAGTAAAAGTCGGGAGAAGAAATGAAATTGAATTTTCGATTCGTTACAACCCAATGAAGCGCTATTCGATTTTTTAACCTGCAGAAGCGTATAAAAAACCCTTTTGCAAACTTCCCAACCCCCCTGCCTCAGTTCATCGCCCTTAATCGACGAAGGAGCTCAGTTGTTTCTTTAAGAGATGCTTTTAACGAGAAATTTGCAGCTCAAATATGTTTCCAGCTCAATTAGGATCCGAAAGAGAGATAGGTAGAGAAAGCGTTTGAAACAGTCAACGTTGTTAGTTCTAATGGAGAGAGATGGAGGCAGATAAAATACATTTTATGCTGTTTAAACCTAAAGAAAACCCTTCTCAACCTATTGATTTTTGTGGGACAGGAATATTTTTTTTCAAAAAACTCTTAAATACCACACAGAATTCCTTATTGAACATCGCGGTTTATATAGTAGAAAATCTGAAATTTCAGAAATATCGTTTCATCTAATGTCTTTTTTTTATTTATAATTTTCGAAAATGTCCCATATTTTATCTCTATTCAATAAAGAGTCTCTGGATATTTAATTATTCTCTTGACTGTTTATAGTGACCATTTTTTTATACTTTATGCATATACTTTACTATTTAATTCCCATAAATTAGTGGTGGGTTTGAATGCACATTTCATTCAGAAGAAGACACAGGGACGAAAGCCCACAACAAGAAACAAAGGAAAGTAGAGAAGTTTTTTGTCCATTTTCCCAATTAATGTGTGCTATAAAAGTTGCATTGCGCCATTTAGAGGCATTTGAGGTGCGAAGCGTTAGTCTGAAAGCGTTACTCGATTGTTAAATAATGTTAGTGTGTTTAACTTAATGCTTCTAAATGCATAATATATACAGAAGAATGGAGAATCCCACGTTGTTGTACAATATTCAGGTGAAATTATAAATAAGCCTACTTGCTAATTAAGAGTTAATAAACAAGATTTAAATAAACCGGCTTTTCAATTAAAATATCTTGTTAATTTTTTTTGAATTCTATACATAAGAGCGAGATTTGATGAAGGATATGCTGATATTCCTAGACTTTAAAATATGTAGTACCATCATCCCCTTCCATTTGTAAATTCTCTTTTTGAAAAAAAAAGTTAGTGGAAGCTCGGAATAAAATTTTATTTATATCTTCCTAAAAATGTCCTTAACAACATATTAATTTTGCACCCCTCCCTCAAACTCTGCTTTGGCATCTTGGAAAAATGGCTCCCAAAATTAGTTTTTGTAAACAGCATTTTAGAACAAAAGATGTCATTATAAGAATTAATCTATATAAAAGTCTTTATTAAAATAGGTTCTACATATTTTTCTTCTAAGATGAATCGGAGAGCAATTTCTCAACTTTTATCCCACGCCATTTTATTAACTCGGGAGGCAAGGAAATTTTTTTTTTTTTTTTTTTTTTCTGCACGACAACTTATGATTCTCATTTCTTTTTAAATCACCTATTGTTATGGCCATAGTTATTGTAAAAGAAAGTATTTTCAAATACTGCTAGCCCTCGATTTTTTTAAGTAAACGGGGAGAAAAATTTAAACGCTCCATCAATAAAGTCGCATGTTATTGTGGTACATTACATAATAATCTGTGTTGTAAAAGAAAGAGTCCAAAGAGATGCGGTAGAAAACAACTCTTTGGACTCTTTCTACCGCATCTCTTTGGACTCTTTCTTTTACAACAGACATTATGATGATGTTCGACGAACTCCAGGTATATAATAATCTAATAGTGTGCAAAAAATATAATATAGATGTGATTAAAAATGCAAACAATGCATTTGGTAGTTGGTAGTTGGTGAAGTTGGTAGTGGATGAAGCAAGATGAAAACAACGTCCTATCACTTTCTTCAGTGAAATGTTTCATAGTAGCTTTTGTACCGACCATAAGAAGGTCTGCTGGTGACAAGGCCTGTAGACGATGCAGGTGATAAGGATACAACTGTTCGCAATTGTTTAGGCATTTATCCCATTGCAGAACGCCAAGCTAGTCCCAGAATGTCCAGAATGTTACTAGTTGCAGAATGCCAAGCTAGTAGAAATACTCTGGTGGCTGTTTGGACCAATTGCACACGAACTCCTTGACTTCATCGTCCGTTTGAAACGTTGTCCCTAGTTGTCCCCACAGTGCTTTTTGTGGAAGTTCACCAAAGATGTGGAAGTCACATGGGGACAGATCTGGACTATAGTGGGGGAGGGACGGCTTAGGACTTCCTACTTGAACTTCTGCAGACGTTCCTTTGTTGCGTAGGCTGTGTGCGGTCTAGCGTCGTGCAACAGGATGACACCATGGAAGACGTAGAATTCTTCCATGATGACACCATGAGAAAGTCTACCGGGATGTCTCGATTTGATTGCCTTCCTGAGCTTCATTAACGTTTCACAATACCGCTGAGATTGACCGTAGCTCCATGCTCCAGGAATTCGATGAGGAGCGCTTTCAAAAACGAAATGAATGGACACGACCGCTGCTCGGTTATCATCCTTTGCTCATTCCTTGCTGGACATGTAACGCCATCTAGCGCCGCGAATCATTTTCGTCACACCAGTTACTACATTTCAGGCCCGTCTCCATTTTGCTAAATACCATAGTTTTGGTGCAATATCCTCTGCTTTGTTATTTATTGACTGTACCTAATACCTGCTGTCCACCTTATACGGTACATGAAGTGCACATTTGGTAGCTCCTGATTTGAGTACAGTACTGGTCAATCCCTACCTGCAACTATCTGCTGGATGAAAAAAATTTCAGGCCATAACTCTGAAATCATGCATTTCTTCACCCGCGTTGTAATAAACTTTTTAAAAACACCCTGTATAATGACCGCTATTTTTGAAAGACCGTGTGTTTTCCGGGAATAATGCCTAGTATTTTTGGAACACCCGGTGTAAAATGATTATTCGAATGAATCATTCTTCTGTATGGGAAATATACCTGCCTGGGCTACAATATGCAAGTCCAGACGGAAGGACCATTGCCCAACTTGACAGGAGAGTTGTAAATAACTATTTCATTGCTGATGATCTCGGTATATTTCCCAATGGTAAGTACGTACAGGAATCCTTGTAGAACTTGATGATGAACCCATTCGGTGCCGACATACTGGAACAACTCGCTCGCTGTTAGAAGTTCCCTCAGGCATCGCAGGCCCCATCACATCCAGAACGTCAAATTCGACGATATTCAAATCCCAAGTTACTGGATTTCCTATCACCTCCTTATCCCCTCGTCAATCTACAATCTGCTTTCCCATACTGATATTTACTATGGCTGCTTTTTATTCTCTGGATGACTTAATAGGTTTCATCTGGCTTCATTCCTACTTTGGTGTACTTCCTTTGAGCGAGTGTGGCAGTGGAAGAATTGCTTCCGGGCCACTCGCGTTGTTTTTTCCCTGCGCTGTTCGACGGTGGCGTGATTAAAGTAGTTTTAGTCAACTTTACCTTCTCTTTGTATCTTGGGAATGCTTCTTGGGTCTGTTAAGCTTCTTGTCTGCCTCAATATATTTCCTTGGTCTTTGTTGAGGTAGAGTGAGTTTAGTAGAAGCACTGATGTGTCAATTATCGATGTACAAGTTTTCAAGGTTGATTGAGATTTTTATTTCTACATGGAAAATATAATATCTGACAAGTACCGAACTATGGCATATCAGTTTTTCAAAGTATTCCTTTTCTGCGTTCAGGCATCGATGTCATTGTTGTGGCAATTCCCTGATTCCTTCAGCGTAGAAAGAACTGGGCTGCTGTTAAAACATCTTTTTCCAACGTTTCGTCCATCTTACCTGTAAAGGAAGGAAGAGCCTCTAACCACAAAAACATCCGAGATATGAAACACCGGATACGTGTTTACAAGGCTGTATGGTTAGAGCTATGTCCTTCCTTTATTCCAAACCAGAGTTTTGTCTTATATTATTTAATAAAAGGATAGTCAGACCACTGCAGGACATAGGGCTCTCCCACGGGGATATTTGGTTTAATCTCCCACACTGACCAAACGGGTTGGGAGATGCATTTTTGAGCTTCTGCCAGCTTTTTACGACTGCTACAAGGTGTTAGTAGCATCCGGGACCGACGGCTTAACGTGCCCTCCGAAGCACGGGGGCGGGGAGGGGAGTAGATCTCGCCCCACTGAATGGTCACCCATTCCGGTAACTAGCCGTGTTAAGTGATGCTTAACTTCCAGAGCTAGCTTTGCTCTGCGAAAACCCACTGGCCCACGGAACCTCCCCTTATATTATTTATCAGTCTTGAATTTCTTTCTTGCCAGATGCTTCTCCTAAGGGGTCCAATATGCAAGTGAGAATCACTGGAGGCTAAACCCGGGGTGTCGAGCATTGTCATGGACAAGAGTGACATTTCCAGACAGTATTCCAGGTCTTTTCTTGTGAATGGCGTCCTGTACGACACCGATATTCATCTCAACCGCAAGGTCCCGCACTTTTATTTGCCGGTTTGCTCAACCAGTCCAGGGTCCACACAGCTCGTTGCCATGATCGCTGCAATAACACGCATGCGCCAATTACGTCATCCCGGGTGCAGATTACTCAGGAAGGATACGTTACAAGTGTCATCGTACTGCAGTTATTGATCGAATTTTTATCGGGACAACCTTGAACGACCCTTATAATTATATATTTCATCGTTCAATCTCATGTTGTATTCATTTCGCCAACAGGTTGATGTTTGGTTCCAAAATTACATCCTCATATATGACATAGTTACTCTTTAAGTTATTAAAAATTAAGTTCATTAACATTTCACAATAATCCCAGACTAGTTCAATGTATGTTGCAATAGACGGACTCGTTATCCTCAATTTCCTATATAATGCGTATACAAACACAACATTCCCATTACCAATAAGCTTAATGGTTGATTTTTTAAAATTTTAACCATGTTTGGTAAAATTGCTCATCGAAATGGAATCCCGTCTTATCAAAGGTTGCAAATCCCGAGAAAGACAGACTCCAATTTTCCTTGTCTCGACGAATTAAATATAAATTTGTTTACGATAAAATTAGCTCTCATTTGATTTGCCGAAGAGCAGATTTGCTTTTGTGGATTTGGCTTTTGAACTTTTGCGTTTGAAGCACTCATCGGAATAAATTCGTTCAGAACAAATCCAAGTCGATTCAGCCGTCATAGCTTTTGTTTCCAACAAATCCACGAATTCATTCGGATTTAATACGATTAGTTATTTAAACTTTTAATATGATTAAAAGGTAATTGGTTGATAACTCTTCGCGGTGATTGGCAGCGAACCCTGTACTTTGAACGTGCCGACCACAATTACCCACTCAACTTTTCAGCCGGTTCCCCTCCTCCCGCATCCGACGGCACGGGCACGGAATTATTGATGGCGTTTAAAACTACAAAATGGATCAATTGGGAAACACTCCACTCTGATTTAAATCAAAACTCCGATCTCTCCAAGCAGGAGAATCGCTTCGAAGGAATTGAAGGATCTCCACTTTGAAGGGAACGAAAATGCCAAGAGCAGAATTTCGCTCTCCAGCGGTTTCCTTACTTCCATTAGAAATATTAAACTGTTGTCAGGAATCCTTTAAGGAAAAGAAGAGTGGCGAGGGATATTTGAATGTCGATTGCGATATCATCTTTGATCAACTTCAGAAGAACGATTAGAAGCCATTCAATAGAAGCTTAACTAAACCCAGAATCGGAAGGCCTTTTGTTTTAAAATTATTCATTCATAATTAAAAATCCTATTACTATTTCTTAGAAAAGCTTTTGGATTTGAATAAATAGTTCTACACAAAAAAATTCCTAATTTCTAAAGTAAATGACGAATCGGTTTTGAATGGTTCTACTCTTTATCAGATCATCAGACTCGACTTGTTTAAATTCGGCAACTACAGAAAACTGGCTGTTGTGTGTTTTTCTTGTTGTCTCGTAGATTATTACGGGTCTTCCAATAACTTAACATACTATGTAAGACCGCTTACAGAAATTGGAATATAATACATTATAAAATCCCTTATATATCATTTAATAAATTTGCATCTTAAATTCAAAACTTGTATACTCAATTTACCATTTTTCACTTTTATGAAACATTGCACAAACGAAGACAACTACAGTGTTTGATCTTAAACGTTTTACAGGCTTTTGATTTGTGCAAGTTACTGTGGTTTGCTGAAGTCCTACAACCCTTGTATGGAATATTTTTCATTTTCACATTTGCATCTCACTAAAATTACTAATAATAAACAACGAAGCGAATTTGTGCAATTCCCTTTTAGCTATACGTTTGCTCAATATATTTACAACTACATTGCTAATCCTAGCCGATTTCGCTGGATAGTTACAGAAATATGCTATCTCGAAGGAGTACGTGTCTGGAAAAAAAATATGGAATAGCCCAAAAGAGTGGAAAAAAGTATGGAATAATTACGATTAACCAATGTGCAACAGTATACAAATGATATGTAAATCATAGTACGTTAATCAAGTGATATAAGTAAAATATAAAAGACAATTTTTTGGTATTAACTTTATTTTCTGGTGCTAAGATGGCTAAGACACCTGAACTCAGTACTGCAGACAAATTATTAATTCTGAAGTTGAAAACTGAGGGTCACACTTAACAATCCATTGCGAAAACAATCCAATGCTCCCAAGGAACGGTGTCAAACGTTTTGGCTAAACAAGCCAAAACTGGAAGCACTGTTAACAAGAAAAGATGTGGAAGACCCCGTGCAACATCCAACCGAGATGATAGACAGTTGGTGAAAATCGTCAAGAGGCAACGTTTTTCATCATCCAGTGAGATCAACAATGCATGGAAACAAACGGGTGTCACAGATCGAACTGTACTATCTCGATTGAAGGAGAGGGGCTACAGATGGTGCAAGGCGGCCACCAAGCCACACTTGACAGAGAAGAATAAGCGAGATCGACTGAAATGGGCGAAACAGCTCAAAGAGTGGACAGATTTAGACTGGAAAAAAGTTATGTTCGCAAACGAGTCGCGAGTGTGCCTTGGTTATAGAGACAGCGATGGAAAATCCGTTTTCAGACGACCGGAAGAAAAGTTTCATCCTGTCTCCAATCTTCAACCAAATTCCCCAAGGGTGTTTTGGTATGGGAAAGTATCACTCACCGGGGTGTGGGTAATCTTGCCATCCTTACAAGTACTGTAAATGCGGAAGCTTACATCAGTAGTTTGGAAACATTTGCTTTGAAGTCGGCTGAAGAACATTACGGCGACGATGACTTCATCTATCAAGATGATAATGCATCTTGTCATCGGTCCTGTAAAGTTCACGAATGGTTTACAGAAAGAGGAATATAACATTTACCGTGGCCAGCAAACAGCCCAGATGTCAATCCAATCAAAAATGTTTGGGCAATTCTGAAGAAAAATGTTGGAAAGGAGAAACCAACAAATATGGCAGAATTGAAGTCAGCCATCGTAAGATGCTGGAAGAAGATTGATGCACACGAAAGGAGTTCCAAAAATATTAGGACCCATTATTCCATACTTTTTTCCTATGTTTGACAATATTCCATATTTTTTTCCAGACATGTACTCTTCATTGTCATGGCAACTATTTTTTTTCTTGAAGATACCAGTCCGGTTGGAAAATGTGACATATACAGACGAAAGGGCAAGGTGTTAACTACATGTGTAGACAATGAATAGCACTGAAATATCGTAACACACTAATTTATTACGGTAGTATACAGGGCAATATGGCCTTCACGGTTGCTCATCACTGGTTGACACACGTCCTTGTTGAAACTTTCCTACCCACCGTGCTACTGTACGGTATGGTAGGGTATTATTCCCAAGGGCTTCCACTAATTCACTGTGACATTCTATCGCATTTCTCCCTCGGAGAACGGCTATTTTGATGTAAGCGCGCTGCTCAACACGGGTTACTTCCATCTCGCACGACACTCACCAACTGACTGATTTCACAGCCCTCGCTGCGCTACTACCAAGGTCTATAAAAGAAGGTCAGGACACGAAAATGGAGCCGCCATTTTGGTTCTAAACGTGGCGTTTTCTACACAATTTTCATGTTAAATATAGGCGATCTTCGAACAAAAAATATTTAATTAAATAAACGGAAACTTTTAAAAGTAGTTTTAATCAGATCTCAGATCATATTTTCATTTTATATTACAAAAATTTTCATATAAATTATACAAAAATCAATTTTACAAAAAATAATATTAACAGAAAATTTTCAAATAAATTACACAAAAAAATCAATTTTGCAATAATTAATATAAACAGAAAATTTACAATAATATAAATAAATAATTTTATAATAAATGATATAAATAGAAAATTTCAAAAAAATAACATAAACTGAGAATTTCATAATAAATTATATAAACTAAAAATTTTGAAATAAATAATATAAACTGAAAATTTCAAAATAAATATTATAAACAGAAAACTTTATAATAAACAATATAAACAGAAAATTTCAAAAAAATAATATAAATTGAAAATTTTACAATAAATAATATAAACTGATAATTTCAGAATAAATTATATAAACTGAAAACTTTACAATAAATAATATAAACTGAAAATTTCAAAATAAATATAATAAACAGAAATCTTTATAATAAATAATATAAACAGAAATTTTTACAATTAATTATATAAATAAAATAAAATTGGGAACACTGAAGAGCTAGTGAAATTAGAATTAAATTTTTATGCCTTTAAATTTTCCTATAGGTATCTGCAGAGGTTCTCATGAAGGAACTCTTACTTCCATACATTGTTTTTGCATACACTTTTTTTTATTTTTTATTAAAATCCTCTGCAAAAATATGTAATCTGTATGCCTTCAATATACTTTAGAACCAAAATGGCCGCTGGCACAGGGTATTGTGGGATCGTGTCCTGACCTTCTTTTATAGACCTTGGCTACTACCAGCTATCACAGAGCCATCTGTTGTTCTGCATACACACTATTCCTGCAGAACTTCCACACGACACATATACGTTTGTGATCCGTTCACATATCTACAAGAAAAAAAATAGTTGCCATGACTTATGCCCCAACCCTCGTAGTAAGATTGAAAAACGACAGGAAAAATTCTGTGACCTGAATCCGAACTAGGGATCACAAGTATCCAACAAGTCGTTCGGTGAATTTCTCGAATTTCTACTCTGCATTGCGAATCCAGGACGGTCTTTCTAAAAAACGTATTTGGTTGGACGGAATTGCTACGATCAGCAGAGTCCCACAGGATGTCTAAATTTCTGGTTCAAGAATTGTCACATGCTCGTAATTCAATAAATATAAGTTTGGAACCACCGTTAACAGAGGAGAAAGATGATATGTGAGCTAGGTTAACATTTACTTCTTAAACGTTACAGCATTTAGGCTGTATCGTCTATATAAGAGATATATATTCTATCTTTGTGTTTAGTGCTTTTTATCGTTGAGAATGAAGCCTTTGAAATACCTGTCAGATATTTTCATATCTTGTTCTTACTTTATTATTTAGATTATGGGAAAAAAATTTTTTTCATAGTCAAAATTAAATTTTTCCTATACTTAAATTCCGACATTCCATTCCTGTAAAGAAATGTGAATCAACAGTGTTCTAAAAAATTCTTCGACAAACGTTGCAAAGTTAGAACTGATTCTAATTAAACGTATAATCTTAATGCGTTAATTTTTCATCTCACGTTTCCTTTTTTTTTTTTTTTTAATCCTTTTTTTTTTGTCTCAACGGCTCACTTCGATGGGACATCATTAATTCTAGGCGACATTATTGATTTTCGATATACACGAACAGACAAAAGCCTTTGAGTTACTCTCGAGAACAAAAGTTATTTGATAAAATTTGAAATCTTAATGAGATATTCGAATAGAAAATGAAATTTTCTTAAAAATTTTCTTCGTTTCGAATTTTCATCGTTTTCGAATTCAATAACACAACCAAGTGCGATAATTATAATTCGTGGGAATTCGCTCCCACGTTAATAGCTTTCGTTCTCTGCTGTCTCTTTTTTTTCATATAAAAATGTTCAAACTAGGAATGTGCGGAATTAAGCATTTCCAATCATTATGAATGGCTTAACTCTGAACTTGCTGTAAAGTTGGAGAATCTTAAATCTTTTTATAAATGCCTGTTAATTCAGATTCCGCCTACTTGGAAGTTTTCCATTTTTCCATGTTTTTTCTATTCAAAATTAAAATTTATTAGCGTTTTTATTCATATCTAATTTTTTATACATTGCGAAATGCCTTTAATAGAATCGTTAATCTTCACTTTCCAGAAGATCACAAGAATCTAATAAAATAAGCAAATATTTATGACAAAATAAAACCAATGAATAAATTTTTGAATTCAAAAAAGAAGACTGCATAAACGATTGATTTCTTAAAGAAGTTTATTATCATTTATACAGAATTGGGAATTTCAAATAATTTTCTCCTAGAAAACATACGAGGTCTATCCAAAAAAAGACCGGACTTTTGACATCCTAACTTTATTAACTAAATTACGGTTTTCTCTTTCAGAGTAGTCCCCCTTGCTTACAATGTACAGCTCCCATCGTTTCTGCCACTGTTGGAATGCTCCCTAGAATTTGTTTTTTTGGGACAGCGCTTATCTGACACTGCGAATTCTGTTTAATCTTATCTACATTTTGAAAACGGTATCTTTTTAAGGTGATTTTCAATTTTGGAAAGAGGAAAAAGGCTGCTGGGCCCAAGTCTGGAGAGTACGGAGGGAGGGGAAGAACGGCCACTTCTTTAGCAGAGAAAAATTGGCCAATAAGCAGATACGAGTGACTTGATGCATTGGTGCGTTGTCGTGAAAAATTTTGGACCCAGCTCTTGTTTTTCCATCTTGACTTAGCAGAATGGTGACTGCACGAGTTCATTTTGGCAGCTGTACTGTGCAACTAAGTTTCTGGATTTTTTGGATCAATGAAAAAGGGAAAATGTCAAGAGAAATACTAATTCAAAGTATCGTTTCTCGCCAGCTACACATTTTTGCCATCTCTTTGGCAATACATGAATGCGACGATAAAACGACGCATCCTTGAAACGACGCATTCATCCAACCAATTTTGCGCTTTTTCGAAAGTGGGCAAGTGTTAATCGGAAGGGGTCATCGCCATCGACCGGAACAAGTGATAATCGGAAGGGGTCAGGTCTGGCGATACAGCGGGTGCGGTAGCAGATACCATTTCAGCGTTTTGATGGTCTCCTGGACGATGCAAGCGCGATGGCTGCAAGAACTCGCGTTGTCCTGCTGCAAGAACTCTCGTTCGTGTCTCGTGTCCCATTCTGACCGTTTTTCGAGCAATGCATGGTTCCGATTGATCAGTTGTTGTCGGTAGAGATACCCATTGACAGTTTCGTCCGGTTTCATCTAATAACGCTTAGCAAAATCTCAATTGTTTTTGGTCTTCCGGAGCGCTCCTTGTCCGCAGTATCAAAATCGCCACTTCTGAAGAGTTTAAAGGGAAACTCCACGGAAAAATTCGACTTTATTTTTTTTATCATAATATTAATCCAGGTTAATAAAGTATATATCATTCAAAATTTTTCGATTTATCCTAATATTTTTATCATCCATCCCTTCTCCAGAGAACACGGCGGAACAGGACATCGTTTCCGAGAATTTCGGGGAGTTTCGTCGCCGAGATTCTAGTCGCTTTCGATTCTAGTTTCGCTTCGAACGATTCTACATATCGTAAGATTTTGCTAACCTGTTTTATGTCGGAATGCTTTCAATTTGTTCTCCGTTTGGATGTGTAAATAGACAGTCGGATAGAAATTTGACATTTCATAGATTTCCACAATCAGAATCGATTAAAAGACAGTGGATTAAGAATCGCAGTTTTTGACAGCGAGGGAACTGGTATCTAATTCCAAACAGCATCGTGTGCTCATTTTGAAGCGTCATTCTTTGTCAACACATCCTCCGTTTTAAATTCAGTATCAATTCAAACAAGAAATTCACTGAAACTAGATCACGTATAAGGTGGAACTAGATGCTCTTCCAACTCTAAACGGTCCTGGCCTCTATTCTTCCATGCTGGCGTTCTTCAAGAACAACGACCGCAACAGGCTTGTGCTATTTGCCGAAGAAATGAGGTAGGCCTATCTGCTGTGTAGGGATATGCACATGGCGCGGCAAGCAGAAGATCCCGTTTCAACGATTTAATGCATAGGGCTATATATAGCATAAGTTGCAGTAGCATTTAATTCTGCTAACGGCCCTTGTATATAGCTGTCATTGTTATCAAAATCACTGTCGTCACTATCGGTCTTGTTTTCATATTCATAGTCCATTGCGATGTCCTGACAACCTAGTCTGACAACTAACCGATAGCGTCCAATGCGTGACGTCACGATTTCGAAACTCCTTCGCATGTCTCCGCAACTTGTGACGTAACAGATTGCCGAAACATGGCGCTAGTGTCGATCACAGGGGGAAGGGAAAAATTGAAAGTCTTTCGTATATTTTATTAATTTTGAGTTCGAATTGAAAATTTTTATTCATGCTACGTTGTTATTGAGACCTTCACCTTTCATTTTAGACAAAGTTTTTTTGAGTGTGGAGTTTACTTTTAAACCAATCTTCACAAGTAGTTTTCGATGGTGCATGTTCGCCGTAGGCCTCCTCAAGCAAATGACGTGCTTCAGCTGCATTTTTTTTTTCAGGTTAAAATAGAAAAGCAAGGCTTCCCGCAAATGCTGTTTGCTTGACACAAAAGCCGACATCTTCGTTGTTGGAAATCGTTAATGGCAAGGTAATAAAAATAAATGTATGATATAAAGAAGGAATTAAAAATGCATGTTGAATGAATACAAATTTTATTTACAAAAGAAATTAAAAATTTGTACGAAATAACTCTACAGTAGAGTTTTGTATGTTTCCTATCACAATACTTCTACTTGCTTCTTATCCCCAATACTTCTACTTGCTAAATTTGATTGGTTTCTGAAACAAATGATAAAAAAACAATCAAAAACATATTTAGTTTCTTATTATTTATGGTATATAATATTATTGCTTAAAAATAACTATTTTTAATAGAGTATAATAATAGAAAAATAAAATTTACAAGTTGAAAATCCTCGGATTAACCTAAACTAAGTATGCTATTTCTAGGAAAGAAAATTTTACATATCTTTTATGTTTTTACTGATGCTTTCTTGCAGAGAATCTATTTTAAAATTATTAAATTGTAAATTTTTACAATTGTTATGAACCCTCTCCCGATTAAGCCATTAAAGTTATTATAGATTTTATTAAATATTATAACGAAAGCTCGGATTTAAAGTGGAAAGTTACCTCATTCATATTTATTTTATTTTAAAATACAAGACTTTGTGGCTTTTCGTGCGGTTGCATTTTGTCCGAGCGATTGTATTACATTACGTGCATACTTATTCGAACATTAAATCGCGCTATTGAACTCCACAAATATGTAAACTAAATTTATTACAAAACTAGTATATTAAAAATACATGTACTTACATAATAGGGCCGAGAATCGGGGTTCGGAACCCAGTTCTTTCTCCCGATTCAATGTATTCATATCTTTCGCTTTTCAGCTCTTGATTTTCCAGACTGAAGAAGAAAAAATTTCGCTCCTTTTCTGGCTTCGTATAACATCCAAAACCGCAGCACTGAGGCATTTTATATCCAATAATAATGAAATTTTTATCGCTCCAAACATACGCTAAAACTGAAAGCGTCCAAGGTAAATAGGCCAGAAACGGCTACCGCTGTTGATCAACCAATCACAGGCCGCGGTTGGCGGCAAATCGCTCTTCAAAGGTTGTCCATACTTGTATTTATAAAGCTTTAGACTACATGTGTCGTTAGCGCCGTCCATGTGTGAAACCTGGAAACTTAGTTGCACACCTGGTAGAACCTGGGTAGATCGCCAACGGATAAAGAACAAACAACATTTTGTTGCTAAAGGTTGCAACTAGGTGGCGGTACTTACATGACGTCAATCACGGCCTCCTGTTTTCAGTGGTCCGGACTTTTTTTAAATAGACCTCGTATGGCCATAAACAGAATAGATCGAAGTGACAATTAATGTTATTTGCATTTTAAATTGAAATCATTTTATTATATACGAGAATTATACTGAAACTTTTTTATTAACAATACGAGCCATACAGAAGGTCCAAAATAATGTATGTACAGTTTAACAAAGGAAAAACTTGTATAAAAGTTACAATATTAAATTTATGCAGGCATCGAGGGATGAATATAAGTCATCTTTAATTTCTACAATTCCAGCAGGTGCTTCATAAGCACCCAGAAACTTCTGATTACGGCAAACTAATGCTTCTATTCATTGTCGTGGCAAACTCATCGAGGTAAGATCTCAGAGGTAGTGTATCTAAGAGGTCTTCTTCATCTAGACCTTCTTCATTCAATGTATGTTATAATCGTAATTTCCATTTTGCTATTATGGGAAGTGTACAGGTAACATCTATTAAAAGGTGTATGCGTATTTTGGGACCCCTCTAAACTGATCATTAAAAGAGCTAAATACTAAAACAATTAAAATACCCGAAAGGGTTCTTCTCATCAACCAATGGCGGAATTTAAACAAAGCCTGAATTATTTTTAGTCAGCCAATTTCAGGGACACCTGATGCCAGTAGTTGCTTCGTTTGCTTTATTAATTTGCTTAACTAATAGACTTCCCAATTTACATATATTTAGAAATTTGCCCTTTTCTTTGGTTCGTGCATGCATTCTTTTATCGGCAGAACATTTATCATAAAAAGAACCTTTCTTGGATGGAATGCCTGTAATAGAATCTAAATTGTCCAAAATTGCAGACCTTCACTTAACCTCAGCACAGCATTGAAAATTCTCTTAAATCTGCTTTTGTTGCAACACTCCTTTCAAAATCCTTCTGTTGTAGCGCTTCTATCCACTGCTTTTTACAAAGATCCCCCAGGCATGGGCACATTAATAGTGGCGAAATCCATTGTATCTGCTGAGCGCACAAGAAACGCTTTGTTTATGAGACGGTTCTATGTTTGCGGTTATTGTTGCTGTTTCTTTACGTTTCAATAGCAAAAAGGACGACTCGAGCTTAGCCGACAGAAAAGCAAACATTGACTTCACAACATAACTGCGCATGTTGGATTGACGGACGCTTTATATTATAAGATACTATGCAACTCTATACGTTCAATATGTAGAGTAAGTCTTTATCTGGAACTATTCAAAGGAGTGCTTGCAATTGCACTACCAGTAGCGATGCAATTGCGCCATCTTTCAATTCACTGTTAGAAGAACTCTTTCTTTTATCATAATCTTAATTAAGAAGTAATGTTTTTTCTAAGCATAAGAATTCGTTAATTTTATAAATAGAAAAGAAATTGTATTTCAAGCAGTTTCTTAGTTTGGTAAAAAAATAATGAAATTCGCGAATGCTGCGCGAATGATCGAGCCTTTACTCCCTCTCTCTCTCTCTCTCTTTTTTTTTTTTTATTTTATTGTTGGTTTCCATGACAACGGTTTGAAAAGTCAATCGCCGTTTGATTACATCCGAATGTCAACAGCCAACTCTTTGATTCCTTGCCGACCCTTCTCTTACCACCACACTCCCTTTTTTTGGCCTTCTTGATGCGTGGGCGGAGTGGAAGGGGTAAAGCAGCGGGTGGCCTTCTTGATACGCGTCGTGTATTTGTCGCCCTCTGATTGGTTCTATTGAACAATGGTGAAGTAAGAGTCGGCGACACGAAAGCCGACACCAGCTGACAAAAAGGATTCGCGACCCTTTCTGACTTAGGCGAACGACAGAAATACCCTCATCGTTTTCTCTCTCTCTCTCCTTCTGTCGACTTTCCTTTAACAATCAATCCCCTTCTCGTCGACCAATGTTATTGATTTCAAAAGGAGAAAGAAGGGGAAAACGGGAGAAAAAAATTAAACGACATGTTTTATTGACAAACTTTCCTTTAAAAGAGGCCTAAAAAACATGAATCACCCACTATGAGTCGACAGCTTTAAAATGAAAAAGATGAAAAGCAAAACTTAAAAATTAGAAATACAGAATCCGCCAAAAAAATGTATACACACTTCAGCAAAAGAAAAAAACTATAAAAGTTGTAACACTAAATTCATACAGGCATCAAGCGATGAATATACGAGGGTAGCCCAGAAAGTAATGCACCACAATTTTTTTCTTCAACAATTAAATATTGAACACAATGAAACTTATACACACGAAACAATGATGTTTCTTCTACGCTCCCTATTTTTCCACATAATCTCCGTCCCGTTCTATGGCCTTTCTCCAGCGAGACACAAGGGCGTGTAGGCCCTGTCTGTACCAAATCACCTCTTCGTCATCCTCAAAATGTCTTCCACGAATGGCATTCTTCAATGGCCCAAACAAGTGAAAGTCTGAGGGCGCTAGGTTAGGACTGTAGGGTGGCTGGGGTAACACTGGCCAACCCTGTTTCGTGATGTGTTCCGACGTCCTCAAACAGGTGTGAGGGCGAGCGTTATCCTGTTGATGCATACAATCAGCTGAGTTGTTATGGAAGCGTTTCTTGAGTTTGGTCAATGTGTTCACATATGCCTCAGAATTAATGGTGCTGCCTCTCGGCAGTTGAATTTTGCTTCTGTGGAGAGTGCGGATGACGCCATTCCATCGATTGTCCTTTTGTTTCGGGCTCAAAATGGTGCACCCATTTTCGGGCTCAAAATGGTGTATCAGCTGTCACAATCCGGGACAAGAAGGCTTCCCCCCTCTGCTTCAAAACGTTGCAGCAACTCAGAAGAAATATTTTTTCTCAGAGCTTTGTGTTCCTCCATAAAACGGCGCGGAACCCATCGTGAACACGTTTTTGTGTAATCAAGAGCACGGATGATTTCACCCACACTTCCTTTACCGATTGACAGCGCCAGCGCCAACTGCCGAGTCGTTCTGCGTCGGTCCTGACGAAATGAGCGCATCAGCACGCTGCATCTTGTCAGGTGTGACAGCCGAGAATGGCCGCCCCGACCGCGGCAAATCTTGGAGCTCCGCCGAACCGCTTTCTGATGGCCTCACCCTCTGTGCCCAGCGACTAACCGTACTTCTGTCGACTGCTGATGCTCCATAAACTGCACATATTTCCAACCGTTTCTTGCTCTGCAGTGAGAAATTCAATGACGACACGCTGCTTGTAACGTCATCACTTACGTTGTTCCATTGCTGCACGTACGCTGTTTGTCGGAAGAAACGGAAACTTTACGCGCGCACTCCGAAAACTTCAAAGAATGCATATCTCAAGTTTCGCATTCGTACCATTGTTGGAGACGGAGAAAAAAAATTGTGGTGCATTATTACTTTCTGGGCTACCCTCGTGAGTCCTCTATAACTTCTACAGGTGTTCAAAGTGATTATCATAAGCGTTGAAATACTTTTTGAACAGTTGCTCCTATGCATTTTCCTAGCAAACTCTTATCAAGTAATCTCCTATGTCTAGGTGACAGTTGAGGCGTTTTTATCGGGATCGTCTTCATTCAATGCATGTAATAACATTAGGAAGTAACTTTCGATTTTGCTGTTACTGAAAAAAATATAGATAGCATCTAGTAATGTAGTCTTTTTTGGCGGACTCTGTAGTTTCATAGGAATGGAATGGGACAAGGCTTTGTCACATATTACAAGGGGACCGCACGGACATGTAATCACGGATTTGGTTGAAATTTTAGGTCAATCTACAACCTTCTGTGTAATGCGTGGTTCCCAAATGCGTAAAAAACAGCAGAAACCACATATCAGAAAAATTTTTTGACGTCAATCCCTGCTTTCGTCTTTCGGCCCGATAGAAAATTCTCTTATCTTTGTAGGCTATGATTCAATCCAACTCTAAAAAACAGGAGTTTTCTGCCGGGCAGAAAGACGAAAGAAAGAAGTGACGTCAAAAAAATTTTCTGTATTGTGGTTTCTGCCATTGTTTTTACGCATGTGGGAACCAGGCTTAAAAGGATTTGACTCAATGGGAAGAAAAAATACAAAATATTTTACGTTTATTATTGTAATAAGCCAAGTGGGAAGAAAGGTATATAACTTAATAGCGGTGGCGCAGTGGTTAACGTCAGGTTTTGCGGATTTACTGGTCCGGATTCGATTCATGTAGTATTGAAATTTTTTTGTTCATTTCTCCCCCTTACTTTTCCTTTTTTTTTTTTTTCATTTTTTTGTGTTTTTCGCCATTATTTGTTTGCACTTTGCATAATAACATTCACATACATAAGCAAAATTTTTTCAATATTGAAAAATGTTGTACAATATTTTCACAGATGGTCATTGGCGAGCCGTGATTTGATGGTGACGATTGCGTATAGACCGTCAATAGTGCGAATAGATCTTTACAGTTTCTTTTTTATTTCACACGTCACGGCAATGACCGTCCGTGAAAATATTGTACAAGGCATTTTGCATTTTTTTGACCTGAGACGTTGCTTAAGTATGTGAATGTTATTATGCAAACAAATAATAATGGCGAAAAACACAAAAATGGGGGGAAAATGGAATAATAATGGAAAAAAATTTCAATACTACAGGAATCGAACCCGGACCAGTAAATCCACAGAAACTGATGTTAACCACTGCACTACCGCTATTAAATTATATACCTTTCTTCCCATTTGGCTTACCTGGCACTATAATAATAAGCATATTTTATTCTTTTTCTCCGAAACGAAAGGCCATTGAGTCAAATCCTTTTACACAGAAGGTATATTAATGTTGTAGATTGACCTCCTAAAATTTCAACCTAATACGTGATTACATGTTCGTGCGGTCCCCTTGTTAGATACCAGAAAAGCAGTATCTGAAGTTGCAAAAACCGCTCATAAATTATTAAATCACAAATTTAGCAGTATTTTCCTATCTACTTTTAACACTAATGAAGTTTCTCGGAAAATGTTCATCGTTCTTAGAAATTCACTGATGGAGAAACTTATTAGGATGACAATTTTTTTTAAATAATTTAGAATTAATTTAGAGTGACTTAAGTTTAATATAATGCCTGACATTGACATTCACAATAGCATTGTAATGATGCTAAACTTATAAATGGAATATTATACTTTGCTTGAACGTATTCTCAAAACTCGGAAGAAGAAAACTCATTATAGAATCTTACGACCATAGAATCTTTGCTCATCATTGTACACAGAAGAAGATCCTTAAAATCTGTATTGCTCTAGATGTGCCTAGCAGCGATTCACAAGGTCTGTCCCAGTGGGTAGAAAATACGTTAGGTAGAAGTCCCATTTTCTTAGTAAGGAGAAGCCTATAAAAGCTTTTTAGCTCAGAAAAAAGGTTATTAATTATTTTGTCTGGTCACATATTAACAATTTCATGTTGATAAAACTGTATGCTCTGCTGCATCTACAGTCCCTATCGCATCGGAAAAACATTTCTTATCGACGGTGTGAATCGATGCAGTCGTGATTTTCATGACTTGTGTGTTGGACTATATTGGCTTTTTAAGTACACGTTGCATTACTAAATACAAGGTTTAACAAACATTTTCTTTTCCTTTATGATCTATATTTAATCTTATAATTTAATCTAAATACATCATATGTGCAAGAAGATTTAGAAGACAATCTCAAGTGTTCGCCATCGTGTTGAACACACAAAAACCAGCAAGCAACAGTACCATTTAAATCCCGAATAAGCATTTCGCAAGAAATAGAAGACATCACAGCCCGTATTCTGTCCTTGAGGTCGTTGATATCATCACTAACTTCTCTGCTTTAAGTCTGTTTACCATTTAGCTTTTCAGCGACTTTCTGCAGCTGTTGCCCTCCTTCACCAGAAATCACAAGGCGTCAAATCAGGTCGATATCGTCTTGATGTATGTTTGTGAATAAATGACTTCTACCACTAAAGTGTTAATATAACGTTGACCAACTCTTTATATGTGGGTTGATTATAGAGAAGGGAATTTAACCGTTATGTTTGATAAGCTCTTACGAGGCAGAAAGGAGAGAGGCCCTCTACTGCGTAATACATATGCTTCAAGTAAACTCGTTCAGTTTACATCATGAACGAATCACGATGTTCAATATCGAACAACGACCAAGAGAGAGAGAGTACCACGTTTGGCCAGCAGGCTCAAGCGCGAAGTCTGGCAGTTAATATTAAAAATTATTTCTTTTTAAATAATAACTTTAAAAGAGTGAAACTCCTCCTCTTTTTTTTTTTAAATAACTACAAAATAGTAGATGTTTTCTATTACAGTCAGTTTTATACTATTTCAGCAGCATTTTTGTTGTCCCAATGGTCTTTTAACTGTAACTTCAAGAATAAAAGCTGATTACATGTATTAGAAGGCAAATAAAATTAATACAATTTTATTAAAGTTGTTTCAAGCTGACATTTTGCATGGTTTATATTTATTATTTTTGATGTATTTTACTATTGAATGGGAAAACAAAATTTGTTGTGAATTTCAGAGACATTGCTAGAATTTCAATTGGACGGAATTCTACCAACCAAACGCAGTATTCCAATCTTGAACTATTCAAAAGACATCCAATGGAATTGGAACTTAATGATGGGCAATTTATATTCCTTAATTTTGTAAATAAAAGAATGATCTCAAATCGGAGCCAATTATGAAATCTGTCGTTTATACCGCTCTCAAAAATTCATTTCAAATTCAGAAACAAATTCAGAAATCAGACTCTTAATGATGTATTCAAAGTGCTCTTTTCCCATTGAGGACAATGGGCGCTCATTTTTCTCTTTCTCTCTCTCTTTTCTGTTTTTTATTTTCCTCCTAACAGGAATAGGATTGGACGGAGACGGATCGCGTTAGCGTTCGACAATTAAAACGGTGACCGCGGCCACTTGACAAAAATCTATTTATCTTTCGTAATTGAATTTTCAGCGAGGTTAATTTTCTTCGTTTGAGCTTTAACAAGATCATGGGTGATTAGATTAAAATCAGAATTCATAAGAACGTTTAATCGTCTTTAACGTGATTGATAACGAAACTGTCCGTGATTGCATTAAACGTATAATGAAGTAAAATCGTAATTGCATCTGTCGTTTCCTGATCACTTTATTCCAACTCCCTTTAGTCGTAATGCCTAATTATTAAAAACCAGTGAATTAGTAAACTCTTAAGACAATTAATGAAGCTTCCGCTTTTCCAAACCTCTATTTGTTTGCATCGGAGACTCAAATAACGTACATTGTAATTGCATCTGCACTTAAGAAAATAATTAATACAAAAGAGGGTGTTTAACCAAAGCACGAGTCTAGCTATTTACGAACTTATTTTCTACGGTAGCCATAAAATAAGCTGCTATGCAGAATTCAAGAAAAGCGTTCTATTACAGATGACGCACCAAAAAACTTTAAATTAACATCATCATTGCTTAGGTTTTTTATTATAATTAACTGGAAACTTATCATAAATGGAGCACTGTGATATTGCCACAGTATAAGCAAGGGAGACGTGGGATGAAGTTTAACTTAATCTAAAAAAAAAACAAAAAAAAACCAACAACCCCCCCAAAAAGAAGAACAAACTTAAAAAGGTGATACAGTAAAACCTCGTTACAACGTACTTCAAGGGACCTGGAAATTTGTACGTTATTCTGAGGTGTACGTTATACTGAAACAGGGGGGGGGAGGGGGCTTGTGAAAAATGCATATATTCATAGAAAAACATAAGAATACATGAATGCATTTTATTTTTTTCAATACAAATACACTATAGGATATACTTTATGTAGTGAAATGTTGGAATGAAAACTTCCCTGACTTTTCCCGGTTACATTCCCGTACCTATCCCGATCGCTAGTCACCCTGCTACATGCACATAAATTAAACAAACATAAATTAAAATAAACAAACACATAATCTTACCGTATTGAAGATGGGCAATCGTCCGTCAAGTGAAAGTCTCTAATCTAATTGCAGCACAAATTGGATCCCGACTGAGTAGCATGCGACAATCGACAATCGAACATGCTAGATTGAATAGCATGCAGAGATTTCCGGGTTACTGACCAACCAATGAAATGTGAACTCGGCTTAATTAGCCCATTGGCCCACTTGCAACTTTCGCATGGGCTGCATTGACCAATCAGTGCAAGACATGTGAAAGATGTACGTTGTACTGAAGGGATAATTTAACCAAGGGGATATAAAATTAGTACGTTATTCTGAAATGTACGTTAAAGTGAGGTACGTTATTCTGAAACTTTTTAGCATTAAAATACCTACGTTTGGGACGGGGATTTGAAATTTGTACGTTATTCTGAAATGTACGTTAAAGTGAGGTACGTTGTAACGGTGTTTTACTGTACCATTCTATTTGTTGCTCCAAAAAGCACATGAATAACCGAAGAAAATAACATTCTCTGACCGAAGAAAATAACCGGAAACAAGAAAATTGGCCAGAAAATTCACATAATAATCACAAATAAGAGGTAGCATAGAGTAAACACGGCGCACTTTACTAGTAGGGTCATCTGCAAGCACGCCAAAACAGTTCATGCATTGTTATGGTGTAGATTTAAGTGTGAGCGTTACTTGATACGACTTCAAGCACTATTATTGTCGTTGTGTTGATGCTCATCACCATAACAACCGCAACAAGGGTGCCTGGGCCGTTTTCCATTGATTGCCTATCTCTTGTAAACAGTTACGGAAGACATCTTGAAAAAATAACATTTTTCTTCGCTTGTTTAAAACCTCTAGAGGATAAGAATTCCTGAAGTGGGCCCCTCAAAAACAAACATGTGAAATTTAAAATTTTTATTATAATTTGGCAGTACCTAATGGAGTATTAAAATTCCCATATTTTTGAAAAATTTCCATTTGTTAAAAAGTTATAAACAAATACATTTTTGGTACTTTTTATTTAAAAAATCATATCTCAAGCAAATTTTTTCAAATCTCTTTGAATTTTAAAGATAACAAGTAAAACGTATATATTTCAGAACAAAACATAAAAGAATGAGAAAAAATTTCCAACGGTGCTGGTTCTTAGTACAAAATTCGAAGTCTATATTTTTAAAAAATGATTTTGCCCATTCGTATAGATCTTTCGGTGGAGTAATATTAACACTCTGCATATTAGTTTTGCGTGCATGTCTTTTGACAGTACCTCCGAGGCCATCGCAAGCTCCTTTACCATGCGAAGTCGGAAAAAGTTCCACTCAGCTTGATCTTCTTTATGATAAAGTAAATTGATGAAGTTTGACTTGTTTTTGTACTGAGAACCAGCGCCGTCGGAAAAAGAAATTATTTTGTTAACGTTTTGTAAGCCGAAATTATTTTTTCAACTAATCAATTACTTTTTCAATTAGGGGGGGGGGGGGCAGGAGAAAATTCCTTATACTATTTGGTACTTTTTGTTTAAAAAGTCAGGGCCATGGATTCGCGCTATTTGCGCCATTAAGTGTCGTCTTGCCACCAGAATATGGAGAAGGATCCAAGCTTTTTCCATTCATAAATGTCCCTGTAGCATTCCCTATAATAGCAAAGGTACCCTGGATGACTAAGGTTTAAGAGCAGTTAGGAATATGGTTGTTGTTGTTTTTCGGATATGATTTTTTGTACTGGTGTTTTAATCTGTCGTGTTGTTGCCTATCTGTTTCTGCAGACGATACGTACCAATTGCCTCTTACCTCTTCATCCACAAGTCTTTTCCGACCACAGTTGCGCATTAGCTTGAGATTTCATTGTAGCACAGCCATTCTATGAACACCATTCTCTTACACTGTTCCGCGTGAAAAAGCCATAGATTTTAGCTGATATTGAAATACTCGAACCGTTTCTTCTTGCACCTACGATCAACTTGCATCATGTGCGATTCGTTCAAAACCTTGTCTTATCCTTGTTTCGGTTATTTGTGCTGGCATAGGTGATTTATAATCATTCCTTGATGTCTGCATGAATTTAGTATGACAATTTTCAACTGAAGTGTGTGCACATGACGCTTGGTTCACTTAGTAAAGTACTTTATAATTAGGATATTTCCATATATTTATTGAGTCGTAATTCTAACGAAAAGCTTTTCACTAGCCCTGTTCTATATGCATACATAGGAAGTACATTTTGAACTATTTCCTTTGAGTTTAATGTATCTGCACGTTACAGATTCATATTCATGGGATAATGTGGAAGCTTGCACATTTACCTCGCACATTAGGTGAAAGTTCAATCTTACACCTAAGATCTACATTTTAAAAAGTTAAAATCTATGATGTTTGGTTCACTAAGTAAGGTACTTTATAATTAGGATATTTCAAATCGCAACGCTCATTGGACACTTCCAGGCAACCAAAAGGTTATCTGCTGCTCAAGTAAACCAAAAGATGTCGCGTGCCGTTCCAGGCCGTACACTCCACTGCCCGTAAACTTTTGTTTCTAACCACCGGGCACCTTTTTTATTTGACTTAGTCTCATCCTTTTGGAAGCTTGAACTTTTGATCATTCCCTTGTAACGTTCTCTCCAAGTAACACGGATACGGACGGCCACAAAAAGAAAAAGAAAGATCACTAATAGGGTTCATGCCCAACCGAAATGCCCACTCGTAGCGCTCGAGGGCGCTCGCCACGCACTTTTACGATGAGTGAAAGGGCTTTTTGTCTCTGTCTCTCTAAGGCGCTAACGGGGAAAAACGTTCCACCCTCGAACAGAGAAACCAAAGTGCTGATGGGGCTGAAATAAAAAGCTTCCACCAGAATTCGAGCTTCACGCTTCCCTCCTCCCTTTTTACTTCTAGCCATGAATTTACTTCTCTTAAGATAATTTCATCCTGAAAGCATACCTGGTATCACATATCGTTTGAAAATATATTAAAAAAGAATTTACTGATTTTATTAATGAAATAAAGAGTTTATTTACAGTGCTTTTATCACTTTTTCGGATTAAGGATATTATGGCTGAGTAATCTGGAAGGAATTGTGGCAGAGGATGGAGTGTCTGTGTAATGAGACTAGCTAATATCTAAAAATAATTGGTATATTCAGGATACATTGAATGAAATGAATAAATTCAACCAGAAATTTCGAAAGAAGGAATCCAAAATTGACAAAAAAGAATTCCAATAAGTAAATGGATTGGAGACTTGCTTTTTTTTTTAAATTTATAAACACAAGTCTAAATTCATTTAAATTATAAAGTCTTATTTTATTTAAAGATATTCTCAGACAAAACGTAAATTTCACAAAAGATTTCCTTTCGGATATAAATATATATGATAGCTTAATTTAGCGTGTTTGACTTGAATTATCTTTTCATTTGTATCTGTTGGAATCTCGTTTTACTTAGTCTTAATATTTCTCTTCTTTCGTTTCTTATTTTAAAAAGATCTCTATTTCATTTTATTTATAACTCCGGTTTTTATTGCGCGATTGCATTGACATTTTACAGACAAATTCTCAGCCTCGTTACTTTTTATTAAGCGACGATAGGTAGCGGCATCAAGCAGCGTTGTTTTTAAGTATGTTCATTTGATAGAAAATGGCTGTAACTGTGCAACGGAAAGCGATATATGTTATCTGGTATGCAAGATTTGCGTGTGTTATTGCCATTTAGAGGGAATTTGAACGTGTGTACAAAACAAATTGTTTAACGATCTCGGCGAGGTAGAAGAGGACCCATACCATGGTCTCCCAACTTTCAGGACCTGACCCCCGTGAGATTTCTGTATTTAGGATCATATCAAGAGGGCCAAAGTCGGATAGACTTGGACGATTTAAAGAGGAAAATTACCGCAGTCATTCAATGTATTAGCTTGGGGATGCTAGAAAACACATGGGAAGTAATTTCCGCCAGATATGGACTTTGAAATTTATGAAAAGCAATAAAGCCTGTAAAATATCAATGCAATCGAGCAATTAAAACCGGAGTTACAAGCAAGCAAAATAGCGTCATACATTTGTATACACCGTATAGTTTTGTTATTTTAAAATTGTAAATACTTTAAAGCTTCCAAAAACAAATAGGATAAGGCTTCCAAAAAATTTATTATCAAAAATCTCACTCAAACACTAATAAAAACGGATATAAAATTAATTTCAATTCTATATCTAGTTAAAATCCAAATATCTAAAATGATATAGAGATTAAAATTCTACTATTTTAAAATGGCATGACTCACAAATAAAAATGATAAATTTAACTTGTAACTGACAAGGGAACCCCACAAAGCCTTTTTTTTTTGCAAGCACACCATGGAAGCGATAGCGTTGCGCGACAGTGAAGCGCTCCGGAAGTGCGCAGAGTTCAACAAACATGGCGGTAAGGAGGAAAAGCAAACTCGTTAGCAGCGGTCGCCAAAGAATTGCAGTTATAGCACTGTTATTAAGCATAAAACCTTAATTTTGCTGTACAATTATTCGTCTGGATATAATTTATAAGATGAGGTAAGCATCCATGAATACTATTTTTATTTAAAATTATAATGCACCGCGATACATACCAACGCAACATATTACTCGACGTTGCACATGAAGCCAACCCCGTGTTTGATTACCAAATTACTTAATAAAATGAAATAATATATTAAGGAAATGGTTATTAATTACATACACAATTTTTTATGTGGATTTCCCGAACAGTGAACAAGTGATAATCCCTCGGTGAAATATTTGCGGAATAAGGTGAATGCAGCAGCAGTTCCCATTCCAAAGCGGTAACGCATTAGGGGTCACTTTCGCATTGGCATTTTCTGGCATTTGCTCTACAAAAACCGCACCAATTTACTGTTTACTAGTGCTGGCTGTTTACCACGCAAGGAACCGTGGCCGTAATACTGTAGTTTGGGCTTGTAGAAGGAACTCCTGATATGCAAAACCAGCTGATGTCCGGTGGAATTTTGTCACCGGAATGAAATTTTTCTCTTTGGAATCGGGAGAGATGTTCCAGATTCATACATGTATCAAAGTGGGCTAGAAGTGCCTAAAGCAACCACAGCAGAGAACTCTTTGTCGCCAACCAAAGTTCTGAACACCATCAGTCCAATCTAGAAGGTAGCGCAGGTTCTCATCTTTCCCGAGAGAAACCGCTCAGCCAATCAGCAAACAGCTGGGCTGTGACGTCATTGTTTGCTGGAGCAGACGGCTTTTCTGCATGTTTGAATTGTTTTTCTATCGAAAAACTCTTTATTGTCCGGAAAATAACATAAATATTGAAATATTGATCTATTGTGTATTCTTAATAACAATAATTATCTGAGTTAAATGAATAACCAGCAAGATGTCTAAATATGCTCTTTTTTATTGTCAAAACAACAGCAAAATTAAAAATAATGACATACATTACTTCAAATTTCCATCAGATAAGAACTTAGTGTCAAAAATGCAAATCAGCTCCAAAGATTTCACATAGTAAATTTATTTGCACATAAAATCGGTAATTTTCGGTCAATATTGGAAAATGGAGCTATTCCATCTAAAAATTTACTAAATGAGACTGAAGTAGCAGAAAGTGAACTCCGTTACGAAAAACGAGAAATAAAATTAAGAGCTTTACAACACCAGAAGGATTTGTCACCACCAAGAAATAAAGGTAACAAAAATGCTAACCTAACCTAACCTAACCTGCGTAAAGAATTATACGACACATTAGGATCATATTGTTTTTATTGAATATCAATACACTGAAAAAAAAACATTTATAAAACTATGTTCAGATAAAAAGCCAATGTTGAATAAATAAAAATGAATCAATCAGTGTTTAATGCTTATTAGTTAGCCAGTGAAATCAATAAGGTGAAAATAACATCAAAAATCAAAGTGAAATAATCAAATAACAAAGTGTAACAAAATAAAAATAATAATTTGAAAATGGTCTAAGGAGGTTTTTTTATGCCACACAACCGGATATTAGTAATTAAATACAGAAAAATAGTAAAGAAAACTTCACTGTCATAGGATATGTTTGATAGCAACAGCCTCCATATCCACAATGGCTTAGCGGTTATAGCATCGGGAAGATAACCTGAAGATCTGTTTCGAGTCCGGCCGTGTTTTTTTCTCTATTTAAAATAAATATAACAATACAAATAATGGAAACGATTACAACATAAAAAGTAAACGATTCAATATAAATAAAAATAACATCAAAAATAAAATAATGACGTTAGTTAAACAAATAAGTTCAATCGTCTTAAACAAGCAAATGCTCCTATCCTTGTGTCGCTAGCACCATTAATTCTCTTCTTCTTGGCAAACTCTGAAGTCATGCAGATGGATTTGCTCCAGCCAATGGTAGCGCAGCTCAAACCTGCGCTACCTGCTACTCTTTTTATCTTGAGTCCAATCATCACCTTGCACAAGAAGCAACACTGCGTGGCAAGGCACCCAGTGTCTCAAAGGTGTTGACTTCAAAAAGCAACATTCAAAAGACACAGGAATCAAAGAACAATAGGAAACCAAAACCCACCAAAGGGAAAACACCAAGTTCCTATATTAAAACAGACAATCTGCCTTTATTACATCGTTTTTCATTGTTGCTCTTGCTATTTAATGCAGGTCCGTCTTTACCATACAGGGTGGTCCATCTGACCCATAGGGTCAGGGATAGATGGACCACTAGCTCATTTTCATTTTTCATTGATAACAAATTTGTTTATATCTCTATCGCAATTCTTTTAATATATGTTGTTCCTACTGGTCAGTGTACATATTATTACTTATCTGCTATTTGTGAAAATACGGAAAATACGGCAGTTCAAAACAAGGTGGTCCAACTCTCCCAGACTTACCCTATAATTTTAAGACATTTGGACAAAGAAAATTGGGCAAAGTTAGTCTATTTATAATTTGAAGGTTAAAGATTTCATACAATTTTTAATGTTATAACTTGATTAATACTAATTTTCGTTTTATTTTATTTTATTTTAGTCTCCACTACATAGGCAACTTTAACGTTACATTTCTTCTTTTATGATTACTATTTTTCCTTTTTGGGTTGTATTTGTTGCTTTGTGAAGAGAGTTTCCTGTGGAATTAAGCTTTATTAAAAGAAGATGAATTGAGAGTAAAGATGAAAAAAATATGACCTAATCTAGGTAGAAGCCCTGCAGGTAACAATAAGCTTCCATCTCATGGGGAAGATTCGTATAAGTCTTAGAGACTAGGCTTGGCCACATAGCTTGCGAGAACTAGTAACGAAAGTTTAAAGCGATAATCGTCAACCGTAAACAACATTAGTTTTACGCTTTACGTTTATTCTATTGCAACGATATTCAACATAGTCAACACATAGCCAGCGAGAACAGAACGCGAAACGACCTGATAAACATGGCTGGCAATTCTGAGCTGCGTCTGTTATTACAGTTTTTACAAATTGGTTCCATACAATTTTAAATGAATTTGATACATTTTGAAATAGATTTAATACGATTTTAAATGAATTTAATACGATTTTTTAATAAATATAAAGTGTGTAAATGAAGTTTAATTACACACTCTAATATTAAATGTTTTAATTTAATGTTTAATTAATAATTTATACAACCAATAATTTTATATATTTATATTATTTTGTTCACCTGCCGATAATTTATAAGACTAGTTTTACCTGTATTGTAAAAAGGTTTCACCAAGATGAAGGGCTTTTATCTGTTCTTGGCTTTACTTAACGACAAACATTTTCAAAACAGACGATTGTAAAATTAGTAACATTTCTCGTTTGTAAAATTGGATGAAATAGATGAAAATATGAATGCACAGGAAATATTAGTACATTTAAGCAACGGCGGGTTTATTTACGATTCCAATTTCACTGGAGAATCTTGTGAAAATGAATTAAATGTTAAAAATAACTCAAATGTTGAAACCCAATCAACTCCTAACGAAATTCAGACCACAACATCTCAAAAAATAAACGCTGGCAGTACCAAAAAAATTCCGATGATCAGAGAGAAAGAATTATAGAAATGATTACAGTAAAAAGCTCGAGTAAATTTTTTCAGTCTAATAAGTCAGTAAAGTTTAAAAAATATCTTTACTTTTATTTATTATATTTTTTTCAAATGACAGGTAGCTCAGATATTTAAAGTTAGTAAAGGGACAGTATCCAGTATAATTAGAAAATTTCTAAAAACGAATCACACATACAAACAACATCGAGGAGGACAAGTTAGGAAATTAACAAACGAAGAGGAAATCACGTTGGTTCAATGCATCCAAACACACATTATATTTATTTAAAATCGTATTAAATTCATTTAACAAGTTAAGAGGAAAAAGGTTTTATCAAACCAAGCTTTTATAATGTTTTATTTAGTGGCAACAATACAGCTTAATTTTGCAACAATAAACAATAGATACATTTACTCTCGCCATAACGAAATGTCCAATTGTTACAACAATCAATTCGTAGTAATGAGTTAGTACCATTAGAACACGAACAAATGAACCGATTTGAAAATTTTTTTCTTTATCATAAATTGTCATCGATTCTGCATAAGTGTGTCAAATTGCAGCTCCCTAGCTTGTCGGAAAGTTGGTTTAATATTGATTACAAGATTTGACCTAAACAAACTAACACAGCAAAGTTAATAAAAGCTTTTAAAAATGTATTAAATCTATTTGAATGAGTATTAAATTCATTTAAAATCGCATTAAATCTATTTAAAAATGTATGAAATTCATTTAAAATTGTATGAAACCAATTTGTAAAAACTGTAAAAAGGAAACTGTATTAAGTTTGTTATTCATATCGTCGTTGGAACATTGGAAATTTAAATTAAATTCCATTTTAAACGATAGAAAATTAAAATTTATCCCATATAGCGTCCCGCTTTTCAATTTCGGAAATTAAAATTTCCTTTTTTAACATATCTTCTCGTTTCTCGGCTTCCTTCATCGCACTTCGAACTGAAGACATGGTGGCCAGAATTTCTTGCGAGAACTCCTGCTAGAGCGTAAAGCATCAAACTGGATTTGATCGGAGCGAGAAACTGTTTTTCCGCTCTCGCCTTTGAAACTTTCGGTTCTCGCTTATACCAGCGAGACGTTTATGATAGCGACTGCGATAAAATTCTTTCGCTTTCCAATCTCGCTCGTATTTTTTCGGTTCTCGCAAGCTATGTGAACCCGCCTTAAGGATTAACCTGGCATTTCCGAAATTGGTATAACCGAAAGAAAATGAAAAAAAAAAAATCCCAAGTGTACGCTCTAAGGTTATGGGTTATTCCTCAAACCAATTCTGTTAAGAACTTTAAGATTTTATCTGTATAGTGAATAACTTGGACGTGCCTGATTCATAAAGGCTTTCAGAAAAGTTTTTGAGGTTTCCTCCTTGTACTAACTCGAATTGAGTTTCTATAATTTTAACACGAACGACAAAATGAATTTCTACTGACACGAATAACATTGTGGAAACTTTCTCCTTATTAAATTTCGTTATACATGCATTAAGGATGTTTCCTTACGAATTTAAGCTCTGAGTGGCTTTTTAAACAAAATTGAAATCCTCTTAGGGGAAAAGCAACTATAAGGACATCCGCTTAAAAAAAAAATCGCTCTTCTTCAGTTATGGTGATGCAAGGCCCATTTGGTTGCTTAGTTGGCAAAAAGCCATTAACAGATCTACCCTTAAAAGAGAAGGTTCGGGGATTCTTCTGGGGGACGACAAGGCTGTCTCCTTCTTCCTCTTTTCTCCTATTATTATTGTTTTCTTTTTATGGGGAGGACGCTCTTAACTCTTCTTATTTTGTCCTTTCTATCCCACCCGTATACAATGGCGCCTCTCGGTTTTTCTCCTCCCTTAAAGAGAGTAATTTAATTACTTCTTAAAAGTGTAAATTTGGAGCAGAACTTGCCGAAACTTTTTTTTCTCCCTTTTCTGTTGACGGTTTCAAGAACCGTTTCGCCACCACTTCAACCATTACCTTAATAGACAAACATCGGCGCTGCTTAGTATCAAAGTTTTTTTTTTTTAATTCCTCCTTTAACTTTCTCCTCTACTAATTTTGGTTTCCTTCAATTTCTTCTGCGAAACGCATTTGAAGAATCGATTAGAAAAAATCTGTATTCACTAAATGTAAATAATGTCAGTTATATTTGAAAAATTTCTTGCAGAACTTTTTAAGTTTGTAGAGATTATCAGATTTTAAGCCTTGACAAAGGTTTTCAACTGAAGAGATTATCACATTTTTCACAGGCCTAAAAGAGAACGTGGAAGCATCTACGTTAATAATGACACTTCTCTGCCCAAATTATAATTATATTCTTCAGTACTAGCTATAACAATTATGTCGAAATAATAGTGATTGCAAATAAGACAGCGATTCTGTTACGACACCTAACCAACGCATAGTAGGCTTATTCATTAACCTTGATATACTACATTAAGCAATATCTCCTTCACTTTCTGGAATGTTTTTGTTGGATTTGTAATCAAGTCTCTGGAGGAAGGACACAGTCGAGCCACATTATGATTACCTCCTACGTTGTCGTCAGCAGCGCGTAGCTTATAAAAAAGGCACGTAGCGCGAGCTTGCTTGATGGATATAAAAGACGAGATATCTGTACCATGCACACGAGATATCGTCAGTCTCATTCTACAAGTTGCATTTTCTATTAAAGAAAATTAGGACTCTGGTAAAAAGAGAAAATATGCTACTCAGCGAAATCTGGCAAGAATGAAGGGAGTATCCGAAGATACCTGAGAACGTAAAAATTCTTGTGGTCACCGTTTGACTGCAAAACACAAGGGGATACAGATTCACACGACTGTATGGAAATCATCTTGCAGTTGAGAAATGGCGAAAATCTTAGACGAGGGATAGATTTATCTAGATGATACGCACGAACACAGGGCTGACGGAGGGAAGGAAGGTTTTGGAAGGCTGACGATGAAAAGAATTGAAGGAAAGGCCAAGATAAATGCCGCGTACTTCCAGAACATTATAGGCCTAATTATCGAAAGAGATATCCCAAGACTACGGATCGGAGGGCTCGGATCTGTGGATCCACATGGATAAACTGGACGTATTTCAGCGGCCTGCTATAAATGGAAACAACGTGAAACCGAAATTTGCATAATCACCTTCTCTTCGGTTTTTGTAAAAGCCCTGATGTCTCGCTTATGGATTTTTGTGGCTTTGGACTGCTGAAAGAAGGACTTGAAAAGTTTGTAAGGAGACGTGGTACGGAATTCTTCGCGAACATAACCCGGAGTCTCTTGCAATGGCAGAGCACGGCCATACAGAAGCACGACCATCATATCGAGCACGATATTTAGTGGCGTTGTCTGGTACAGAGGTTAGATTACCGCTAGATTGACGCCTCAACGATAATCTGGGCGCTTATTCCACTAAGGAAGTTTGTCCCATCCCAGTAATGATAACGACTGCTACAGTAGCAGCCGGGATCGACGTCTGTTGGAAAGCCCACTGTTGGAAATCCAACCAGTAGCTATCACCCCATACTGGTCCCTCAGGAAACGGGTCCGACGAAGCTGTCCCCCCAAGTAGCTGTGTCCCTAGATGCTATCTCGCCCAGCAATAGATCCATCAAGCTACTGGCTGTCGCCTATCCAGTAGCTAGCTGCATCCAAGTTGCTTAACTCCACTGATCGGAAAACCAATCAGCGAGACAACCGGGCCACGACCATCCCCCATATTTAGTGGCACTGCGAGTTTTCCTAAAATCAGATGCTATCGAAGTCGTCTCCGCTTATCTGTCTCTGTATGCAACTGTGTCCATCTTTTTTGAGTGATATAGCTACATCTCTGTACAGTAGATATTTCTGTAGACGTTCAGTGTCAGACGGCGTTGTAAGGAAGCCCAGGACTTTGGCTACCTTGTAACAAACATCCTCTTCTGCACCGGGTGGGCGAATCCGGTGACGCTAAAATGGTGTCGAATTGTAAATTGCAACAGGTTTTGGCTTGGTTTTATTATTAAATAAAAGTGTTAACGAAAAAATCGACTCCTATTATGACTAATGACGGTAAATGATAAAAATTATGTTTTTATCATTTTTACCCTTCTACACACGACTGCATTTCTCTTACATAAGGAGGTTCCATTGGAAAAAATTGCACGAAAAGATTACTCGTAATTCCTGAGAGATTTTTCGCATAAAAAACTGACTTGTTTTAATTTTTTAAAATTAGAACTATTGATTAAATTCGTAGCGTCTCACGACATCCTGGTTTCCTTCCGTAGATCATTTTTTTTTTTTTTCATTAACGTTAACGGCCGTAACAGTCTTTTTTTTCTTTTACGGAAGTACGGTTCCCGCACCAGATGTGCTAATTATAATTACCGATTCCCAAATTACGTTACTTATCACCAAAATGTTATTTCATTATTTAATTAACTTTTAAATCATCTCTAATGGAATGAATATTGGATGGTTAGAGCGGCTTTTAGTTAGAACACTACAGTTTTGTCATACCCATTAAATATTTTCCCTGCTTCTGTTCTCTTAATTGATATTTTTCAGGCGCTGTATAACTTCTTTTGTCAAAAACAAATACGTGGGGTTATGTAAAACCCTCTACGAATGACGCCTCTACGTATAATTTTTTTTTTACAGCCTGGGGTTAAACAAAAGTTATAGCTAAAATACTTAATGTAAAATTCAATTTTTTTTGCCTCATTCTTTTTAGACACTATCCTTGTTTGTATCTGAGTTTATTAATATCCTAGAGGATGCCACTTGTTCCTCAGTTTTGCACTTGTTTCATTAATTTTGTCTGTAAGTTTAGCTGTTCCTCCAATTGGATAGGAGCACCGTTTAGCATTCCATTTGTGATAAAATCTCTAGTGTTCATTATTCATTCGTCCCAAATTATTTCGCATGTGGCTCTCCTCGGATTCTACATTAAAGCAACATGAAATAACTTCATTTAGCGTTACAACGATATCGTCAGTTTGTAAAAACGCGCTTGATGAAAATGGACAAGCGAGTCGAAGCACAAACACTTTCTTGTCAAATTTAACAGCAAGAGCAGAAAACAATAAAACGTTGTTTTCATATGAGCATTAAACTCGCAAATTTCTAATAATTTATGGATGGCGGTTGGGCTCACTGTCTGCACGAGGTTCGTAATCCCAGCCGTGACGTTGCTCTTGTGCCCCCTTTAAACTTTCATGGTTGCAAATGTGACGGCGAAATTTCGAGACCAGAGCGCACGAGTTGACCAGAAGAATAGATTCTAAGCCAGTGATGTCGATATTGGAGAATTAACACTGTCTTGAACAGCAGTCTTTGTTCGTTGTGTTAACGTTTTATTGAATTTGGCTTAATTTAATAATTAATGCATCGCAGACAGCGTCATATTCCCTGATATCTCTTAATGAAGGACGATTTCCTCGATCGTCGAACATTCTACCTCGGTCAGCTAAGTAATATGTTTAGTGCCATAAACAACATCGTGAGTTGTCTCGTTACTAGTTTAGCCCTGCTATAAAATAAAAGAACGCCTGCAATAAATATCATTTTCCGTGCAACGCTTTCCAATGGTTTTAAACACATGGGCATTCTCAGTTTTGGAAGCAAACGGGAAAATGGCCGAACTTAGTGAAAAGTCGCTCGAAATTGTTTAATTCGCTAGAAAGTTTTCGGCAAGTTTTCAGTTGTTAATTAAACCACTTCTAAAAGCGAAATTTCGTAAGCAAGTTTTAAAGACGACTGGATAAGCTCGTTGACAAATCTGCGCTATAACTAAGGCAAAAGCTGACATCGTTAAAATAAATTATAATTTATAGCAGTAGAAACTGATTTATTCTCATCATTGACATATACAGGGTGTTTCAAATAAAGTGTAACGGCCAAATTTCCTAAAAACCGTTACTCCAATTAAAAAACTCTTAGCAAGTGGTACGTGCCGAAATTCATGGTATTGTTAAAATTAATGTTAACGGGGTCATATGATTTTTATCTCGGAAACCAAAAGAAATAGAATAAAAATGTCAATGAGAAACTTGTAAAGCGTGGTCGAATTAGTCTGAAAATCATCATTCTAGAATAGCTTTATCTGGCTAATGTTTGAGAAAATTTGAGACAAACATTTTGTGAAAGTCTAAATTTCAAGACTTTCATGAATTTGAAATACTGCAAAGCATAGTACAAATAAAAAGTTACAGAAAAGAAGTCAGATCACAGAAAATATTCAAATTGATGTCCATCGGATCCTAGTTTGAAGCTCAATGACATTCGATGTGGAGAGGCATAAACAATTTCCTTCAGATAACCCCACAAAAAGAAATCAAGAGGAGTTAAGTCTGGTGATCTTGGAGGCCACCTTACAGGTCCGAACTGTCCAGTCCAGTTGTTCCCATAAGTGGTCAGACTGTTCTTTGTTTCAGAAGCATGAGAATGCATTTCAGTGTTACCAGGAGCCATTTTGCCATGAATGGCATCTTTACCAGACATTTCATCATGGAACTGACTAATTGGTCACTTTGTTTCAGAATTGAATAATTGGTCATTACGTGGAAACTGAATGGTATGCAACAATTGCCAGTCAGATTTGGGCACAGTTTGCTGTCAGTAGATCAGCTGCTGCTCGCACCTTGTGAGCTGGTGCACCATCATGCTGAAACCAGACATTTCTCCTTTCTGTTAGTGGTAGATCGATCATGTACCCATTCAGAAACTTCATTTGTTAATAGCTCAGCATAACGAATACCTTTTAGATTTTGATGGTAAAACACTAGTCCAATAATGCTGCCATTCCAAATTCCACACCAATCATTATTGGACTATTGTCGTTGGTGGGAAGCCTCCCGCTTAAAATGGGGATTACTGTTTGACAAATGATGTTGGTTGCCTCTGTTAACAACCCCATCCCTCGTGAATTTTGCCTCGTCTGTCCATATCCTCTAATGCATTCAAAACAAAATTGCAGAAATCAGTCCGGAGCAAATAATCTTCTGGCCCTTCCAATGCTTGAATAGGTGTTAAATGGAATGGATGAAATCTATTTTTATGAAGAATTCGCCATACAGTGGTGATAGATAATCCACACTGTAGTGCAGCATCACGGATATAACTATGTGGGAATGCAATGAAATACGCTATGACATCTCCATTTGCTACTCCTTTATTTACAAGTAAAAAATAAAACAAAGTCTTTAAAGTCGATAGTTATAAATAATTGAAAAAAATAGGAAATTTAATTACACATGCCGAGTTTTTCTATATTAAGCTTTTATTGGTTTATAGCCACTTTCTTATTAGAAGTACGTATTTTCTGCGTTCATTTGTTTAATAAATAATTTTATCAGATTTATTTTTGAAAAAAAATTATTTGCTTTTAAGAATTCATGAATTTAATTAAACCTGTCATTTTGTGAAATCTTAAGAAGTTGTTTTTGATTTAAATTATATCTTTTAAGCATAATTCAATTCTTAATAAAGTTCTTCAAGTAAAGTTCAAAGAATGCGATTTAACTATAGCTTACAGAAACCCTAATGAATTGAAGTTCCTCCTGCTGGGCAAACCCAACAAGAAAGCTCCTCTGTTATTGTAATCTGGGATCTACAAATTTCGTGCGGTTATTGTGAGATGGTCTATTGGGGGAGATCGAAGAGAAATTTCGAAACTCGAATTAAGGAATATTATGCCCAATCAAGATTTGCCCCACCCCCAAGAAGTCAGCGGTAGAAAACATCTTTTGGAAAAAGGTTATAATATCAATGAAAATATATTGGACTATTTTGAAACCCTGGAAATTAAGAAGAGAGATCCTAAACTGCTATTAAATGTAGACGGCGGGACCATTGGAGATTTCCAACTTTCTGATCTTACTACCACGTCTAAAAATTAAATAAATTTGCGAGTTTTATTCTTGTTAACTTCTCTGTGTTTTATTCTGTTTCTTTTGTTAGAAGTTGATCATAATTATATTTCTTTGGTTTTAATAATTGTAATTTTGTATAATTATATTTTGCACAATTGTATTTTTAATGAATTTATTATTGTGTTCATGCTTTATGAATTTTCTTGTATGGTTTCCATAACCTTTTGTATTAATTTTAATGAATCAGTTCTGAATGAATGAGGTAGCAATGGATCAGTTCATCAATTCTGAACCTAATTTTAGTGGCAACCGGGAGTGACTGTTAAGGTAATTTAAAACAGTCTATTAAAAAAGCATAAGAGGTGCTATACTCCGTAATTGCCATTGATCAGCTTTCTTCGTCACTGATTGTCCATTTTAAATTCTTTCTGTTTTGTACCATCCCTTCCATACTGAATGAGGGCCAAGAAGTGGCCGAAGTACATATTTGTATAATTCTATTTCATTGGGCAGAAGAGGTGTTAATTCTTTCAATCACAAGATTAAGAACAACAGGAACATTTAATGTGCCTCGGAATAGAGTTGCAAATAAAGGAGTAGCAGATGCAGATGTCATAGCTTATTTCCCGTATAATTGAATCCGTGATGCTGCATTACAGTGTGGATTATCTATCACCACTGTATAGCAAATTATTCATAAGAATAGATTAGGTTAGGTTAGCTTATGAAGTCCAATAGATTAGGTTAACAAGAATAAACCTCGCAAATTTATTTATTTTTAGATCTGGTAATAAGATCAGAAAGTTGGAAATCTCCAGTGGTCCCGCTGTCTCCATTTAATAACAGTTTAGGATCTCTCTTCTTAATTTCCAGGGTTTCGAAAAAGTCATATATGTTTTTATTGATATTCTGACCTTTATCCAAAAGACGTTTAGCTACCGCCGACTTCTTGGATGGTCCAAATCTTGATTGGGCATAATAATCCTTAATTCATGTTTCGAAATTTCTCTTTGATCTCCCCAAATAGACCTGCTCACAATTACCGCACGAAATTTGTAGATCCCAGATTGCAATAACAGAGGAGCTTTGTTTTTGGATTTGCCCAGCAGGAGGAGCTTTAATGCATTAGGGGTTCTGTAAGCTTAATATAGTTAAATCACATTCTTTGAACTTTATTAAGGAAATGAAATACATTTAAAATATTTAATACTTCAACAATAGAATAATCAAAACAACTTAAGATTTCATAAAATGACAGGTTTAATTAAATTCATAAATTCTTAAAAGCAAATAATTTTTTTTTTCAAAAATAAATCTGATAAAATTATTTTTTAAACAAATGGACGCAGAAAATACGTACTTCTAATAAGAAAGTGTCTTTAAGCCAATAAAAGCTTAATATACGCTGTCCAACGAAAGAAAAACTCGATATGTGTAATTAAATTTCCGAATTTTTTTTCAATTATTTTTAACTATCGACTTTAAAGACTTCATTTGTTTTATTTTTTATATGAGGCCTTCCGAGGCAGAGGGTAGTTAAGTTTTGAATAATTAAGCATTAAGCAGGTCTGCTAAACTAAGTCTAATGAAATATCAACATAGAATCTAATAGTATAATGCCTATACACAGCTGACCACTTCACAAATGATAGAATATAAATTTTCGCAGATGTTTCAGGAGAAACTAAAAAAATTCAAGAAATGGCGCGGTTAGCTCCTCTGGCTCAGAAGCCTCATATATCAACTACGGTGAAGTACATGCACGAATACATTTATACAAACTTGCAGTTATACAGGAGAGTAAAAAAAGATGCTAACCCCCTCTTATCTTAGATTCAAACATAGATACCGGATGTCTCAAAAATGAGCGACGATTTGAAAAAATGCAATTGATAGTTATTTTGAAAATATTATTTTATAGTTTCCCCGTCAGCAGCGCCATCTGTTGACGAACTTTTTAACTAATTTTAAAACTTGGTGCGAATAAATTCCCTGGTTTCCTAAGCAGAACGCAGTAAACTGTACATTTCTATCGCCTTCCGTTTTTCGTTAATTGATTTTTCAAATCGTTACTCATTTTTGGGACAGCCGGCATGTAAATTCTACTAAAGGCAATAAATAGGAAGTTGGGAGACTTTTGACTCACCCTGAATGCCGAACGATTTTATTAAACGAGAATTCTTAGATAGTGAAAATTAAAATTGCACATTAAAATTCTTATGGAAATTTATTTTGATAAAAACATCACCTACTTCTGGTTTATATATTAAAGTAGAATCGACTAAATTATTCTCATTTAATTTCCGATGTGTTTCTTATGTGGTAAATAGTTACGCTGAAAGCGTTATGCGTATATAATAGGGCAGAAATATATTACACGGTGTATTGGATAGCAAAAGAAAACTTGCAAAATTTAAAATGCGTCAGCTCGAAATAGATTAAAATAAAACTGTTTGGATCAATTCTTTGCGTGACAAAAGTATGACATTTCTTTCCTTCTTCTATATGAAACTGCCGGCCAGGTGGCCGAGAGGGCTAGGGCGTAAGCTTTCCAGTTCTCGAGCCCACCTGGTCGTGGGTTCGAATCCCGCCGTGGGCTGCGTACAGATATAACTTGTGTAAAAGGCGCAAAATGACCTTAGTAGTCGTCGCCAAAAATTCTAATAAACCAACCAACCAACCTCTTGATTAGCAACCTGAAGGATAACACAGATGCCATCCAAAAATCTTACGAAATACTGTTTACCGAGGCCAGACATGGGCGAAGCATGTCCTTGAAAATAGCCAAGTGTTCAAGGAAGATTTTAGACTACTGTATTAAGACATGTGACTAATATTTCCATTCTAGATGTCTATGAAATAAAAGAAAAAACCATGAGTCACTGTGAACATTTATTCTAGATCCTTGGATGATTCCAAGCAATTAGTAAGAAAACCAAATGCCATTTAATTGGTCGTTTGGCTTTTCTGTTCCTACTTTTAAAGGATAATACCCTGGCTGGCTCCGTGTAATTTCCGGATTGAGACTCTCTATCAACTTTCTATAAATTCATCTTGAATTTTTAAGCTCTTTTATTTGAAGTGGCACACGAAGTAACGGAAGCCAAAGCACATTCTGGATGTTAATTTTGAAGACTTTAACAAAGTTTCTTTCTGGAAATTGTGATGCCCCTCTTTGTCCTGATATTGTTCTTGTGTGGTGTCTATGTTTTAGGTTATAATCGTCATTCTTATCTCTTGGGTTCATCAGACTTTTTGCTTATCTCTGTGCAGATCCTTTAGTATCTGTTGGGATAGGATGCTTCCGTCCCACTCGGACATCTATACGCTCCGCTTTTCGATTGTAGATTATATTGCATTCTTCCTGAAAGATGGCCGCTTGGTGGTTGAAATGTATTCAAGAAATTAAAAAATCCGATTTTATGTTATTGAAGAAAATAATTCTCAATAATAGTGATAATATATAAATTTTTTCGCAGATATTTTTAGTTGCTTTTTAATAAGGCATGTTAATACGTATGCTGAACATACGAGGAACGACAAAATTTAACCTGGACTTTTTTTTTTTAAATCGTACAGCTGATAAAGCTAATAAATATGACTATATTATATTGTATCATGTGAGCAGTAGGAAGAATGAATGTTTGGTTGGTATAAAACAAAATGGGGTTTGTCCATGTTTCTACTTCAGTGGAACAACGCATTATCTAAAATTTCAGAGTAAAGGTGTGAAAAAGCCTGAAATTCATAGGAGATTCAAGCACAATGTGGTGAGTCTTGCTTGTCACGGACTTCAGTGTTCGATTGGTGTAAACCATTCAAGGAAGGTCGCGAACGCGTGGAGAATGAATCGTATAAACCAAGACCAGCAACTGAATTCAAGAACGTGACTATCGCGAGGTTCGATGAGAAGAGTTACTGTGCATGAATTAACGTCGACATAAACATTGCTGTTGGTTAACAACATACTCCACAACAACCTGGAATTCAATAAAATTATGCGCCCGATGGGTAGCAGAAGGCAGTGCGCGCCCAATTTTCGTCGTTACTGCTTCAGCGATTTCAAAAGGAGGTTCGAATTTGTGAACAGAATGTAACACAAGTGTGGGATCACTTTTATTTGGGATTCATGTGGATTTCTTAGAAGAAGGCCGTACAATTAATGCTGCTTACTATATCAATCTCTTACGAACTTGGAAATCTACTCTAAGAAAGAAGCGACCAAGTTTTTTGTCCAAATGTGTTTGTTTTCTTCACGACAATGCTCGGTCACATTCGACAAATGTGACTTGAATACACTGAATGAACCATATAGCCATCATTTGCCATCCTGTTACGACATCTGTTTGGCCCGTTTAAAAAACACTTTAGAAGGCAAGAAATTCATGTACAGTAATGATAGAAAAATGTAGTCTTTTTTTTTTTTTAGTGCTGTCGTATAAAAGAAATGGCGTCTTTTAGTGGTGTCGACATCAATCGACAGATTTCTTCGAAGCTGGAATACGAAAGCTCCCAGAACGCTGGAACAAGTGTATTCTGAAAGAGTACGTCGAAAATGGTTGTTATTACTTTATTGTGTTTACTTATACGATTTGTGAGTTAAGAAAGTCCAGATCATATTTGAACGTCCCTCGTAGTAAAATTTACGAAATGAATAGCTCGGTCTAAAGTTCTACCCTAAAATTACAACTTAAAATTGGATTGTAGTTTGTGGTATTGGGATGCCATAATTTCAGTAATACTGTTGAGAAAATGCTAGCATACTTGTAGAAATAATTTAAGTCCAGGATTAATTAAATATGTATGTTGTGTATATTCAACTACAGTAACTTTTAATATTTGTCAATCTCCAAGGAATTGCAATAGGCGACAATAAAATTAATTAATATATCCGACCTCAATTGAATTATTTGCTTACAGAATAATCGATCTTTATATTGTAAGGAGATTATTCGTAATTGTTGTACATAATGAACTGGAATAATTGCTCGTTAAGCATTAATGTAATTTGAATCAATGTGAACTGCTCATTAATTGATGTCAAAATATAATAATTAAACGATTATATTTTAATGATGCGTTCCGCCCTAATTATAATTGGATATAATTTATACAAACGTCAAAATTCACACCTGTTAATTTCGTTTGGATCATTGTTGCAGGTAAAAGCTGGTTAAACTTTGGAAGGAATGAGGGCAGACGAGAGCCGTTCCGGGCGTTGTTGCGAGCATGTAAATGAAGGAATGCATTTTCTCACTTGAAGGACGTACGACCTAATTGACGATTCATTCGAAATTTCTACGGAAGGGTGCCGGGGTTGAGCTTCTCGGGGTCCCATTTCGGTGGCCATAAATAAGCAAACCCAAAGCAATTTAATCTAGCCGGACTGTTTCTTTTTATGGCGCGCGCACAAAGTTCGCGTGCGGTTTCACATCACTGGATAAGTTAATCCCTTTGAACGATCGCTCATTCCATACAGAAATGTTTATCTACGGCCGATCTGTTTTCCACTCCCCCCCCCCCCCTCCTCGGGCTTATGGAATCCCTCGCTCCTCCACGTCCCCCTCTTCTCTCTATGTATAATTCATAGGACGCCACCTTGGGTCCTTTTGCATTCACGGCCTGAGAGGGTTCGGCCTACTGTCATCATGAGCTCGGTCGCACTGCCGAGAAATGGGTGACAACCTCGGTGTCAACAAGCCAAAGCGACGCTATTTTGTTTTCCCAGTGGTGCCTCTGATCTCCGTCGGAGGTCGCCGCAATCACCGACGCTGCGACGCTCCCGGACACCGCACTCATGAAAATTGCAAGAGGACGGGTGAATCCTGTTGTCGTCCTGATGTGAAAGGTTAAAAAAAAAAAAAGGAAAAAAGAAAAAGTACCCCCACCCTTCCTTTTCCCAACACCAACCCAACTCTTATAAGAAAAGAAGAAAAAAAACCCTTTTTCCCCAAAGCTCACAAAGCGAAGGGAAAATGCCACGTTCAATAACGGATAAATTTTCAAATAAACACAAGTATAAAAATCTCCTTCTTAATACCCGATGTATTTTTCTACATACGAGCATCAGTAATAATTACCGCATTGGTATGGATATTTAGGTGCGTAAAGAAATTATCAGACCTTGCAATATATTGAGAAATGAACAATTTGTCGTATATCCCAGTTGATTGAAAGAATCCTATATACACAAAACTAAGTGAAAACAATGGATAGTAAATTTATATAGTGATTTCAGTTGTAAAAAAAAAACAAAACAAAACGTGAAATTGCCTGTAAAGAAATTATAAGACCAGTTACACAAATAACTTACAGGTATGATTCGAATAACAGATCATGCTCAAGACTGAGAATCGATTTTCAGAATGTCTATGAAAAATTGAAGATTAGCTATGTACAAAAAATCATCAACTCGCCATGATCGTGAAAATAAAGGACAAAATCGATTTTTTTGAAAGGACAACACTTTGAAATAAAGGACGGATGGATGACGTATATGTACGTAAAGATGAAAGCTATACCAAAGTTAACAGAATAGCATAAAGCTGACTGACTTCAATGGGCTAAAGAACATGTCGTGGACAGAATGGAAGTCAATAACTTTTTCCAACGAGACGTTCAACTTAGATGGCCCTGATAACTGTAGCTACTACTGGCGTGATCTGAGACAGGAACCAAAGGAACAATTGAGCCATTTGGGGGGCATTTTCGCATGCTGGAAAGACCGATTTGATACGAATTAATGGCTACATGAACACTGAACAGTATCAGGGCATGTCGTATGATCGTTTAATATCATTTGGACCGTTAATTGCAGGAAATGATTGGGTGTTCCAACAAGACAATGCCTCATGCCATATGCTAAAGTCAACGACAGAGTAGTTCAAAACGGAGAAAATCAGCCCTGACTTAAACCCTATGGAAAACCTATGGGGGTTGCTAGCGAAACCGGTTATGCAAGTAATAAACAGTTATCGCATGTTATAATAGTTATAGAGGTAGTAATTATGGACGAATGGGACAAACATAAGCCGACTGGCTATGGATTACTGAGTGACTATAAAGTGTGCTTCAATTTAACTGGTCTTATATTTTCTTTACAAGCAATTGTTTCTTTTTGTTATTTTCTACAGATGAAATCTCTGTAAACACATTATCCAGTGTTTGCATTTGAAATCGTATATATAAAAGTCAATAAATCAATCAGAGTAAAAAAAAATTATTCCATTCCAAAATATTGCACGGTCTTATAATTTCTTTAAGCACCTTATGCGAGTAGTCATGTTTAATAAAAGATAAAATTTCATTAATTTTGTTCTTACTGCGAAGATATGTTTTGCACTTATCTCTGTTTCTTTAATCTTGTTAAGTAAAACCTTAATTCGATTTTTTTTAATTAGCTTATATCGAAAATTAGATTGAGGTGCTTGTAATCTTACGTAGTGTAGTTATTTTAGTATACGTTTTATGACAGACATAGTCCTTGACGCCATCGATGAGGATTTAAACGCGCGGCACGCAGTTTCCAATCGAAACAATGTCATCATCATCTTGTGCCTTATGTAAGAAGATCGATATTATGGATAGATATATGCGTCAAAAAGGTTTTGAGAATAAAACGGAGGCGGATAAAGTTAAGATGGAAATTGACAAGATTCCCTATGTCGTTATATTGAGAGTCGATTAACTCTGAATGAAGTTACAACTTGAATTTTTTTTTCCTTCATTTAAATGACAAGTTCTCGCCTAACAGCTGCGAGTCATTGCTACCATGGGTAAGGCGGAGCTTTGGCCTTCCATTTTTCTTCTGAAACTTTTTTTTTTTAAATTCATAAACGAAATGTTAAAAATAAGCGGAACAATAATGTAAAAATCTTAAACACAAACGAGGGCACTTACTCTTACAAAAGACATAATTCAACAAGAGATGTGTTGCGCCAGTTTGTTGGAAGTTCATCAAAATCGATTCTTAGGTTAACGTAGAGTTTTTTTTTTCTTTCTTTTTTTTTGTTAGGGTATTTTTTAAACTGCTATCATTATCTCAACCCATAATCCTTTCGATTCGTTGTATTATTTTTTTTCTCCCTGTATATCTGTTCTTCCCTCCTCCTCTCTCCTCTCTCTCTCCCTATTCTACCAGATGACGTTTCTCAACAGCTGCTGGGGATTGTTTTCTCATTGACAGCTTATATAATCTCTTCATCACCCCCTCCTACCAAAACACCATTTATTTTCAGACTGTTCTTTTTTATGACCCTTAACTGACTGTAATAACTTGTGCTTGAAGAGTTTATTCTCGTTTCTCGTTGACTTTCGGAAATTGCTGCAGAGCATCTATGGGCAAGTAAAAGAGAATGCTCCTGAAAAAGAAAATTCTGCAAACTAATATAGACATTAATGCAGTCTCTTTTTTTTTTATTTTTTGGGCAATTTTCTAATGTCGTTTCAAATCAAAAAAGTGCTCGCTTTACTTTTTTTGTAGTGCTACAGTATAATAGCGTAATTGTAAAAGGGGATTTAGAAATGACCTTTCATTAAGATATATGTAAATTTAAAAAAAATAGTCTGTTTTAAAAAACATAGAAACGGTAACTCCGGATAATCTAACTTCAGCTTCTAAAGAGTTAAGCTTTTGCGATTTAAGTTTAAACATATTTAAATTGGCTCTGCATTTTGTCTCATTGTGAAGATTAGATAAAATTATAATGAATTTATTATGAAGATATTGAAGTTTATTAAGTAAGAATTATTCTGCACACACTAATTTGGTTTGCTGATAATAATTCTTACTTAATAAACTTCAAAATCATAATAAATTCATTATATTTTTATCTAATCTTCACAATGGGGACCACTTGAATCTGAGCCTTTTACTTATTTACAGGATGTTCAATTTGTGCTACAGATCTATTGTCTCATGTCGGTTTACGCTCTTCAAAATGTGCTGCTCGTGCTCGGCTTTCTCTTGCTACTACTAATTACCTGAAGAAGACTGAAATAATCGATCCAACATATAAATTTGTTTATTTTCCTCGTTAAAAATTGAGCATAATTTTTTTGCCTGTCTGGGGGATGGTTTTTTTTTTGGAAAATTACCATATTTGTTTATAAACAATTCCTAAGTTGTTTCATTATTATTAAATTAAATATTAAATTAATTTGAAGAAATCAAATGCAATGTTCGTTATTCAGTTGCATGATACGAACGGCTTTTCTTTTATCTTATGTGCTTATGTCTGGGGATCTTCAATTTAAAAAAATGGTTCTTTCGGACAGACTGCAACAACTGAAAAAATTTGCTGCTTAATACAAATAATAATAATAATAATAATAATAATAATAATAATAATAATAATAATGATCATAATAATAATTTACTCACGTAGACAGACTGTTTACACAGACCTAACCAGGTAATAAATATCATTCACTATGTGGAAGAAAGTGATCGAACACGGGAGGCAATGGAACAACAAGATTTACTTAAAGATCAACCCTTCCGGGTAAACTATCCACCAGTCCTTGGACTATCGTAAGTGATAAGCATTGAATGGTCTTGAGGATTTTTTTACACGCCAAACCTCAGATGCTTAAATTATTGATGAAAATAGGAAAGAAAATTCCACAGCCTGGATTCGAACCAGGGACCTTCTACTAACCGTGCAGACGCGCCAACCAATTGCGCCAGCAGAAGGTTCCTGGTTCGAATCCAGGCTGTGGAATTTTCTTTCCTATTTTTATCAGTAATATCGTAAGTGGGATATTTCGTCATTCCACCTGGAGTACATTGACAAATTCCGGTAAAGAAGAACCTCGAGCCTGAGCCCATTTCTCCCCAGGTTCGCTATGAGATTGAAGTTTGGGCTTTGTGCAGGATAGTCCATCCGGGATTTTCCGCATATCTTGAAGCTCTAGCATTATAAGTGGCATTGTTATCCTGGAAGAGACATTCATCGAAGAACTGCCACAACGTTGGCAGCACTGAAGTAGCTTGAACAACCCCATACCATCACGCCACCACCACCATGCTTCACGGTAGGTACTGTATATGTATATCTGTAGCAGACGTTCTCCGGGTAACCACCAAACCTAGAGATATCGATCCGACCTGGAAAGCGTAAATCGTGATTCGTCACTCCATAACACTCGTCGCCATTGCTCCTGTGTCCAATTTCTGTGCTTCTTACACCATCGTAATCGCTGAGCTGAATTTTTTCTTGAGACGAGAGGTTTATGAGTGGCTGTTCGACCACAATATCAGGTCCAGGGGAAAGTTTTTTTTCGTTTCTTCACCCTTACTTTTTGAATGGTTACAATCCTCTCGTAGGATGATTTGAATAATGCAAATTTTTTTATACATTAAGGAGAAATGATTGGTCATTCTTGTCTAAGTGAAAACATTCAATTTTATTTTGAAACAAGATAAGAGGAAAAAAAGTTTTTTTTCAAAACACGCTTTTATTATGCTCTTCAAGCCGGCGTCAACAATTTGTAAAATAATTGTTTGGTCGAAACAATTAAGCAATTCGTATAACAATCGTCCCTCCGACTTATGGAAACAACTGAAATGAATTTGTGCCCTAGAACACGAAGCAGTGAACCTATTTGAAAAATATTCAATAAAATTGAGAAAATCCCAACGAAAAAATAAAATAAACAGAAAAAACAAAAATAATATTAAAAAAACAGAAATTGTATTATATTGTATATTTAAAAATTTGTGATATTTAATTTCATGACTTCATGCCATGTGACCTTTTTATTAACTTTGATTTCTTAAGTTTGTTTTATTAACCTTACTGGCTTCTGAAGATGAGTGACAAGTGCACTGAAAACGTTTAAAGGTACGACTATCACGATGATCGTTGAGCACTATTTCTTTGTATTTCCTATGCAGCTGTTTTGCTGCGAGCGACTGCCGCTAGAGTCGTCAACGATGATCGTACATCATGAATAGTCGTTCAGGAGAAGGGTGAATATAATCGTTGGTCGTTAACGATTTTTGTTGTGAGAAGACTATGCATCATGGCTCCTTCGCTTTCTGACGCCGATGATGAAATTCTTCTCGGAGAAGTGGCGAATCACTGTCACATGATTCAAAGAGTCAAGGACCATATATGAGCTGAGATTGCCAATAAAGTTGGAAACCAAATTGTTCTTTAGTTATTTAAATACTTGTATTTTCTTTTAATAATTACTTGTATAATTTTAATGTAAAATTTTTTGATGAAAGTGCACCACTAAATGAACAAAATTTTACTATATTCAATAACTATATTATGCAACATTGTGTAATTCGTGCACAAAGTAGTCAAAAAATATCGATTTTTTAAACGTTCATGACATTTTATTCGTTTATTTTTTTCGACATACATATGAACTCAAACATACGGTGTTTTTTTGGCTCTTTTCATTCCATATGTCGTCTTCTCTTTCCTCAATCAAAAGGAATTTAGTTAATAATTTTTTACGTCTATTCAATTTTACACTCATTCTGTTAAACACAACCTTCCTCTAGATGTGACTGCGAATGAGAACACGCGACTAGTGAAAAATTAAAAAAATCGCAGACGCTCCGAGCAAAACGGTAGCTAACGATTATCGTTCAACGTTTAATCGTTGCACGATCATCGTTAAACGATCATCGTAATAGTCGCACCGAGGAACTATTCATAATGGGCTTTTCTTCTCAACTTATTACTCAGGACCTCTACAAGAGTTCTTTTCAGAACTGCTCCTGGAGTATCATCTTCCGTAATGGATTGTTTTTCTTTCAACGTTTTAGTGCACTCTTTCTGGAAGAGTAGGACTGAATATTTTTCCAACACTCAAGACCTTGTAGGAATGATTCAAATTTCGCCCATTATGAAAATGAAAATGTTTTTAAAATGTTAATTTGATATTAATTATTTTCTGATAAATTTATTGCTACTGTTTCTTGTGGCTAGTTCCATTGTAAATAGGGAAGGGGTAGGGTGTTTAAATATTATTTCTGTTTTTTTTCTGTTTTTTATTTTTTCGTTGGGATTTTCTCAATTTTATTGAATAAATTGAAGTGGAAAGAGAATAGTAGTCTAGAAATTTTTCCCAACAGAAATTGTATTATATTCGATTTGAAAAATGTTTCCTTTAACATGCATTGTCATCGGTCCTGTGTATGTGTATCATGTTTCAGCCCTCTAACTTGTCGGGAAGTTGGTTTAATATTGGTTACAAGATTTGACGGACACACAAACCTACGGAAAAGCAAGTTGAATAAAAGCGTATAATAAAAACATCTGAACTGGCACCTACATCACCAATAATTCGAGCCTACCTGTTGAATGAATTTAAACTTGGCCATAAAGCAGAGAAGGCTGCTCGTAACATTTGTACAGCATTCAGTGATGATTCTGTCACCGACCGGACGGAACAGAATTGGTTCAAAAAATTTAGAACTGGTGATGAGCGTCTTGAAGATGAACCAGGTACTGGTCGGTGTAGTCCATTATGAACTCCAAAATTCAGGACAAACTATCACAGCAGACGTGTATGTTGCTCAGCTTCAACGTAAAAAAATGTTGGTCAGCTACACATGAAAAAATTAAGCAAAAAACAGCCAGCCGTAAGGGTGTTGTTTTTCTTCATGACAACGCACGTCCGCATAAGGAAAAGCTGACCCGTCAGCCAATAAACAAACTTGCCTGGGAAGTGTTACCTTATCCACCGTACTCTCCGGATATCTCTCCAACAGATTATCAACTTTTCCGATCTCTCGATTACCATTTGAGAAACAAGTGCTTCAAGACAGAAGAAGAGATAAAACTGGGTGCGTTTTTCAACTGTAAAACTCGTGAGTTTTATAAAAAAAAAAAAAAAGGAATTTATGATTTAGTATCTCGTTGGGAGAAGTTGTTGATAATGATGGAGATTATTTCGATGAATAAAAAATTCATTTATGCATTAATCTGAGCGCCAATTGTAATATTTGCTAAAACGAAAAACTTTCCCCTGGACCTGATATCTACGTGCACGGGCTTCTTTACCTGTCTTGATTAGTGGTCATAAGGAATTTGTTTGCCATGGCATTCAATTTCCTGTTTTTTCGCAGCTACCTCTATAGCACTCTATTTTCGTCTTGCAAATACGTGGGTCTTCGGGGGCGAGGTTCATTTCTGCAATGCCCCTTCTTCCTCCACGTGTTGATAACAAAAGTTGCAGTTGATTATGGGACCTCTCCGATGCCAGCAATGCATCGTATACTCATACATCCTATGGAGCTAATAATAATAAAAAATAATAATAATAATTGTTGATGAAATACAAAACTACTTTAAAATAGTTTGTTTCCTGCTGTAAAAACGACATTATAAAACGACCAAATCCTAAGGAAAAGAAAAGTAATACAGACAGGAGTCGAACGAGCTATCGGAATCCCCTTGCCCACGCCCCGCCCAAGTTCTTCTGTTTCGAGCTGTTAAAACGGAAGTAGGTGGATTGTTTCCCTTAGCAGCTGCAGTGAAAAAAATCACAGCTCTAAATATCTGCTAATTTTAGAGTATTACTTGAAATCTGATTTTACTTGAGGTAAAAGATTGACTAATTAGAACCTCCTTGAGAAGGAAAATTGCTGTTCGTCGTGAAATTAAGAATCCAAAAATAGAAATATACGAGGAGCAAACAACTTCCAACGTCAAACATGTTGAACAAAAACAGCAGCGCAAAAATAGTCTGTAATTATTATTACCCTAATTTACGGTAAATAGGCTGTGGTAATGGAAAGGCCGCACTGCTGAAATTCAAACTTTTCGAAAAAACGCTACTTTCGCCGCAGCGTTGGTTAGGCCTATCCTAATTCACTTTAAAGAAATATGCTGCAATTTTACTGTTAAGTATCATTTTATTCTAGAAATAATAAAATATACAGGTACATAACATTATTCATATACAGCTCTAGAATTCGGATAATTAGAATCCGTAACGAAGGGTTCTAACCTAACTGAAACTGAATGGAACAAATTTAAAAAAGACTCTTCCAAATTTTCTGTCGTTGGTTCACTTTCGTCATCGTCCTCCTCTTCTGAGTTTATTCCGATAAAAAAAACGCTAGTTTGTCCGCAGCATTGGTTGGGCCGCACACCAAAATATTTTCACTTTTTAATAATTAGGCCGCGGCCTATCGACCGTAAATTACGCAAGTAGTAGTAGTGTTATTAATTTAAAGTAACTTTTTTGAACGATGGGGTTTCGTTCAGAAGGAGGCAGATGTATTATTTGATATAATCATTTACATCACAGCTTTACATCACAGAATGCCTTTACCCTAACCTAACGTCACCACTGCACAAAGCAATCTACATGGCTTCTACAAAATACACACCTTTAAATGTGAACAACGTGCAAAACACCCACAACATTTCTACAACATGCACTAACAAGGGAATCCCACATAGCCTATCCGCTTTAACAATGGAGTCTTTGTATGGTTATGTATGCTCAATTTTTTTGGTTTTCGCGGTTTATTTTGAAAGAAACAAAATGTTGCACTCTTATTTTGCAAGCATCTATAGTAGCTTCACATGAGTAATCTGTGACATAAATGTTCGAGGGATTCCCTTGTAAGCTTCAAGTATGGCTCGACATGGTAGACATCCTTCCCCCTCAAGCAAGCATACAGGATGTTGCAGATAACTACAGGGCAGTATAACGGGAAGCCTATCCGCTCGATTGCAGGGACCGGCTCGACATCAAATGATAATTGGGTAATTTTATCAAAAACATGACAGTTTTGACGTTCACCCCTCCTCCTTCCCCGACTGTGGAAACTGTTGGCTGCTGCAGGCCACCTTCATCTCCCTCCATTCTGCCAATCGACCGAGCCGGTCCCTACAATCGAGCGGGTAGGCTTCCCGTTATACTGCCTTGTAGTTATCTGCAACATCCTGTACGTCGACAGAAAAGTGTCGAACGGTTGGTTGAGTGAAGGGAGTCTTTTTTTAAGAAACTGAAGGAACCATGATTGCCATACAAAACCAGGCCATTAACATGAAATTCTATTGTAACACATTATCAAGGATTCGACCGATAGGTCTTGCAGGAAATGTCATATCACAGAGGAAACCTTCCAACACGTCATATCCACTTGCAAAATATCCAGTTACAAAATACTCACGCAGACAGACTATTTACAAAGACTTAACCAGGTAGTCAATAATCATATGTCCTCATTCAGCTATGATACAGACGACTAAGGACGTAAGCATACCATGCTATAGTTATGATCTAGACATTTGTCTTAGAGAATACGTGTGGGTTTCTATTCAGGCTTTTTGTAGTGAATGTCGGATAATTTCAGTAGTAGACAGAACGATATAAGTAATTGGTACTCTGTTAGCATCCCACGGGCGTTTTATTTTCTGTGTTTGTATTTTGTAAATTGTGTGTATTTGGAATTACATGTAATTGATGGACATGTCAATTAGCTAGGTCGCTCTGTTTCCTTCATTTACGAGTCTGATACCCGTTAGATAAAGGGCACATTTTCAAGGCATCAGCAACGTGGGTCAGCAACTTGCACGTAAAGTTTTGCGCACTGTCATCTTTTCTATGCTCTATCGAATACAGTAGGTCCGGTTTTGCAATGCGCTTATGCTATTCGAAACGCTCCCTTGTCAGAATTGATATTATCAAGACATTCACTCTTTTAACAATAGCCAATCCTAAAAATGGAGATGATAAAAATGCTTCTTGTTGGATAGTTTAAATTTTCAAATTTCAAAAATCTTAATTGTTAACAAAGAAAGTTGAATTTGCTCATCATATTCATGATCCCGAATGGAACATTTAGGGGCTATGATCATTTATATTGTGCATCGCAAAAGAAAAACGGTTGAGAAAATATTCCTGGTTTACACCTTCAATTGAACTTAAGCGAACATTTTAAACATTTTAAACTGACATAGAAATTTACCATCATGAAACGATAACTTTCGCTAAAAATGAAAGAAAATGAAGCATATCGAATATAAAGTTTTCAGACAACGAAAACTCTAATAAGCCCATAATGTATTAAATCAACCGAAAGCGCTCGCAATAAAATTTTTTATTGCCATTGTTTAATCATGGGCTAATATGTATTGGCGACGCTCGTAGAATTCTTTTTTTAAAAAGTTAAACTGGAACTAAAAATTCAGTTAATGGAAATATTTTTATCGAATTTAGTAGTTTCAGTTTTCTTGGTTGTATTTACATTTAAATGAATAGAAACAGCACTGTTCCTCAAAAATAATATTTATCATGGAAATGCCAAGAACAAACTTGTTTTGATTATGTTTGCAAAGTGAAAAGATGAACATATTCGCTGTTTATTTCTACTAAGATAAAAAAAAAAAAGCAATCTCTATTAAGAAAAATGTCTCGGTAATTCTATTCTTCTCAGAACTTATTATCCCTGGAGCTGAGAATTTCTTCTCAAAACATTGACAGATCAAACTGAAACAAAGCTTGGTCTTCATTTTTTCATATGAGAGAGCTCAAAATCGAAGGATAAACTGACGCTGATGCAGTGGATGTTTGTTGTCTTTGTGAACTAATGAATTGAAAGTGGAGAACATTTTAACTCGAAAACGGTGGAAAAACAGGAAATTCGAACAAGCATAAATAATCCAAACATCCGAAGTATTGTTTAATGGCTGGATTTTACACAAAAATTTATCTGCATTCAAAATTGGCGAGGATCATAAATTTAAATAACTTTGCTTGCGTTTGTTAATTTATATAACAAAGTTTTAATTACATTTAAATAACAAATGAATTTCATTTTATTGTAAGAGGTGGTTAAATATTTAGTTTGGAGTCTTTTAGACGATAACAAAACGTTCCCGATTAAAAATGCACAGGACCTATTACAAACATTTTGCCTATGTACGCTGTCTTGGCATTGTAGGAATGTCATTTTCAGGATTGCGGGAAAGCGACATAGCTTAGATTCTACAACATTGTTTAGTGTATCGTTTCCAAGAGCTTAACCTTCTTCCTAAGTTGTAGTGCATTTGACGGATAGATGACTGCTTTTTCGGCAAGACACAATTGGACATATTCACGCTCTATTCCAACGAATCATCTATAAATTTTTCAAGATTTTACGGCGATGTGCTGTTTCTTTGTCATCCACAGAAGTATCTATCACATTCAAAGTACAGTTTATAGCTTTGTAGAAAAAACGCTGGTCTGACATAGTCTTCAAATGTTTTTTGGAACATGTTGGATTTTTACATCACCAAGAAACCGCTTTGCTCCTAGGTCACTTATGCTGGGTGATTATTTACTGAAAAAAACACATTTTATTGGAGAATAAAGAGACAATCTAATATCAAATCAAATTTTAGGACACGTTAGTATATTTCAATATGACCACCTTACATGTCTAGACACAGCGCTTCTCACGGCCCGATAAACTATCACCAATATACAGTAGCTGGTGTACAGAGGGTTGAGGCTGTTAAAATTGAACGATTTTAACTTTCAGCTTCTCTTCGAGATGCCATTGCTCCACCGTCTGTGGTGTTGAATGTAAAGTTCCCTGTTATGGATAATGACCCAACATTGCAGTTTCCATTGTAACAAATTCTGCAAAGCATTGCAAGGAGCGGGAGTTGTTCCACACTTCTTCGAAAACTTTCCATAGGCAAGCTTGTCGACGGTTTCCAAGCTCCCTTTTAAGGGGTCCAAAGCCACAGAAGTCCTGTGGGTAGGTGGGTTTGCTAAGGACGCCATTGCTCGAACTCTCTTCAGGTTGGATGTGTTACGCGTAGGATGGGTTCTGTATTTGATTTGTTTTTCACTATACCCTGTCCGGAGATGGAAGCGGTTTGTTCTTCTGAATAACATTACTTTACTTACGACAAGATCTTGTACCTTGCAATTATTAAAATATAACTGAAAGCTATATCGGAAAAGGCTCATATGTACTCTTACCAAAATCGTGCAAGAAGGTCAAAATTGTTCATTATTAACTGCCTCTGTAATTTCAGCAAACTGTGGCTGTAAGGCTGTGGAGCTTCAACTGGTAAACATTAGACTTGATAAATCCCCAGACAAAAAAGTCCAAAGGAGCCCAAAAGTTTGGCGAGTTACGATCAATCCATCTACCGGGAAAAGCGTGATTTAAGTAGTCGTGAACACAACAATGTCCGTAAATCCATCAGGCACAAACTGTGGCTCCAAAATTGTTCCAATGATGTGTTTCCAGTAATGACTATATTTGCTTTGTGAACAGAAAGTCCGTAGACCTTGTCCTCGTTATCCCCAACCGTATATTAACTTGTATTATTAGCATTTTTCGCATTACCTCCAAAAAATATTTTGTTACTGTATCACAAGAACATATAGGGACTTTATATTCACTCTGTATTCTCTTCGCCATAGCAATGTTTTATTAGTTTGTTTATCTTTTATTAGCTTGTTTAAATATACAGTGGAAAGTTTTAAATTAAAATTAGCTTCGCATTTTCTTTCTGAGATTGGCTTGCCTCTCAATTCGTGAGGTTTCCCCCCCACCTGTCTTTTTGCTGAATGAAAAGAAATTTAATAAGAAGAAAATAACAACTGGGCGCTAGCTCATCAATTTATATGGTATTAATTGTTTTTAGTACCATTCCTGTTATCACTAAAACTGTGACCAATAATTTTTGAATTATAATAGAAGTTATTTTATAGTTTTAACAAATCTTAAATTTGGATGATAAAGTTCTGCAATACAGTTAACTAACTCATTCTATTCAGTAGAAGATGATTTATTCTTGAAATGTACAGCTGAACAGATTTAATGAGCTTTGCTTCGAATGTTTTGCTCCCTGCGCGTGTCCACCTCTTTAGAGAATACCGAAATAACCTTTTAATAAAAATTTCCAACCAACTTCAAATAAATTCTAATCAGTAAAACGATATTTTTGTATCACACTGAATGATGTAAAAATAGCTACTATGACATCAAACCTCAACCCCAAAATATTATTGAGAAAACCAAAGTACAACCAAAGTAGCTAACATCCACATAATAGATTGGTTACACCAAACGCTTATCGTTTGTTTGATGTGGTTACCGGCCATAACGAAAATCGCATAAGCTACTTGATGGGCAGCATACATGACTGATTTTACCCAATTTATATGCGATCGATAATTATTCCTAAAGCCGTAAGCATCAACTTTTCATTCAATTTATATAATTTTTCTAATAGATCACAAGAGCTCTTATAGGTTTTCAGTTATAACTCATTTTGGAGATAAGACAATGTAAAATTTCCCAGAACAGCTTTACCAATGGCGATGTAATTTTGATATGTAATGAAGAGACATATCACACGCCGTAAAAGCCTTTCGGAAACGACATTACTGAGAATGAGCTCGATAATTAATTGCATTTGTATGGTCTCTTGCAATCAGAAATCTATCAAGCAAACCTTGCAACATCAAAAGTTTTAATAAACACCTAACGTTCATTCCAAGCTTTTTAGGAGCTCTAAGTTTTATAATCTACGAAAGCTAACAAACACATCCTACCGTGAATGAAAATAATAGAAGCGATCGATTTTAACGGATATTCCAAAAATTTTTCATTCATCGATGTGTCTCGTATAAAAATGTGTTTATCGATTTCCTTATAAATCAATAGCACGTGTCATCCGCATGAATGACATTTAATTTAGAATCCGTTCCGATCACATTTTGAGCGACTGCTTGATGTTTGGTGATAGAAGAATACATTTTGAAAAAATGAAACAGTCAATGCCCCTAGAAAATTCGTCTCAAATTTTCAAAGTTTACATCATGAAAAATACATAATAGCCTGAAATTTCAGTAAAAACAAATTAAATACAGACTTCCGTTTCAAAAGGTTCTTGAAGAATAGAACTCAAATCTATTTCAGAATCTCGGCACCAGGAAGAATGCGATTTTTTATCGATGCGGCACAGTGTACTCATAATCTACCAAACTTTTCAGTTTTCCAATGAATTTTTACGAAGTTGCAAAGGATAGTACTTTGTTTATTTTTATTTATTCATGTGCTTAATTAACTAGAGGCTATGATATTTGCGATGGTGTGCTCTGGATTATGCGTACCCTCCGTTGAGAATCGATATTCTACAGATGTCAACCAATATAGCTTTTATTTTTTATAGGCTTGTTGCTTCTATAGCTTTTCGCTAAACCTCTGATTTTATTAATTAAATATATTCGTCTGCTATTATAATTTCCAAATCAACGTCTTTCCGTATCGAGCACGGTACTTTCTTTCAGGAAAAACAGAAAAGCATATATGTGACATTCTCGAGTTGACATTCCAGGAGTGATAACTATGGACTTCGTACGAAGAGACGTCACTTCCTTAGTGATTCGCCATCTTGGTTCCACACAGCCGTTGTTAGGAAGAGTTTAAGTCATTTTCTCCTTTTGAAATTAATTTTGGGTCGTCATAAGAAACGTCGCAATAAATTATAGGTCTATTGCAGACATTCTGATCGCTTATGTAGGCAAACTAGTGTCAGAATCAGCATATCTAATGCTTAGCAACGACATGTGTGGAACCAAGATGGCGCGTTGCCAAGGGTTCCACATTGTTACGTCCTAACTGTTACGTCACTCGTGCGAAGTCCATGATCATGAAGTGGTGGACATGGTTGTCAACTATATTCCGATGCGATATAGGGTGTTGTCTACATGCATCAGGACGGCCATGACTTATAGCTGCCGCCACATAAGTTGAACGACAGGATGACGTCATTTCTAACGCTAGCCAATAGACGTTAACGGGAAGTAAATCGCTTAGCTATTCCACGAAACATCCACTTTCGTTTTCGAAACATTGTTTTCGTATTTATATTTAGTTTCTATTTTCGTTTTTTCTTTTAAATAGATAAATTAAATTAATAAATGAAATTAATAAATTAATAAATTTAAAAATGACGCAGAATAGTCGACTCGAATGCAATTTGTTTTATATTATGACTTTAATAGGCTTTCCACGCTTCAACGATATTTCCACCATTACTATAGTAGAACAAGTGCATCATGGGTAAAATCCAGACAAAGCATATTGATGAGATGACTTACTGCGCATGTCAAAAAGATCATTCAACTTACGTGGCGGCTGCTATAGTAACTGATTGGCACAGTGTGAAAGCGAAACCGTGTCCGCCGCAGGACTCATGGGAGCTCTGAGGCGGGAAAATTAAAAATAAAGATAAATAATATTTTGGAGCATCATAGCCAAATAAGGAAGACAGCTCAGAGGACAGTATAAGAAGCCGTCACGGCAGATGCTAGGAGAACGAATTCCGAGCGTGTAGTGAGGAGCCTCCAAAGTGCAATCCATTTGCCGAGGAGAGGGAAACTTCTCCGCATTTCAACGGATCAAGAGGCCTTCATCGAGAATACGGGGCGAGCCACGTAAGCGACTATTTCCTATAGACCTTTCCCTCGAAACCGAAACAGAGTAAGTGCGCAGAAGCAGGACAGCAAAAAAAAATTCCGTTTCCTGCCTTGAAATGTACAAACACTAGTACAC
>JAHWFO010003935.1:602519-679710 GCA_023313115.1 Rhysida immarginata | reverse complement strand
GCCTAATTCTCAATCAGTGAATTTAAGGCATAGATTACGGAACTATTAGTTTAATCTGCTAATTTAAGTAATGCAGAATGTAGTGTTGGAGTCCCCGTTAGATTAAGTCCGGCTCTGACTAATCCGTTAACACCTCTCATTCAGGTAGCGCATTAGACTGTAACGTTAATAAGCGGGATAAGCGATTATAATTTTCCGTTATGTAATTCGTTGAATATTTATGCGGGACGACACTTAACCATTTTGAATGTGGGAATTCATGAACTGGAGTTTCGAATGTGGACCATGTTATTTCCGGAACTGCGGATGTTTTTCTCAAAGAATATTTGGGATGTTCCCGTTCTCATTAGGGGCTTACCTGCAAGAAAGGATTGGAGGCATTGTTGATTGAGACCTCTATTTGTTTATAAATGCATTTATCCTTCAAGTTCAATTATTATTTCTTATGTGGATGATTATGATTGCGTACAGGGCCTTCCAAATTGGAGCGTAGACAGCGACTACTTGAGAGAGGATTCGAAACAGCACCACTCATCTTCCGTTTCATTGGACATACTTACCTTTCCAAATTTCTTCAGTGCTACTCGGACCGCCCTAACCTCGATTTGGCATCTTCTCAAATACAGTTCAAATTATTGTAGCTCTTTGCATCATTAATTTCTTGATTACAGAGAATGCAAGATTTTGCGTTCAAACAATGTAATTTCGTATCTTACCTCCACTGCGAATTAAAATTATCTTCATTGAACAGTATTTAGTTACCGGCTCTGCTTTCCTACGTCACACTGATTTTATCTGTAACGTCGATAACACACAGGACAGCTCCATTGTCTCATATCATATCTGCACTCTCTTGTCAACAACCGTATGTTAACGTGCGGATGGCCATCTACGGGACCTCATTGACAACGTGGACAATGAACCAACCAAGATTTCTGATCTGCATCGCCATGGCGCTTCCTGTATTAATCAGGATTGACACGTCAATCTGTTATGATGGAACTCATCTACTTAATAATGTCGTAGGACAGGTCCAAAGGTAAAGTCATATTACAGGTGTTTTTCAATGCCAGGGGAATCGTGCATAAGGAATTCATTTCCGACGGAGCGACAGTCACCAAAGACATTCTTTGTCGTCTACGTGAGTCCTTCCGTCGGAAGAATCCTGACCTGTGGTGGAAAAAAAAAAGTTGGCTCCTTCTCCACATTAATTAGTTACTGATAGTGTAATTGTCTGCGGAGGTAGTTTTGTTTCATCAATTGTTTAAAAACGTAAAATTACAAACGCGGTATAGAAAACTTTGAGTTCGACCTTTAGCTAGCTATTCCCTCGTGTAAATTCTCATGAAGTATTCACCAGTGACGAGAAATATCTATTAGACTGCGTAATAACTTTCTTTTTCAGAGCACCAAGAATATGTAATTAGATAGTGCTATTTCTGAAAATTTTATGCGAGGTTAATTTTTTTGATGGAACATCTTTCTGGCAAACAAAGAGGTGAATTATTTAAATGTACTTTTAGGTATTTTCAAAGCTTTGCAAATGCTGATCAAAAACCATCAAGAGTTTTAACTTCTTCAACTTCATGCAATTCTCTAAATTTACTAAAGTAGAAGGAATGAAAAGAAAGGTTGCTTTCACTGGCATCCCGTATAAAAATTAAACGTATTTCAAATAAACCGCGAGTCTTGTCGCTAGTTATTATTAGTGAACTCGATTTCTTGTCAAGAATACGGAAAGCTTGATTCACGTTTATGGGCCAGTTTTTGTAGTACTGTAAAGTTAAGAAAATCCTTTCTCCAGGATCGGCGAAGTTCGCTAATGGATGATACATAATACCTTCGCCTGTTCCGGTGGATAATCCACTGTAATGTTTAGATATAAAATCCAATATGACGTTTTTTCTCCTTTCTTGGCAAACGTATGAGGTGGAAAACTGTGACTACTCAGTGTATAAAATGTCAACTGGTAGCATTTAGTTAACTGGGAAGAAAACGTTTGACCTCTTCTGAAAGGTATAAGAGGGAATAGATCCACCGTTTAAACATAAATATTTTGACCATCTAATGATTTATTCTTAAAGAATTTACGCCTTAGGAAAGATAGTCCCAGCCGGCGAACTAGGTAACTGCTCTAACCAAGCCCTAAGGTCATGCAAATAGCGGTTCGCTTTCATGGCCGCAGTGGCGCAATTGGTTAGCGCGTTGGCGGTCCGAGCCAAAGGTTCCTGGTTCGAATCCAGGCTGCGGAATTTTCTTTCCTATTTTTCATCATAAATATTTTTATTGTGCTGTGTTTCCTGTTTGAAGTGTTTTTTTTTCTTTTTAACATGATATAATAAAATAATAAAAATATAACCAATCTGGTAGCTTCAATCATATATGAATTCGATGTAAACCCTGCAGCTATCCATAATTTAATGATGCATTATAATTCTGAATACTATTTTAATTTAATGATCAAGTTACAAGCTGAATGCTGACATATAAGCGCGTGAGATAATTTAACTGTAGACATAACGGACAGGTGGCAATTAAAACTTTGTAATTCACTTAGCTGAGATTTCTTTTCAAGTTTTACGAAACCTTGGTGTTTAATCAAAACGCAGTCTTTGTTCATAATCTTCTAAAACAACCGTATAATATGCATGGTATTTAAAAAATTAATGTCTCCCAGAGAATTACAAAGGTTCAAAAGATTGATATTATTTTCTGGTAATAAATGTCTTCAGTAATGTATTACTGCCAAAAATGAGTTAACTAGCTTGGTGCCCGAGAGCGCATTCCAGTTCTCGAATCTGCTGGGTTGCGGGTTCGAATCCCGTTGTTGACATGGAAGTTTGTATTTGTTCGAGGAATGAGTAAAGGCGCAAAATATTTATCACGTGGAATTGTCTCAGGATATGCGGAAAGAGCGCAAAATCACCTAGGTGTTGATTTTCAAAACCTAACAAGCCAACCACCAAAATAAGTTCGATAGAGTCTCGATCATCCGACGTAAACGGGTAGTCGAAAACATCGGATATTAGGATGTATATAATATAGACTAAGAACATCTAAAACAAAGTAATTATTAGCTCAACAATGCTATAAACATATTTTTATTAAACTACTGCATATATTCTGTAGAATATTGTTCTTTAATTAATAAACAAATACAGGGAACTTTTTAACAATCCAATAAAACCAAGAGTGATGGAAGAAAAACATTTTATTCATAGTAATTGAAACCTGTATATTTGCCATTTACGAAACATTAATGGAATTTATCAATTTTATGGCGTCCTCCTGTACGAAGGCATTCTTGAAATATGCTGTTGAGATTCCTCACTGACCCCTCCAACATCTCAGCTGGGATACTGTGAATTTCATCCTGAATTCTGTTTTAACTCATCCAGAGTTCTTGGTCGAGTCGTACATTTTACTCTTGAGATAGCCCCACAAGAAAAAATCACAAACGGACAAATCTAGCGATCTAGGGGACCAGGGAACGTTACCGAATCTTGAGAGCACACGGTTAAAAACATTTTTATGGCTAACGCACGCTGTTGCACGTTCCACTAACCCATGGTTACTAAAATGGCAAAGTGTTTACTTGCTCAAGGTCACTGTTCCACAGTGCTACCACCTGCTCGAGGCTCCCACTACACATTTCAAAAATTTCCGTTTTTTTGTGTCACCCTGTACATGATTTTTATTTTCTGAAAGCCTTCATAACAATCTCATTTTTAAAAACTTCTGTAAAAGACAATCGAATCCTTATGTTGATTGAATAACTTCTCTTTGGATAGCTTTTGAATGGAATTCTGACGGAGATTTCGCACATCGGATATTCCAGAATGTCGAATAATCGCGATTAATCGAATAAAAGCTGCGACTCTACTGCTTAAAAATTTTTGTTGATAGGTTAGGTTTTATGGGCGTGTCAAGATCTATAGTCTGCAGTTAGGATCTTGAGCCCCGATTTCAACCTGTTTCTGCGCACGACCTCACCAACACATCATCGATTATGTTTTTCAGGTGTGGTTATTATAGCAACCACGCTTTTTCCCACGCGTCTTCCCACGCATGACATTCGTCCATGGCTGTCTAAACGATCAATTATTCTAGTTTTCTGAATGCTCAGTAAAATAGGTCAGGACTCAAGATCCGATCTGCAGACTATAAGCCATTTTGCGCCCTTTTACATGCTAATATCTTTCCACGATCCTGTGACAATTCTACATTACTACCATCCGCTAATCATTCCTGGGACAAACAAATATCCGTGCTCACGGCGATATTCGAACCCACGACCCAACCGGATTCGCGAACCCATGTCCCCAGCGCTCTCGGCCAAAGAATCGGCAAGAGAAATTGTGTAACCGACCCTATAAAAGAGTGCGTGGCCATCCACTGTCAACAAAATTTACGACGCTTACTGCTTGAAGGCGGTGGGCGGACACTTTTAAAATTATAATAGATGTTGTTTGTTGTTTTATTTTATATTTTTTTTCAAAAAAGCTCCTATATTAAGATCTCTCTCTCTCTCTCTTTCTCGATGCAATTTCTGTTGGACGTTCCACGTTATTGCAAAATATTGATAACTTAGTGCTACAGAAGGTTGACTACGATCTTTGGAGGAGAAAGTTTGCGAAGAAAACTCATTTCTCCATCAACGATCGTGTTCTATTTGGTGGCCCTGGTTATGCCCTTTCCGTATCTTCCGCTGTAGAAGAGATGTCTGCAGAACGGCGAGGCTGATGTTGTTCTATTCCTGTTTGCAGGCTTTCCAGAGACCCTCAATGATTGTTGGACGGCATCAGCAAGGGCTCGTTTCAATAATCCAAATCCACAGAAATCCATCGGGGATGCGTCTAGTGACTGGACAGGGATACCATGAAAGGGTATAACGTGAGTTCCAGTTTCTTCTTCCAAATCCAACATAAATTGAACGGTCGAGGTGAACGTATGGCTGGAGGCTTTGTCTTGAATTTTGTTTTGTCTTCTCCATACAATGCGGGGATTTCCTCGTAGAAAACTGGACTGAGAAAATGTTGCTGATAGTAAAGGGAGTTAACCTTAGCCTTCCTGCCCACTCTTCTGATTGTGAGCTTGCCGTTGTACGAGCATCACCATAATTCCTTTTGAAAAACTTTCTTTATATTCCTTGGACCATTTTTGATATGACTTCTCTCCACGTGGATGGTAGAAAATTACGCGGGTTTTGTTGCAATCGTTGACGTAGACTTCATCCAAAGTGACAATGTTCTGCTGCGAGTTAACTAACCCTCATAGAGCCTCCGAAAGTTTCTCTTCCTTTCTCCGACGTGTCGTGGCAGCAGCTTATGAACACGACTCTTGTGTTAAATTGGCGTCAATTAAAGGAGAATAGCTGTAGTTAGCGTCGTAAAGATCAGTAATGTACCCTTCCCAATAAGGTCCGATCTTCAGAAACATTTTTTCATGACATTTACTGCTTTCGAATGAAACACAACAATGCGGATGTAGTAGCTTCATTTCCCGTGCGCTCTGTCACCCACAGCATTTACGCAATAAATTGTTACCAAACACGCAATCGTTATTCAACCTTCTGTAGAAAATATTTTTCTTTATAATAACGAGATTTATCAGAAAATTTCTTCCTCAGTTGTTAGAATTTAATAATGAGTACCGTGAACCGGTAAAATTCCGAGTTTTGAAATCGATTTTGCACGCACTGTGGAGTTGCTTAATTCTATACAAAATTACCCAGTTGTTGTGAGGTCGTAATAATTAACTAAGTGTGAAATCCTATTAATTTCGCCGAAATTCCTATTGGATTGTTTCATAAGAAACTCTACAGGCTGCAAACCCTACACATTTTGAAGCGACCATTGCTCGAGCATCGATTCCTTGCTAAGAAAGTTTGTCTGTACTTTATCACGAAAAAGGTTAGCACCTTTTGCCCTACCCCAGGGTAGGATTTCGACGCAAGCAAGGCACTTGCATTTTATACAGGTGTAAATCGGAGATGCGCTCGCAATGAAAGAGAAGAGCATCCAAGGTTCCTTGATAAATACATCCGCGAAGCGCAAATTTGAGTTAACAAATGTTCCTCGGAGCGTCGAGTCATGTGAGTGTCGCGTGTGATGACGCAGCGCCATCCATCCCCAGCGCGCGCCAGTGACACATGAGCAATCGGTGCCTCGCAGCGCCACCAACCGGGCTCTCCGACTCGATTCACTCATCCGATTCGCATTGGCGAAACTGAAGCCGTCTCTCGGCAGCCATGGATCATCCCCTCCGGGGCTCCCTTTCAGGCCCAACTCTCGCTGCCTCTCTTCGTGAACGTTATCTCTCCCGACTCGCGATTTCCCAAACCTGTTCTCCCGTTACACGGGATAAAATGTACAGGTGTTAATAACCGCCGAAACAATAAGAGGGAAAGGAACGCGTAAGGTAAAGAGGGGAAAAAAAAAGAAGTTGCCGTTAAAGAGCACAGCTTTGTTTATTGAATTTCGTTGGATATTTATCACCGGAGGGCGAGAAAAGAATTTAATTGACGGCGATGCAAACGAACCATGTCACGACGGCTCCAGTTCTTTGGCGAAACATTCTTATAGTCAAAAGAATTATAATCATACAATGGTTGGCATGAAATAAACGCTAAAGAGCGTCGCGAAAAACTTGAAAACAAGAACTTCAAAATAATTAAATCGTATAATAACGAAGTTTCCAATGTCAACCTTTTTGGCAATATTCTTACAAAACGTAAATTGTAGGAGAGGTCCTTCTCAAAACTCTTTATCGTTTGTTTTCTCTGTGAGTGGGCAGAGAGGTTTAGGTTTGGTATGTTGAAATTTGTTGGGTGCGTCCATTACTATCGTCTGGTCCCACTATCTATGAACTAAAAAAGAAGCGCGCATGGTCAAACTGTATCAGTCCGCTTGAAAAAGAAATTGAAACTTTTCTAAGGCCTCTGCTTGGGTGCTTGTATTTGAAACCTCCAACTAATGGGAAAGTGCACAACAATTTTTAGTAAAAGAAAATAAATTAAAAAAAACAAAAAAAACTCACACTTACATGTTGATTTTTTTTTTATTTATTATATACGAGGATGGATCTAACAAAAATGGCTACAAGCAACAGCATTTGAAAAGTAATTATTGTGGAGAGAACATTATCCCTAGAGTGGAGACAGATGGCGCTAGTTGTCTTACAGCGGGTAGGTAGTGTCAGATCAAAGTCGCGTCGGAGCGATTGAAATGGCAAGACGTTTAGAAAAGAGTTCTCGCTTGGAGGTGTGAGCCGTGATACGTTTCTTATGGGCAAAGAATGTGTCAAGATTACGTGAAGCCCTGGCATGTTGAGTGATGGTGTCATCCTCCTGCATGACAATGCCAGGTCCCATACAGTCAAATCCCGTGCAGTCATTTTCATTGGTTTTTTTTCATAGCGGTTTTGATATTGGGTTGTTGCAAATAAAATGGCCGATATTTTGTGGTACAGGAGAAGCAAAGAAAGCGAGATGCCTCCAGCAGAATAAATACATTGTTACTAACGAGTGGCCACGTTGATAATGTCATGTTTGAAAATTTCAGCGTATCTGGGCAACACCTCCTAAAGAGAAAGCCTCTGCACGGAAACCGTTATACATTGTTACATCATCATAGTAGTGCAAATTCAGGGCTTATTATTGGTAGAAATACGAATAACAATGCCCTACTTAGATGATGCAACAATGTATGACGTTTCCGTGCACAGGCTTTCTCTTTAGGAGGTGTTGCTCTGGGTGTGATGAAGTGTACCATATTGCTAGTCGCTCGCGGGAAGCCAACAATCAGGCAGCGCAACATACTTTAATCCCCCTGTATCTCTGTGGGGGTTGGCTTGCGACACCATGTTCATAGGAATAAAAATGCTTCTTTATACATGTTCTCTCACGTGTATGAATATTTACCATTTATTTCCGGACACCCTGTATTGTTTGGTGCTGTGTGAATGATAGCGTATGCATTCTATCCAACCACCTTACACTTTGCATAACTTTCGTTACCTGTAGAGTTCATAATTACTATCTTTGTATCACCCCCGTGTTGCCTTATAGAATAACATAAACAAATTGCGCCCTATCCACCTCCGCCAATAGAATAATTCATGGCTTTAACTCAAACCATTTAATATTTCAATATTTGAGTTACAAGTATCAGTATTCCTAAACGGAAGAAAAACACGGAGAAATTGAACTTCGTACATTCACCAGTCAACATAAAGCTATTGTTTTGTACTTGAGTTATAATGTAAAAGATTGCAATGCTCATAGATTGCAATGTAAAAGACCATAAGGATGAATTTATAATTGGCACGCTTAATAACAATTACAGCTCAATTCAATCGAAACGGATTGTTCTGTTGATTGCTGTAATTTGGTTTGGTTAGCCTTGTTTAGTTTGACGGCCCACTTCACTGCAGAGATCAGATGAAATCGCCGACGGGGTCGCAAAATATGCTTCGCAGTGATTTTTCAGCGTGCAACAAACTCACTAATGTTCCCCTCTCAATTTTATATTTCGCATGCCGTATAATAATGTTACCATTTAATTTTCTCCATAAAAAAATTCTCAAATCTTTCAGATTGGAGTTTAGCTTACATTTTTTTAAGGTGGTTAATAATAATAATATAATTGTGCGATGGAAATTAATTTATATTACAGTTAGCTAACTTGAAGCCGTTAGAGAAGTTTGGTGATTATCATATAATTGATTTTAGTATAACAACCCTCCTTTATAATGCTATAAACATATTGAAGCAGATGTAATGGTTTCATAATTATTTTAAAAAACCCTTAATTAAAAACCAGTAATTGGTTTTTAGTTTAGTTAATTAAAGCGGCGTAATTGAATTATAATTATTTAGCTACAGAAGGCTTACATTTAATCATTATTGGGTAAATGAATGGTGGTTTAAAACTCTGATAATAATTTTCGAATCGTAATTAAACTCAGGTGAAAGAGGAGAAGAATCGTATAAATAGCTAACGATAATGTAATGAGAACTCATACACTGCAATTTATATGCTAGTGAAATTTCGGTCGTTTAGCTTTTCCTTAAGGACAACACTAAAAGATTTATAATGAATCGAAAATGAAAAATAAGTATGTTAATTTGTGACGTTTGAAATAAACTGAAAGTTCCTAAACAATGTAAACAAAATTCTTTCTAAATTATAATAGTTTAAAATAAACATATTGATTATTTTTAAATGACTCTTAGTTATGATAGATTTCCTCTAAATTAATTAGTAACGAAAATAAAGTAGAATGTTAATAGATAAATTACACATGGGAGTGGCACCAAACTCGTATCCTTCAGGCGAGGACTAACTAATCGAAGTCAGTCAGAGGTTCTAGAACTCCGTAGCATCTTGTAAAAATTGGCTGCGTAAGATTAATTTTAAACTTAGATTCGTGATTTCTTTCCCTCACTTTTTTTTTCTTTATCGTATGTGTTGCCTTTTTCTTTTCTTCTCATCTCGCCTTCATGACAATTTAATACGCCTTTATCATTGCTACACTTGTTTTGTCTCCACCTTACAAAGCAATTCTCTCCATCTTTTATTGAAAAGTTTCTTCTTCTCCCCTCTCTATGTTTCTTCTAACAAAAGGCAGTTTATCTCTCTTTCTTTCTATTTTCCCCCCTATTCTTTTAACTCCGTTTTTGCAAATCGCTACCATTTCATTTCCACCAATTTTAAAATTCCGCAACCTTTCTTCCAGACTATTACTCTACCACGCATGCGTGACAAACAACCCTTCTTCTTCATTTTCTTCGATTTTCCTCTCTTTTTTTTCCCCCCCCCCCCCCCTCTTCTTCCAGCCCAATTGTCCCTGGGCGATGTCTTTCCCCGTCAGTCATTTGTGGTGTGTCACCGGTTCCGTGAAGACGCAGTAGTCCGTCTCTTCCAATCCCCTTTGTTTTCATTTGACGGTGAAAACGGGCGCCAGTCCAATTGAGTCCTGCACTCCATGAGCTTTTGAATGGGGAAAAAAGTTGCCAGGCATTCACGTAAAAAGATGAATAGAAATGGAAGAAAACTAGGTGAAGAGTTGCTTTGATGTTCGAACGAGAGAGCTTTTCAGAATTTCAAAGAATACACAAGTGATGAAAAATGAATAGACGTTTTATATTGAAATAATGTTTCTAATTAGAACATAAGCATGGATTGAAGACGAGATTCCGTTGCCTCGGCGTCGATTCAATTAGTTTTTAAGGCTTAGAGCGGAACAAATCCTTATTGATCGTATTTCTGTTCATTTTCAGCCATCGTTTGAAGAAAATAAACTTTCATTCAGGTTTGTCCATTCGCTCGCTGTAATGAAGCTATCACGAAAATGAAAAAGCTAGCCTGAAAAATTAATTTTGTCGTTAAGGTCAAGGGTCTAATGGTCAAAGATCTAAGCATTCAAGTATTGAATAATCTTGCCATAGGAATTCATTGTATACGTATACAGTAATACCTTTGACATTTATGAGACCACTAAAGTAAAAATTTATAAAAAAAAGTAATTAGTCTTTCCTGAAAATATTTAAAATATTTGGCTTCTTAGAAACAACAAAAGGAGAACGAAGTTTCCAAATAGTTTTGCCTTATATACAGAAATATGGTATAATGGAGTAATTTGATCCGATAAAATACAAAGAATGACAGGAAAAGACAATGAGTAATGTAGTCCGGGTACAATGACTATTTTACTCATTGCTTTTGCCCTGCCATTCGATGTATTTTATCCAATCAAATTAGTCTATGTGCAGGTCCATATTTCTGAATACCGTGTGTTTCAAAAGTTCCCGAACGCAGGAGATGACTTTCCCTGCATAACGTACTGTTGTGCAGGTATGCTGAAGGGCTGGTAGAGAGGAGATGCTCCCAGTCGTTACGAATTCCGCTATTTATTTTACATAAATACAAATACGCGAATATGAGAGTGAAATAAAAGGTTAAAGTAAAAAATAGAAGTTTTATTTATAAAACCTACGGTATACGGTATCAAGCTTATACCGGTACAGTAACAGTTTAAAAAGCGTTTATTGCGTGAAAACAAACAAATGAAATACGGTATGCAAGGACGAGCAGAGATGGTTCACCTTTGCGCGAGAGGGGATTTGACGTCGCACAATGCACCGACGAATTCCATGCCCGACATCTGATCGCCCGAAGCCTTCAACAAGTACTCTTTCGACTCTGATGAAACGATTTCGAGAGACAGGAAGTGTTGCGGACAGACAACGTACAGGGACAGGTCTGCAACAAACGGCGGCTGTTGTAGCAACAATTGGGGCTTGTGGCGTACAATCGACGCGTGCCGTTGCACACGCCCTTCGAATCAGCCACTCGTCTGTGTGGCGCATCTTGCATGGTTAGAAGTTCCACCCGTTCAAGATGCAATTTCATCAAGAAATGACAGACGGTGACGAGAATCGTCGAATGCAATTTTGCGAGATAATGATGAGCCGATGCCATGCAGATGCTGTGCTATCCCGTCGTATTTGCTGCTGTTAGCTGCTGTCATAGGTTTTCTTCCTTGGAACTATGTATGGTATAACAAAAGTTATCAAACGTAGAAGAAAAATGGATCCAAACAACTAACACTGAACAAAAGAGTATTAAACAAATGAAACTGTTTCCCTTACACTAGCTATATTCAAAAGCCCCGTGCTAGTCGTGTTGCTAAAATCTGACGTCACTTCCTGCACGAACCGTGTCCCGTATTGCAAAACGCCTAGCACGGAGCACGGGCTTTTTTTCGTCCGTGTTCGTGTTTGTTCTCTAGCAGGACATTGGAGCGCATGCTCATTGTGGCATTGCTAGTCGTGAGCGACGCATCGATGTTACCATCGAAAATCGGTGGTTTTGACCAATCGATGGGTAAACCACTAGCTTTACTATTGGTCCATTGTTCCAAGTAAGTACTAGTAAACTTTTCTATAAGATGACGTCATACCATTGTTTCTGCTCCTATGTTCTTGAATGCCATTCAACCGTGTGACTTGGACTCCGAGTGTGGATCATAGTTGGACCAGTTGGAAGACAAACAAGGTTTCAAACTTATTCGTTATTATTAAGTTTTTAGGTTTAACTTCTCTCTCAAATTGAGAGTCTCAATTAATTTGTTTTTCACTTCGATTACTAATTACTAATTTATAATTATTTGGCAATTTTATTTTTTTAAATTTTTAATTGAATGAAAATAAAAACAGAAATCATTTACCGTATTACTCTGGATGCCTTTTTTTACCATAATTTATTTTTGTATAAAATCGATTGATTTCAAAAACCATCAATTGCTCACCACTAGCCCTCTCATGAAAAGCCGTAATGGCGGGAAAATGTCGCTTCGCTAAATATTTTAAAATATATTTTAAAGAAATATTTTAAATTAATTGCATCATCATGCCATGAATAATTAGTGTGGAATAATATTTATGAACATCGGTTATGAACTGAAACAAGAAAGAAAGTTATTTTTGATAATCAGAGAAGATTGGTTCGGTAGCAAAGTGCCTATCGCTAAATAGAGTTCCTGTATAAAGAACAGGAACTCTATCGCTAAAAGCCCCACTATTCCATCTGGCGGTAAAAATTCTAACTCTGATCGTAATCAGGATTTTGCTGTGTGAAAACCTGGATTTTGTCGATAAAGCTTGATTCACCTTAAATGTTTGTAAAATGATCATGATCTTGAATTGTAGTATGAACATTGTATTAGTAGACGTGCGAAAAGCTTCACCAATTAGCATCTTTTTTCGAATAGGCATAGAATCGTTGTTTCAGATACGTTTATGCTCGCTGCGACGATGCACGCCGTCTGCCAATCGTAGTCTAAAACAACACGCGTTCATTCAAAAATTACCTCTAGCACGGGTCGTGCTTTAGCTGAACACGACTAGCTCAGAGTTTTTGAATGTAGCTACTCTTCTATTATTTTGGAATAAGAGTAACCAGCGTCAGAAAGGTAGCCCTCCCAGAACGATTCAACTTTTGAGGGCATTTTGGCAGCAAGCTTGAAAATGAAGAGCGGAATGATAAGTTCGATTGTTACCGAACTCATGTGTAAAAACTCGTGTTACGACGTTTTAACAAAAGTCACCATAAACGTGAAACAACTCTCCATCATTATCTGAGTGTGTGTATAGTCCATGCCTTATGCGATCAGTCATGTCATGCATTATTAATAACTTTTTTTTGTGTGTCAGGTTACATAAAATAAGGCCTTATATATGTTAGTCATCACTGAACCAATCACAGATCTCGTTTCCAATGATTGACGATTACGGTTCATAAAATTTTAACCGCTAAGATGTAGTTCATCAGATTTTAACCGAGGATATTTCACGATTGAAAACAAAATTTAATGTTGATCCTTTGCGGTATATTGGACTCAGCGACAAATAACATTGTTATTGTAAGGCATATATCCTATTACATATGTCCATAGTTACAATACCATTCATTCGGATACAACTTGTTTAAAATAGAATAATGTATCAAAGTACCGCCACTTTAGTACTTTATAAGTAGACCTTTCTTTATTTAGTAACAACTTAGAAAATGGTATTAAAAATTATTTGAACAAAATAATCTGGTATTTTTCTTGTTTTCTTATAAAGTTGATTGCTTCGACTTAGTTAGGATTGACTTGGTGATGATTGCAGGAGTTGCACAGAATTGATCGATTCCGGGTAAAAATGAAACTACCAAATTGAGGAAGATTCCTAGACGAAAGTTTTATTTGTTAAGAGCCTAAATAGAAATTTCAATAACTGCTAGTTTTATTTGATTCCAAGATGGCGGATATCAATGACAAAGTGCCTCATCTGCATATGCAAATATGGAATTTTATTGCTTTTTTCACGATTAATTTTCAAATGCGGCTGCATTTTGAATTAACGATGAAAAATAAAATCAAAGTGTCAGCGATCGAAAGGCAACAACAGCAGGGCCAAAATCAAAACGGTGACATTATTTAAAAGCAATATAAGCTTTTAACTTCTATAGGCGAAGAGTAATTTCTCGTTTTAATATTCAATACACCCATCGTTTAGAATCACTCATCGGATATGTTAACGAATTACTGGTTAAGTGCGACGGTTATTTCTCACTGATCAAAAATCACTTGGATCTTCGTTTGATGGTCAATAAATAACGATCCGTTGAAATGAATTCCATGACAGTCATGCAGTGCAGTCAAAACAACTGTTCCGCTCTTAATGGCAATACCTGCTACCTGAATAACTCCTACATTGCGATTAAATTATTAATATCTCCGAAATTAAATACCTACATAAATTTTTTTAAAATTAATTATAAAATGTGGAAAGTAAAAACTGCTCATAAAATAATTTCCAAATTGAAGATTCTTATTTACTTCAATGCTGATATTGGTAATGATAAGGACCGATTTAGGGAGATAGTCATTTATTTTGAAATTGAAAGCTTTGCTGCAAAAAAGAATCAACTCCATTTTTGCTGTTTTTGGGAAATTAAAAAAAAAGTTTAAGAAATTCTTTTTCTATTCTAAGCTACTCTTTGCACACTTAGTTTGCATAAATGCTCATTATTTACCACTATTGCCATTTGAAAAAGTCCGTCGAAGGAGTGGGGGCCATGTGAATTTTGGAGCTAACTCCTTGTTGCACTAGTCGATTGTTTTTTGATTTGATTTGTGTAAAAAATGTTAAAAAAAATCAGGAAAATAAGGACATTTTCATTTTGCTTACTTAGTTTGTTCAAACTTGAACATAAGGAATTTAGTAAGAAACAAAAAAGTTGTATAAAAGATCAAGTTACATTTTTAAAACCCGGTTGATTCAGCCACGAATAGTGAATACTTTCAGGAACTAGTAAGAGGTGCTAACTCCTTATAGCACCAATCGCTTCAGCTATTTTTGGGGAAGAAGAGTGATCAACTATGCAGTGAAAGCATGCAGGTTTTAAAGACCTCTTCAGTACTTTAAAGGTCTTATAACGAGTAACTTGTTCAACCGAGTCTTCCTTTGCAATACTAGCTTATCAGTTACATTGCTGTTACCTAACTGACAGTCTTCTTTATCTCAACAATATCACACTACTATTACCTAAGGAAAATCTCCTTGAGGAAACTAGTCGTGACCATAAGCATTCTACCACAGCCTTCTAGAAATTACCGGTAGTTTCTAAAAGACCGTGATTCTACACAGATAAAAAAAAAAAAAAAAAACATGACAAAGCAATCTGCCGTTGTTGACAAAGCAGTAGGTGCCGCAACCGAACTAAGATATTATTATTTTTTCAGAGTTATATAAAAATAAAGTAAATCAATGAACCCAAATAACATTTTGCTTTGTTGTTAATTAATTTATCGTAGCGTTATATGGACACCACGTCATGAGTACTTATAATTTATCCGTACCGCGTTTATGGGAACCGTGTTATATGGAAACCGCGTTATATAGGCAGTTTTGCGAGGCAGTTGGATGCGAATATAGAAAACAGTATCGTGATTATAAGCATTCTACCCTGATTTTAAGTGCAAAATCAATCGCAATCTTTGTTCCGCGTTAATAAGAATATTAAAAGAACACGAAAGAGCTCGTAAACACAGTAATGAATAAAATAATTTAAGTGCAAAATTCAATAAAAATCCAATACCTTAGTTATAAATATTATGCGAAACAAAATTCCCACTTTTGCACAAGTGACATTTAGGACAGTTAAGTTTACAATGGGTCGTCCCTTTTTTCTGGAGAGAGCTATGGCCCTCTTCCTCCCCAGCCCGAATGTGGGCCACTGGACGAAAAGATTTCATAATAATTCAATTATACCTTGTATACTAAGTAATCATCAACCAAAATGGAATAACACAAAAATTATATTCACAAGAATGTAATCGCCAAAAAATTAATAAAAGAATCCAAAACATTTACATTGATTAGCAGGGCCGCGAAGAGAAATTTAGACGGTATTATAAAGCAGGTAACAGATAGCTAACATTGGCTATGCTGCATGCGCAAGATAATATAATGCCCGTTCCGCTGTCAGAGTGCACTGTCGAGGAAGAGAGGGCTGTTGTATACCTTTTTGTGGTCGGAAGGTGAGAAAAAAATGAAATTTATACCAGTAAGGAGACAGTTGTTTGTTAGATCAATATAAGTTGTATAGTCAAAACGTAAGATCCAGAGCCCTGAGTGGTATGATCGACTAACAAAAAAAAAAAGGGTGATAATCCCAGGACGGGGGGGGGGGGGGACGAGGGAATAAGTCATTCCTGAGAATTTGTAGCTGGAGAACTTAGGTTTCTGAGATGTTAAAGGGAAAGATATCCTGCTGTGATAATAATCCACTCACTTTCCTTTCCCCCATCACATTATTAATCGACCACTCAGGATCTTCGGTTTGACTATACCAGTAGATCCAGAGATATACGGAGGATCACACGTCTGTGACAATTGAATCCTTGAAATCCGAAGTGATGGAACAACCGCCCTACAGTACGGACTTAAGGATTGTGATATGGACTCTCTACGCCAACTTAATAAAAGATTATACCGACATTGCCTTTAATTAAGGATTTTCCTTCGTATACAGGGTGTTCAATTTATCTGAAGACATTGAAATATCTCGAAAACCACACATCGGATCAAAAAAAGTGTGGAATGAAAAATGTTCGTCTCGAAGGGGGACATCTAACGATACCAAACTCGACCCCCCACCCCCATCCCCCTGGAGGTGGGGGAGGGAGGAGTTAAAAAATTTAGGTATCAGATCAGCAAAATAAAATTAAATGTTTTTGATATTCTTACAAATGCTACTTAATGACACCATAATTGTCCACCCTATTTCTTGAGATACCGCCATTTTTCAAAGATTTTTTACCCATTTTGATTTTTGTCGATTACAGCGCCATCTGTGACCGAATTTGTCGAATCGTAGGTCAAATTGGGGTAATATTTCTGGAGAATCCGAATCTGCAATAAAAAATGGGGGTTCCCATTTAAATTTTTAACTCCTCCCTCCCCCACCTCCAGGGGGTGGGGGTGGGGGGTCGAGTTTGGTATCATTAGATGTCCCCCTTCGAGACGAACATTTTTCATTCCACACTTTTTTTGATCCGATGTGTGGTTCTCGAGATATTTCAATGTCTTCAGATAAATTGAACACCCTGTATAATCTACGAGGGGCGATTGATAAATAAGGTCTCCATGGCTGTAACTTTTTTATTTGTTAACCGATTTTCTAAATTCTTTTTGTATCTTATAGTCACATTTGTCCTTTATGTAATGCACTATTCACTTTTCGACATAATCCCCATTCCTTTCCAAGCATTGCGCCAACGCGTGACTAGTTGGGTGAACCCGTCGGAGAGGAATTCCGGAGTTGATGTCGACACCAGGATTGAATGGCAGCGTTTACCTCGCCGTCAGAACCAACTCATGTCCCTTAAGGGGCTCTTTCTTCTTTGGGAAGTGGTGAAAGTCGTAATGTGCAAAGTCTTTCATTTTTGAACTGCAATTTTTCATCTTTGAACTGTAGGCGCTGCAGCGCCTCTGGTGTGTGGTGACTCGTGTGCGGGCGGACGTTATCGTACTCCAGAAGAGGGTCCAAAGCTGCCATTCAATCCTGGTGTCGACAACAACTCCGGAATTCCTCTCCGACGGGTTCACCCAACTAGTCACGCGTTGGCGCAATGCGTGGAAAGGGATGGGGACTATGTCGAAAAGTGAATAGTGCATTACATATAGGACAAATGTGAGTATAAGATACAAAAAGAATTTTGAAAATCGGTTAACAAATAAAAAAGTTACAGCCATGGAGACCTTATTTATCAATCGCCCCTCGTACATTCTAATAAAAAGTGCCATGAAAAAATTCTAAAAATCTCATCTCTATCTCTGTTGCTTAAGGGTTTAATTTCTACCAATTTCAAGCTTCAATAAGTTTTTCTTACATTCATTTTAGTCACGTGGATTTTTGTTCATTAAATAATTTCTGCTATCTTGGAGCCCAATCTTTTTTTCGCGTCTCTTACATTCAAACTTTTACACAAGAATCATATTTACATCAACGACTGTAGTATGTTGATTAACATTGAAGGTTTTCATCTTTACTCGGGTGTGAGTTCAAATATTTTAATTATGTTTACATATATAGAAAATGTTTAAAGTGCACTATTACAGGATAAAGTCTTCAGTTTCTGTAATTTAGACCATGTCTTTATTGTAGTGGAACTAAGTAATCCTGGACTGTGTCCAATTTAATATGACTTTGTACAGTACAAGTTTCGTACGACCTAAATGCCCTTCTTGTCAAAACTCTTTCGTTCGCTTTCTAAAGAAAGTAATCCAGATATAAAAGAAAACTGTCGAAATGGCACGGTTGAAATATGCTTTAATGCGAATCAGGCAAACGGAATGGGAGGAGATAAGCTAATTTTTAGCGTGAAACGAGGTCGAAAACTTTCCACCCCGAACAAACACCGCTGTTGAAAGACCAAATCATGACGAAGCTTATTCAGCTTAGTTTTCGCGTTGGAATGTCGTGGTTGTATTTATATGCCCAGATATACACTCTTCGTATTCCGATGACACTATGTAAAGTTCTCTTTAAACGAAGACGCCACTAAGATGGAGAAGCTTTTTCTTTTTTACTCTTTAACATAAGACAAATATTTCGCCAGGATTTTAAGCTAACATGGCCCTTGAGCAAATGGAAGGTCGAAATTACACAATAGCTTATCATAATTACACCAAATTTTGTTAATATTTATCCTACTAAGAGTCAACTCATCCACAATTTTAAAATGTGTGTACATTTAATGACTGAATTAGGGACAATTACATGAATGTTGATTTAATTTTTAAAAAAAGTCGTGTTGCAATCGTAGAAAATTGTTTCAACCACACAGGTTCATTAAACAGTGTGTTTCGTGAAATTATAAACGTATTTGCAGCATAATGAAGTCACATCTATCCAGCATTTATTACGGGTACGTTGTAAATTAATATTTTAAAGAGCGCAAGTTTCATATATTATACTGGTAGTTTTCTTCATAGTCCTTTTAAAATAAAGTAGGCCTTACAATAGCATGTTTCTCCATCATCTCAAATTTATTCACAAAATTTGAAAAATTCCCCAACAATGTGAAAAAGGCAACATAAAAAATAATAAATAGAATAAAAAACGCCCTACTCCTTCCCTATTTACAAATGTAACTGACTTCTAATACTTAAAACCTTCTGTTTTTTATGATCAACCCAAGCAATTTAATATAATTTTACATGATGGGCATAACAATAAAATTAATTACATTACAAAGCCTTAATGCTGGGACAAAATCAAGTTCTCACTTCATCAATATGATGAAGACAGAAAAACATGTGTAAATAAAAAAAATGAAGATAAGGATATCCAACTCCGTCGAAGGAGATAATTTTGATAAAAATCCAAAACAGTTCTAGAAGAAATTTCTGGATATCTTACATAAAATGCCTATATATGAGACATGTTGTTCCTAATTACATGTTCCACAATTACAAGAAACTTGAACATTTTCGTGTCAACACTCATCTTCAGAAGGCTAGTGGAGAGTGATACAAGATAACTTAAAAAATTAAGAGTAATGACAAAAAAACAGGAAGTCACATGATAAGCCAGTCACTGTGAAAAGAAATCATAAAATTTTAAAAAGTATCACAATGTATTTTTATAGAAACGTTTTTTACATTGGGGAGAAAATTTTATACAATTGCATGTTTATTCATCATCTCAAATTTATTCACAAATTGTTGGGGAATTTTTCAAATATTGTAACAGATTTCTCGTAACGAAAAAAAAAACTAACTCCCTATTGTTAAATTTAAACGTCATATTGAATAATAAGTGAATACCGTAGATCATATAATCCGGTTGATATATCTCCGTAACGATTGGTCCAATTTTTAATTTTTTTTTTCAGATTTATGCTTATTATTGAGTCTACTATACTTCGTCTCTCTCTATATCGGTAGATAAAATCACGTGATTAAGGTGTTATTTTTGCAAACGCAATTAAATGCGACTAAAAAAAAAGTGCTCCACACCTGCGCACCATTAACTTATGACGCTCTGAGCTTTGACCTTACCTTGAAGCTGAAGGTCAGTTTTCGCGTTTGGTGAGATAAAAATGGCTGAATCTTTTCAAATTCCATTTCAAATAAAAATAATAAAATCACTTTTTTTAAAGTTTGGAAGAAAAAAGAAAAAAAGCATGAAGGCAAAACAGTCTTGAGTCATGTGACATAGGAGGAGTAACATGTAAAGGAACTTCTTTCTAAACAGGTCACTTTAGTCACGTGAGTTTCTCTACAAACATAGAGAGACGGACTATATATGCCCATAAATACGTTGCATCGGTCATATACAGGGTGAGGTATTTATTTTGAGACAACTGAATATCTCGGAAACTAAGCATTGTACGAAAAAATGTCCAAAATCAAAAGTGAATTATTTCGCGGGGGAAATTCATTAGTTAAAAAATTACCCCTCCCCCCCCTTGTGAGGGGAGGCTGGGGTAACTTTGAAATCTTAAATAGGAACCCCTATTTTTAATGGTATATTCAGATTGTACACAATATTCAAGAAATGTTTTATTCTTGGTGTTTTTTTCAATTGATCCGACCGTTTAGGAGACAGAGGCCCTGAAAGTGTGGAACTTTTAAAGTTTTGAACCCAATTTTATCGATGAAGACAAAGAGATAGAGAGTGGGTCTGCAGACATTCCTATTCTATTTTCTGATGGTCTTTAAGAATCCGAAGTCAGAATTTCAAAAATTCAAAATTTTTTAGTGCACAAAATTAGTTAAAAACGTTTTGGGGGCAGCAGTCCTATGGAGACAGTCTATGCGTGTGTATTGAAAAATATTGGATTTTTGAAATTCTGACTTCGGATTCTTAAAGACCATTAAAAAGTAGAATGGGAATGTCTGTAAGAACCACTCCACTTGGATAAAATCCGATAACATGGATAAAATCCGATAAAATTGGATTCAGAACTTTAAAAGTTCCACACTTCCAGGGCCGCTATCTCCTAAACGGTTGGATCAATTGAAAAAGCATCAAAAGATCTAAATGTTTCAAAATAGTAAATTATGAATTAAATTGTGAATAATAAAATATATTTGGGCACTTTGGTATTCAGAAAAAATATTCTTTTTACAATAAACTGTATTTGTATTTACTGTGCTATCAAAATGTAAATAAATGTAAATAAATATTTATTGTATTGGAAAACAGTTTATTCCATACACTAGGATTCATTAGTCTTCATTCAAAACACTGAAAGCAAAACATTAGGCCATTACACGAATCGGCCTCGGTGGCTCAGTGGTTGCGTGATCGCCTCTGATTGAAAAAACACCAAGAATAAAACATTTCTCGAATATTGTGTACAATCTGAATATACCATTAACAATAGGGGTTCTTATTTACGATTTCAAAGTTACTCCCCCCCCCAGCCCCCCTCACAAGGGGGGGGGGGGGATTAACTAATGAATTTCCCCCGCAAAATAATTCACTTTTGATTTTGGACATTTTTTCGTACAATGCTTAGTTTCCGAGATATTCAGTTGTCTCAAGATAAATGCCTCACCCTGTATAAAGATATTGAATATCAATTATCGATAATTAGGAATTTTCGATATTTATTGATTTTATGTGTACTATTAAACAATTTTGGTTCCATTTCGCTATGACTCACTATTTTCGAGATAAGCTTATAGCATATTTCGGGATATCTAGTTTTAGCCGATATCTCAGGAACAATTGGTCCACAGAAATTTGGATGCGATATTCATAATCAGCTATGCCCTGCATCACATTTATTATCATTTTTCCTGCTTTCTTTCTTTCCCTCATACCATTGAGTGACCTGACCGTAGCACAACGCTTATATCAGCAGAACGGAAGACACTTGCATTAAAAATAAGTTCATATGAAAAATTTTAAATTGCTTCTAATAACATGAACTAACTTTCTTTAACTCATTAACTGAATCATTACAGATCAAGAGAAATGACCATTCTATTATTATTATTATTATTATTATTATTATTATTATTATTATTATTTTATAATTTTAAGTTAATAAATGCAGACAAGTAGAATATTTGGGATTCTAATAGGTCTTGTTAAAAGGGAGTAAATGCGCATCTTTTAAAATATAGAGAAACAAGTGAAGGCAAAGCTGGGCAAATGGGTTCTATTCAAAGAATATAGGATAAGAGGGAGGTGAAGTGTAAAAAAAATCGATTAATTGGTTTGATTTGAGTGACATTCGTAATTAAACGGCCGCATTTCAATGGGAGACAAGTGTTTTGGACATTTTCACACACACACCCTACCGCCTATTTACTCGCTTCCCCAGTCCCCACCTTCGCTCCTTTTATTGCATTTCAATTGACTTCGAACGTCGTTAACGAACAAGAGATTAGGTTCTCAACGGAAAATTGGCTCGGATTTTCCGCCAAGATTAGGGGAAAAAATTTAATATATAGAATATGGCAAATTCTCTTTGGAAATTTTTATCCTTTGGGCCAAAAATAACTCTTAATAGCAGGAGGAAAATTCGCTTCGAACAGAAAAGTTTTTTTTGAAGTAAATAAGGGACCATTACTAAAAGTGCTATTCGAGCGACTTCTTTGGCTTTAATAAATTAGAATGTTGACGTTAATGAGATTTTCTCTTTAATTAAAATTAATCGACTTTGCATGTATCCGTACAGTTGTATATTTCATTAGGAAATTAGAGGAAGGCTTAATGAAGGCTTAACATTATTATTGTTTTCGAAGTCTATATTAAATGAGAACTAATAATAATAAGCCTAAAGTCATAATAATTGTTATCGAACAATTAGAGTTTCAATCAAGAATAGAATACTAAATTTAATTACTTAAAGATCAGAAAATGCACTAATATGAAAAGTTTAATTACTTTAAGATGTGAAAATGGTCAAATTTGACCTGAGCTTCGATCTTTTTTTTCAAAGATGAATGATAAAATGCTACATCTGTTTGTGAAGCGAATTCCTTCGAAACGGCTGAACTTTGACTTTTTGCACATATCTTCAGGGTGTCCTGAAGTTTTGTGCAGTTTTGTGCTAAATAGGTTGACTCCAAGAGTTTAAAGTCAATCTCAAATATCAATTAACCTGAAGCTGAATGGTTATATGCAATCGTGGAACAATTTGTGACGATATAGTTTGGCTAATTTTAAGGTTGAGAACAGCGGTAATTTCCATACGTTAATGAGGCCGCCATATTCACTTGAAATGTTTGTTAATCAATATCGAAGCTCACAACAATATTTTGTTATAAAAGCAGATTCAACCACAATGATGTTCGTGTCAATTTCCAAGGCCTCTGATGCCCGAGGACGCGGGTTCGACCCCGGCCGAGGACGACGAGGATTCTTTCAGGGGAGAAATCCTGAGATCACGCACTTCCTTCGGAAGGGAAGTAAAAATGTTGGTCCCGTGTAGTCGTTTGTCGGCTACACGTTAAAGAACCCCGTGCGAGGAAAAATTTGCGGCCCCTATAACGCCGTCTTGAAATGACCATGGCAATTGAAAAGGACGTTAATGCCAAACAAGCCAAACCAAACCAATTTCCAAGGTATCTAACGCCATATTCAGTATATTCATTGACTAACCAAATAATTAAACATCCTTCCTATAAAAGTTTTATACGATATTGAGGCCTTTCAGGTTGAATAAATCACGTGTCCTTGTACGTGTTCAAACACGCACTCGGTGCGCAGATTTGTAGGTAGTGTGATGCGCGCGTTGCATTCAGTTGATTCCAGTCTGTTAGGGCGAATCATCACGGGCGATGAACATGGTGCTTTCTTTACGACCCTCAAACAAAATGACAATCATGCGTATGAAAAACAAGCTCGTCCGCAAAAGTTCCGTGCTGAACGCTCCAAAGGAAAGGTCATGTTTGTGTGTGTGTGTGTGGGGGGGGGGGGGGGTTGTTGTTGTTGTTTTTTTTATTTTTATAATTATTGCAAAGGAAGAGTCCACTACGAATTCGTACCGGAAGGTCGTATAGCTAACAAAGAAATGTACGTGGACATTCTGCGACGCCTGTGTGACGCCATTCACCGCAAACATCCGTATGTTTGGATCTGCGAAGGAAGCCTTGAAAAAGGTGGCAAACAAAGTTATACAACCCGCCTTCGAAAAAATATATGAACGTTGGCAAAAGTGTATAGTTGCCAAAGGGCATTACTTCGAAGACCAGAATGCTTAAAATATGCTGTTCCAAACTTCTTTTTTCCGAAGCAGAGTTCGGGAACTTTTTGAACCTACCTCGTATACTGTTGGGAAAGTTAATTCGCGCACACTAATGTCTACTTTTCTCCGTATGACATCGTTGATTGCGATTGCTTGCCTTATTTACTTTGCTGTATTCTTAATTTGGATACTCCATAAGCAAGCATGAATTTTAACTTATGACAAAAATAATCCTACATACCCCATGGTAAAGCTTAAAATATATGGAATATTGCATGTCATATCAACGACTTATCAATTATACGATTTTATAAAAAAAAAAAAAAAAAAAAAATGATTTTAGATTTTTTTTTGGATCTATCAGAGCCCCCAAACTTTCGGTTAAAACGTTGTAATTATGTAAACCTTTACTAGCCATTTGTACTTTAATGAAAATAGTAACATTAAAGAAAATCGTTATTTTAATGAATTCTGTTTGTATCCTCCTGGCAATATCTTTTAACTTAGTTTGGTCAAATGTTACTAAGTTTTATGTCTGACTTTGACACTCGAGTTCGCGGGGTCAAAGGGTGGGAATTTCTTTCGGCAGAAAATTTCTGTGGTCATGCCCTTTTATTCCAGAAAAGAAGAGAGGCCGTGAACCTCACCTATTAGAAGAACACTTCGCTTGCACAAATTTCCAGATTTGACTGGCGAATCTACTTGATTTCCGTAGTTGAGTAGCCGTTCACCTAGCACACTGTTTCCAGATATTACCAACCAAATTCTATGTACATGCGATATTTTCTATCCAAGGTAATCCAATCATACGAAGGTAATTCAGCAAGTAAAGACAAATTGTATTATATTGAGGTGCAGATCCAAATATAACGTTATTTTCCCACGTACTCATCGTGCTTTATAGTTCACTTTTTAAAACTTTACGATAAGCTTCTGTGAGAAAAAAGTTTTGGATTTGTCGAAGCTGGAACACGTGATAGTCAGATGGAGACAGAAAGTTCGTCTTCGGCATGGTAAACACATGGCATACGCTTCAACTTACGTTGAGCGAATCACGGTTTCGGCATTCACTTAGAGCACAGATACGGATATTTGAGAGTGTCATGAATTAAAGTTGAACGTGGTAGCAAGAATGTCTACAGACATCCTCTTATTCTCATTTACCACAGAACGCAGCTCGTCTCTAATGCATTTATCTAGCTGGGCGACCATGATTCTCAAGACGCTTTCCTGCCATTTGTTACATGCTCTCAGAACTTGTTCCAAAGATATCCCTACGCCCGTAATTTCAATGTGCTACATCCAATCTTATTAAACCCATGCAGTTTGAATCTCCCTCGTACAAGGGACCTAATATAAAATTCACATTCTCAGCGTGTTTTTTGGAATAATTTTTAAGGAATTTAAAAAAAAAAAAAATTACGTCTAATTTTTATTGCATATCAGTCTTACATAAAATCGAGAAGTTGCCACATTCTAAACTCCAAAACTGCACTTTTTATCGCATTCCAAAAAATTATGAATGGCGTGTTTATGCGGGGAGCCATTATGGAATTCATAAGAATTCTCTTTTTCTTGCCAAATATGCGAGAACACTACAATTCCAGGATGCATGTCTCTAAATGTATATAAGCTCTATAAAAAGGTCTGAAACCTGCCAAAAATATCTATAACATATATCTAATTTTTTAAAAACATATAAAAGTAAAATCTTATAAAATTTTTGTGATAGAATGAGCACGTTAAAACAACGAGCTACCTTAAAGAATTAAAAAATGAATAAATAATCGAAATTCCCAGAACAACGTAATACTAAAAGTTAAATTCTTTTGAATTATAATTTTGATATGTAACTTTACTTGTTTTTGATATACAAATTGAATTATTTACTATATTATTACTATGTACTAAATGAATATCACGCTCTGGAAGTGTTTTAAAGAAAGAAAGTCTTTCCTAAGTATCAAATTGCAAGAATAATCGTACAAATAGAATAACTGAAGTTAGAAATAAAATATTAAAGCACATAAGAGAAATTTCTAATTTAGAAAGACGCGTGTTGTGCGGTTTTAATAGAATTACATAATTCTCTCAAGAATGTTCTCTTGTAATGACAAAGATTCTGACAGATTTAGGTTTACGCCACAGTGAATGGGGAGTCGTTCTCGCTTTTCGTTGAGCGCTTGAGAATTGGAAGAGAGCTTCTTACAACGATGCTGAAGATGAGACAATTACTCGTGGATTCTGGGTACTGGGAGAAAAGTTTTCGTGGAAACACTTTGAAGAAATATTGGGCGAATATCCTGAAGACAAGTTGGATGAAAGAATCACATCCAGTACAAATTATCGGGTGGGCATTTTTTTCCAGGCATTCAATTGGCTTGTAACCTAAGAAACGCTTCGTTTGTGAAAACGAGCCCACTCGCAGGATCTCTTCACTTATGTTTCCTTATTTAGAGCACGAGATCAGAGATGCTGCTCGAGTGGAGAGAATAACAACGCAATTACAAATATCCAAGACGACGCTTTGAAATTATGTTATTTTGGTCCGCTCTGATTATTTCGACGAAAACCTATATTGGATTCTTCACTGCTTTCGTTTTTTTTTTTTCATCCGAATGAGCCTACGGTATACGAGGGCGAGTGAAAAATTATCTACACTTTAGATGTACACTTGATGTTTTTGCAATTCCCGCTCTTCTCTCGATGTCTTGAAGCAAAACTTAGCCATTCATCTCATTGTGTAGTCTAGGGTCGCCGATTCTTCTATTTACCTGCTAACCATTTGCTCAATACAGCTAAAGGAGTGCTTCCTCTGTCGTCTTTCCACTCTTTCTCAAAGGTCTGCTAACTCTCCATTATCTCCAGTTACTGATCATTTTTAAAGATTTTCAAGAAATTGTTAAGTACTAAGAACTCTCTTTTCTAAGAAAAGCCTGAATACCAGGCATTCTATGCATTGTTACAAATTCAAACGTATCCATATTGCATCATCATTTTATGTTCATTGTTATAATTCTTGGAAAGATTGCTTTAACATTGCACATCATTTTGTGCTCATTGTTATTGGTGAATTGCGCGTTGATACCATTGTTGATGCGAACATGATGGGCCTATTGTTGCACAAACTTTTCCTTGCATTGTTGGTCATGAGATATATATTGTTGGTCCATCCAGTGTGTTTGTGAATTGCGTGCTGATACCATCGTTGATACCTATTGTTGTACAAACTTTGCCTTGCATTGTTGGTCATGAGATATTTCTCATTAATATGCCTTGCCATAACCATGAATATCGATTTTTTATCGATATTTATTATTTTTCCGAAATCTGAGGTAGACAGTGACCTTCCTCTTGGTTTGAAGGTCAAGTATGCAAAATTTCATCAAGATCGGAATAAAACTGTAGATTTGTATAAAAAACAAACTAACCCACAAACAAACATCCTTCTTGATATATATAGACTAGCAGAGGACCCGGCGTTGCCCGGGATAATTACGCTTGTAGGTAAACAGAACAACCTCAAAAAGCTAAATTAAACCTCCAAATTGGTTAAATAATAACTCAATCACTACAATATAGAGCGAAGGGACTATCCATTCTAAGAAAAATCCGAAAGACAGGAATTTACCTCTTCACTGAAAAAATCCATTCTAGGTGATATACCGGAACTTGATTTACCGAAAAAAAAAACTCTGCCTTGCATTGTTGGTCATGAGATATTTCTAATTAATAAGCCCTTCCATAACCATGAATATCGATTTTTGAAAGTTCTATGTCTTCCCATGCTTCCAGAATTGAGAGTTATAATCCATTTATGTGGTTAAATTGTCTCTTTTGGTATACAGTGTTTGTACTGCTACTGCTTCGTTCAAATTGGCGATTTGTTGACAGAAGACTACTGAATTGATTGTAATTCCTTGTTAAGAGCTCGACAAACACCACATCCTTCCAATTCCACCAGATTGAGAGCATCAGAGTGAGAACTGTAATCGCCCGAGTTTAATGATGGCCAATCAATAACTTTATTTTTTCATTAACAAATCGTTTTTTTCATCGCTTTTGAAACATGAACGTTTGCGTGTCTTATTGGAGTATCCACGTTAGTAATCAACGGGCCAAATGGTATCCGGTGATCATAAAACATTGTCTGATACTTTTTGGAGTCCATCATGATGGACCACCTCCAAATTTCTTGCTGTCTTCAAATCATGCCAGTATCAAACATTTCCATCTGGTTCGTCTAACAAGGGAACCATCCGAACCTGCACACTGAATTCTTTGTCTACGCGCAAGCATACCTTGGAAGCGATTGCGTTGCGCGGTGGCGGTAGCGGAAGTGAAAAGAAGAAAACGGTAAAGAAGAAGTGGCGGTAAGGAGGAAGCAAAATCGTTAACGGCAGTGGCCAACGAATTGCAGTTACAGCAGTGTTATTAAGCACAAAAACTTAACTTTGCTGCAAATAATTCGTCTTTAAATAATTTATAAAATGAGGTAAGCATTCATGAATTTTTTTTTTATTTAAAACTATAAAGCACCGCGATACGCCCTCACCAACGCATATTCCTATTCCCATTAGATCGACAGCCCTGCTCTCGTTGCACTCGCGAATGCATGACGTCAGCCTCGGAAAATTTACGAAGATTACCGATCCTAAATGTTAGGGGTTCCCTTGCAAAAGTCGTTCTAAAATTAATAATAGAAATTATAAATAAAGGAAATGACTAGATAGATTTTATTTACTGGGTAGCAATTAGGTAATTTTAATAATCTTTTTTTAAAAAAATAAGTTTGTTAGAAACTTAAGAATCTATTCAGTTGTCGTCTGCTGCTCTTTCGTAGGAAGTAGTTCCATTGCTTTCATGTGAAGTGGATTCGTGCGATTTTTTGAGTAGTGGAGGAAAGAAGTTCAGTCAAGCGCATTATTAGATACACCGCTTTAACTATGGCGTAACAATGGAGTCTTTGCATGACTATGTGCGCTCAATTTTTTTCATTTTCGCGGTTTATTTTTAAAGAAACAAAATATGTCGATTTCTTATTTTGCAAGCTTCAATAATAACTTTTGGTTAATAAAGTATTTCTATTTCGTGTGAAACTGATATACAGGCTCGGATGGTTCCCTTTAAATTGAACTATTTTTTTTTTTTTTTTTTTTTTTTTCATCAGGGCCATGCAAGCCCTGGATGTCGATGAGCTTCACGATCGCTTGTGATGTGTTAAACAACTTGATTTAATGTAAAATACTACTTCCTCTGTCCGAAAATATAAGATTATTTTTGTATTGTAAATTATCATAATTTCAGATAGAAGGAGCATTAAATGAGAAACTCTATTTTGAATATGATCCAGTCTCATTTTCAGATAGGGAATACAACGTTTTCAAGCGTTTTCTTTTATGATTCCATAGAACATAGAAAAAGTGAAATTTTTATGTATTTTTTTTATTTAAAAACTAATCGAATTTATTTTTACTAGTTTTGTTAAAGTCGAATTGATTAACAGTGCTGTGTACATATAATGTTTATGATATATGGTGATCTTTAAAAGTTTTTTCGAAATATGCCTTGAATCCATAGAAATGTTACAGAAGGTGCCTCCGTTTTCTTATATGGAAGTTGACCATGTAATTCATCTCTACTTGTCTGGCTTATCTGAATGGTCGAACTAACACAAGAATTATAGCATCATTCCATTTGGTAAATCTGTTTACTAATGAGAATAAAACATCTTTAAAAAAATTGTATTCTCATTAGTTTATTTAGTTTTTAATTTCACAACAGATGGCGATACTTAATTGAAAGTGGTCTGCACAAAGCAGATTAATATCTTCTCAATGAAAATAATGAAAAGTACTATATTCTAAGAACTTGCTCGGTATACTGCATTTATTTCATTTTTAATATAAGTGCATATACTATTTGTAGAAATAATAATTTAACAAAAGTAATATTTGTAATTAGCAATAGCAACACGCTCGTGTACTCCGATGTTTGATTTCTGAATCACTTTCTTCCAAAGTTAGCTCAAAAGTAAGCAAGTTAAAAAGAAAAAAAAGAAAGGAAAAAATGCGTGACAACTAGAAAAAAAAGTGAAGAGATGTCAGAAGCACGCTAAAAAGGCTTATTTCATTAATTTTTTTGTCTTCACTTCCTTCAGAAACGCTGATGTCGACCTTGTCCAATTTCGCTTGCACGATAAATAAATAATTCTGCAGCCCCTGAAATAGCCGCAGTAAATTTAGCGGTAATCGGATTTACGAAGTAGCGATGAGACTCGATGCCTACTATATATTTAAATTTCTGTGAGTTAAAATGGAATCAGTTTATTCAAAAAAGAGTAAAGGGGAGGAGAATATAATGCTACGAAAATGTTGGAAATCATTCAGAACTACATTCTTCCGCTGAAACTGCTTAAATCGATGCAGGAATTCTTGATTATACAAGATTTAATTGTGTAAGTTATAAACGTCCTCAGTTCTTTCTTACTGAGGAAAGTTATTTATTTTATTTTAAAATCTGCAATATTCTTGTCAATTAGAGTAGGGGAAGGAGGCTTTTTGACGGCTTTTCTCTCTCTCTCTCTCTCTCTCTCTCTCTCTCTCTCTCTCTCTCTCTTCCTCGGCAATTAATCGATTGACTGTTTAGCGGAGCGAATGGTGCAAAACGCATTTTGCGAGCTCATTGCCAATTAACTTTATAGGCCATAGTCAAAAGCCCTGCAAATGGCTGCAGAAGTTGTTTTGCATTGCTCTTCCTGTGAATATAATCGAGCAATGTTGTTTTCTTTCTCTCGTTTTTTAAGAATGCAAGAGTATTAATTTTTAAAGGAAAAGTAAGAGAAATCAAACATAATATCTCTTTAGGAATCTTTGGATTTCTTAAGCAATGATTTGGAAAATTTCAGTTGCCTTTAATTCATTTTTAACAGTTTTAAGGACACTTCTTACATTGTTCTGACTTAAAACATTGGACGTTCATATATTTTTTTAATTTATCAGCAATAGCTGGCGTTGCTCGAATTAAGTATCGGAAATTAGATGCTCTGAATACTACATTATAGACTATCGCTTGCAAAACAGGATGATATCGTAGTCAAAAATTTGAAATTTATACTATTTTGTAACAACCGATGAAATCGGAAAACTTAGAAACACCATTATAAAAATGATTTGTGTAATTTATGAACTCCCATTAACGGACGTCAAAAAGTATTAGGACACTTTGTAGAACTGGAAAGTTCGGGTAATGACATTTCAATGACTGTGTGAGTGACCTATTATTTACTCAAGTTAAGATTTAAAGCATCAATCAGGGTCAGTTTTCACAAAAAGGGTCGTAGAGAAGAAATCACGATTTTGTACACTGTCAATAGATGCCACTTCATGAGACTTCGAGTTTGTTAAATCTATTCAAGCCCATTGTAGATACCATGGAAGATGTAGAATTCCATGTGGATACTGTCATTGTAAAGTGGAATTGTGAAGGGGCAACGACTGTGAAACAACGCAATGGCAGGCCTCATAAAGTCATTGACTATGGAATCCTAAGGGATTTGGACAAGCATTAGAATCCATCTTTAGCAGCAGGAATTTTTGGACTTCAGTTGAAACAAATGAAAGTGCCATGGGAGAGCTGCTGTTCATAAACCTAAGATCAGTGCTCAACGAGCGCTCATCGCAACTGGACTATAGAGCAATGGAAACGTGTTGTTTAGCGATGAAGCTCCTTACACACATTGGCAATTGATAAGGAGAATGCCCAGCGAACGTTACATGCTTGATTGTAGATTGTATTGTGCCATCTGTCAAATTTGGTGGTGCTAACGTTATGATACGGGGCTGTTTCTCCTAGAAAGGCCTAAGTCGTTGGTACATGTGAAGGAACTTATGTATTCTGGGGGTTGCTGGGCATTATTGACAATTCGGCCCTACCTACAATGTGGACATGGATCCAGTTATTTATCAATAACTCCCATCTATAAATCAAGGTCTGAAAATGGATTATTCGATGAAATAGGCCATCACAGATTGCTGATTCAACCCAAAAGAAACACTTAAAACACTTGTGGAGTGAGCTAGACGTCAACTTCGTGCCTGTCCACTTCGTTCACTAATCTAACATCAGTGTCTGAGTTTCAGAGCTGTTCTAAAAGAGGAAGTGGCACAAAATTCCAGCTTTAATCTTCCAGAAACTTATGGAAATCTTCTAGATGAGTAGAGGATGTGATCGCTGCAAAAGGTAGCCCGAGGTCCTAGTAGACTTGTATAATTTCATTTGAATATTTATTTTTTTGGCAAAGTTGTGTATGTTTTCCAAAAACACCGACCATCGAATCCTCCTGCTATAGCCTTTTTGTTCTAAATCCCTCTTAAGTACATCTGGCAAATCCAATGACAACATGCATCTGTGCGCAGCCCGTGTAACTTTTTAGCTATTCATTCCATCATTCACTTTGGCCTTTTTGATATTCTTTTCACCTTTCATTTTGCAAACTTACTAAATGCAAACTTAATGAGATGTCTTTATTTTTAAAGTAATGCAGTTAGTCCTAGTAGTCACTAAATATTAATACAATCATGATTACTGGTAAAATAGTTCTAACTTTAAACAAGAGTAACAACATTTAAGACGAAAAAGGAGACAAAATATAAAATGGATATTACAACTACATCTGCCGAAAGCGATTATAAGTCTGCAATTGTACAGATGTATATACGTATGCTAATTAATTTTTATCAATATAATCCCACTATTTACTTTGAAACCAACATTTGGTAATGTAAAGAACTCATCGGTGCCTTTGTATCCAAAAATGGGATCTACTTGGAACAGTTATCCGAAAAAGAAACTAGAAAAATAGGGATTGTTCTCTTCCATCCTTTTTATCTTCTCGAATTGCACGTGCAACTTTATTGAAAATATCACCTGCTCTTCTCTTTATCCGCAACTTTTTGAAAATTTCAGCTCATCTGTGATCGGTGCTATTGCTGCCATTTTAAATATCTTGGGAATTGGCTGAAGGAATTAATACCGAAGATTTCTCTAATTCTTTATAGTGTGAAAATAATTAATTCATTATTATTTATTCAATACCTATCCCCTCATTTTCCGAAGCGAGGAAACTGCTTCTGTCGTCTCCCGCTGTCACCATTTATAGCTCGTATTTAGATATTAGTGATCATGAAAACTGGACTCTTTTGATAGGATAGTCGACTCATTAACTTCCAGACATAAAAATACTGCAACATAAATCCACAGAGATATTAATAGAAAACGCTGATGAAGAAGGCAGAACCGTCGAAATGTACGTACATACTCTGTAGAAAGTATCTTGCTCTATTTTTATTGTCCAGAATCTATGACGGATGTACAGTAGAAGAAAAGAAGGACGAGACACAAGAACCCTGGAATATAATAAAAAATTAAAATTAAACGCAGGGTGGTAAGACACGGAAATCTAAGGATCTAGTTATCCAGTTTCAGGCTCTACTTGTGTTTTCAATGGTGAAACTGAGACTAGATATAAATCTAAAACTAGAGAATATATAGCCTAGAGGGGTAATGTGAATCGAGAATACATAGCTTAAGATTATCATCTCATTAAAGTAAATTCTAAACATTTTACCCCCATATCTATTGTTTCGTTATTTTTTGTTGATTCTTCTATGTACCGAATAAAATTGTAGACAGGAATTTCAAGTCAAACGGGTAAAGCGAACGGCTTTCCATTTCTCGATCCTGTAGAGTCGAGATTCAAGTCATACTGTGGGGATGGAATTTTTCGGTTTGCCCTAGGAATGTGAAAAGAAAAAAGTCAAATAAAAAGATAGAAATGACCTCGGTAGTCGATGCCTCTAAAAAGCTAACGGAGTGACCAAAGCAACAAGAAGAAAACACGGTTGCCCAATACATACGAGGATAAATAGATAAATTTAAAAAAATGGCCATTAAGATGATTTGACAAAATTAACTTATCTTTGTGGTATCGCAGAGATTATGCAAATAAAAATTAACATATATATATCAGATTGAAATCCTTTTCTTCATGAATTCATGCTACTGCAATTTTCTCGTACATAGTTGTTGCAGGCGGGAAGAGCTACTAGAGCCTTATTGCTGATGATTCGTTGCGGCACCAAATGTTCTGTGTTGGTAAGGTGGATATTTCTCGTCCACGTTTTGAGCCTGAACACGTTAAGCATCGAGCCTAATCTTCATTATAAAATAGCTAACCAGCGATTTCACGTAATCGTAGTAGGATGCTTTCCAATATTCTTATTTAATTTTTAGTTTAGTCGTCATTTCCATCTTGAATACCATTTTCATGTCAAAATCATGGATTTTTTTTTTCAATTTGCGTCTAATTTTACTTTACTTTCTTTGAATTTGTATTAAAAAACATACATGGCTTATTCTACAATTTTTAAGCTTTTTCCTACACTTTCTGGAATAAGAAGCCATTGTCAAGTTGGTAAGTCTAAGCATATTGAAATGAACTTCCTTTACAGTTTCTTCGTAAGCAACAATATACCTCCTAGCAATCTTGATGCAGTATAGTAGCTGAGAGCATATACATTTTGACTAATTCTTGAATGTAAATGTTTACAAGCTTTCATTTGCCGATTACATAACCTAGTTGTAAGTTTTAATCTAGGAAAGCATCCTTTGTGGCACCGAAAATGTTCTGCGCACCATGAGAAACTTAGATAATTCTCAGAGATATTTTCAAATAGTGATAAAACGTCTTAGATATTTTCAAAGCAATTGTATAAATAAAGGTTAGACTCATGGTACCATATGGATTTACAATAAACAATTTTTTGAACTTTACACATCTTTTTTATTATATATCTAATTTTACGGACCTCTTTGATACGCTAGTCCTGCTGTCGCCGTCGTTGGAGGCGATTGAGACTATAATAATAAAAATAATTGCTACATTAAGGGTTTTTGCTACAAAATATTCGAGTAGGCCTCAAATATGTCTTGTTAATTAAATTTTATTGTCCTCTTTGCATTTTTATTTTCGTCTTAAACTTTTTAATTAGCGACGCCTATTACTGCAAGGCAATGAATTCATAGGAAGTAGGAGAAGAACGACAGTAAGATAATTAAAGTTTTTCGACGAAACATCATCCTTAGCATTTCCAAGAATCGTCATGTTTTTCCAAAATGGAACTTGGAACGAATTGGATTGATATACCTGAAACGTTGAAATAGTTTGGATTTTTCAATAAATAGCTCCCGTAAAGTTTTAATTTCAATACATTAATTTCTTTTATTTTATAAAATTATGTTCCGTCTATAAAAGTTCATAAAATTGCTAAGCTCGTTGATGTTTATTAGACAAGGTTTTCATTAAATTTGATCTTTGAAGCTGAAATCTCAAGTATTATTGAAACTTCTTGGAGAGTTTTATTAAAAAGCTTGAATCGCAAAGCCAAAGAATTAGCAATTAATGTTATTGTCTCTTAAATGCCTCGAAGGTCACGAGAAGCTCTCATCAATGACATTGTCAGAAATTGTTAGACGAATTACCGCAATAAAACGATCTTTTTCATTAAAGAGTAAAATCTTATGTTGGTTGACAAGTACTACAGACTTTTATTATTCGAGATTCAATAAAGGAGTTTCTTGGAAAAGATAGGCGAATTTCGAGAAGCAAACTTATTCTAAAGTGTGTGATGCTTAATTCAAGAACCTCTTTACATGATACTAAACGAATATTGCATACTAATATGGAGTTTTGGTTGAAATATTGACATACTCAACATTTTTTTAATGTCAAGAAATAACACTCTTTTAAAAATTGATCCTCATCTGAATTTATCTCTAGACAAACCCGATGTGAAATTGATTCACATAAAGAAATTTCAATTTCAGATCTGTCCATTCCTTTCAATTCCTTTAAGGCTGGATCATAATTAAAGGATTCAATAATTATAGTATATGAAATAATTGTCTAATAATTAAGTTGATGATAATTAATTCCATCAACAATGCCTTAAGGCTCCTGTGATGACATCACTGAAACTCTAATTACAACAGCGACGATCGGCAGAATCAGGAAAAAGCACATAAAAATAGATTGATTGGATTCAAAAACGCTATTTTACAAAGAAACACCGGAGAGCATGATGAATTTTACGTAAAATACTTCAAATGTGTAGCAAGTGGATAAAAGCATATGTAACTAGAGAAATGGCTAAAGGTGAAACTCAAGGTAAAACGGGCCGCGAGCTCATTCATACTGTTCCTGTTTGTTGTGAAAAGCGCTTGCCCCTCAGGGCTACAACACACAATCAACACAGTTAAGCCGAAACTTGGAAAAGTGAGCTATAGCAAGTCGAAATCGTTAAAACGAAACTCGGAAAAATATCCTTGGGGATGTGGATAACACATCGCAATCAAGACTCCCTAAAATTCTTAAGGGAACCCATTCTGAACCGAAATGGATTTAATTCTGTAAGCCAATATAGAACGACGTATTATAATATTCTGGTCGATCTGATGCGGCGACTTCTACGTACGGATAAATTATTTATGGCAGATTTACTTCTATGGAGATAATTCAAATGGTCATTCTTAAATATGGTATATGTCGTGTAGAAAAATTACCATTGAACTTCTTACGGTGTTTTTTGTATGCATGGAGGAATACCAATCGTGACATTATGCGAATTTATTTCTCCTCGTTGAAAGCGGCAGTACGGCACCTGATCGCTTACAGAATGCCACCTTAAGTTTAGGTGTAAAGGACGGAAGGTACGAATAACTTTAGTAAGCCCACAGTGTTGAGCAATACATTTGTTCACGCAGTGTGGCATTAAATAGTTGAGTGCTCGAATATTGTCCGGAAGTATTTACCAATGTCCAGACTGCCATTTTGCCTCCAGGCACATTTGGGACACCAAGAAAAGTTTAATAGTATAAAGAAATAAAGAAAAGTACGAGATTGCCTCGTATAAATAAATCTCACAGGTAAAGAAGACCAAAGTTTCCAGGATTTTTTTGTGCTTATGATACAACTCCGGATACTTCAAAATGGTCGCTTATATGGCGATGAGAATACCAATACTCAGGGAAATACTTTCCTTTGTAGGGTCAACCGATGTTATCTAAAGCTCCACTCAAACTGAAGAAATTCGAAACGATAATAAGAATAATGACGTCATAGTGAATGATTAATCGATGACTCTGTGAGGTGCCTGCACGAAATCGTTATGGAACACATGAGCGGAGGACAGTTCCGCGAAACTTTAAAAGAGGATACCCTTCAGCGGAATTATGGACAGATTGGCGGAAGGGGGGAAATTTCTCACCTGCATAAAAATGTAAAATACCGGAGTCTAACCATAATTTAAAATACTGTCTAGCCACGCACATTCCAGGGAGTATTGTGATATCAAGTGCGTTAATAATTTTATACGCCATTTTCAGTGTGTCACGTGTACAATTAAAATTAATTAAGATCAGTTTTAAGACAGAAGCACTGAAACTAGTCATTGGAAAATAAATCAGCAATACTTAACTGTAGAAAACAGCAAAGACAATTCTACATTTAATTATTAACATCAAAGAGGTATGGCGTTAAGAGGTATTTCCGTCTTATTTATAATAATTAAATTGTGTGAATAAAATAGAAAAATTAAATAAAATAACAAACCTAGAAGATATAATAGCGAACGAAATGCTGATGAGTACCTGCGAATGTTACAGAACACTGTATTCCCGTCACTGTTGACTGAAGATAGCAATTTCCCAAGTTTTTGTCCAGTAGGATGGTGCATCAACAGACTATGGGCGTAATGTCCGTCACGGGCTAGATAGGCAATTACCCAGTCATTGGAGTGACCGCCACGTTCCCCAAACCCTCACACCGCTAAATTTTTACATGTGGGGCCACTTGAAACAACTTATGTATGCTGTGAAAATCACCTTCAACAACGCATTCTACAGTGACAGTATTACCCCCCGACGTTCTTGTGCGCGTGCATAATGAATGGATAAAGCGCCTTGTGCTTTGTGTCCAACAGCAGGGACAACATATTGAGGTTTCACTTGAGGTTTCTCATCGTGTTGCTCCGTGCCTTCTGCTGATGATGATAGCGTCGCTATCGAAAAACTTTTACAGGTCATGTATTTATTTTTTCCTTTTGTATTTTCTTTTGTTTTATAAAATTGTTGTGGTTAAAGAGTTATTTTGTCGTTATTTCACGTCATTATGTGTTTTTGTTTTGAAAGTGTCAACGTTTTTGTTAATAACTTGTGAATCACAACAGATAACTGAAATCCGATTGCAGGAATGAAATCCTGAGGGGAAAAAAAACTGGTATTATTTGATATGCCACCTGACCCCATTTAAGAAAATGAACCTTAACCTAGAATGGCGGATTTCAAGATATCCGCAAAATTCGGTGCATACAATAAGCAATTAATTAACAAAATATTGGGGAAAATATTAATTAGCAAACAGTCAGCCTAAATCATTTAGAGAAGTGTCATACGTCCTCTCCGATTTTGGAAAAAAAATGCCTTCGATCCATCAGGGAACGCCTCAATCAAACGAGGACGCTGAAGACTAGAGTTCCGACCATGAATTGTTTGGTGATTCGTGCTTGTGTAGTTGTGTCCTGTCACCCCCTAAAGTATGTACCATCAGTTGGGACACCCTGTACATCGTATTTAAAAGTTTTAGTATGGCGTACGTATATTGTATTATGTTTGTCGAAGGGAGAGCGGTAAACGCAAGAACCGCCCCAGACATCCCAATGTCGCCATTCTCTATTGAATTCGTTTAAAGCCATTAAAAATAAAATGGTAAACGCCTGAGTTCTTCATCAATTGCCCAGCGTAAACGAAAAGTTCGTTTGAAGTCCGATGAATATGTTATAACTGAATTTCCGCCGTAGAACAGTAAAACTTTCACAATTTATTTATTTTATTCAAACAATTAGCCATTTTTCCGGTCATTCAGTTGAGTGAAACTCCTGCCAGCGTTTGAATGTTGGCCTTTGATCACCTACATTTTCTACTGTCTCTAATCATCCAACTCCCGAACAACATCTCTCAGGCGTATTTAGCTAGCATTCATTTGCAATGTTTAAAGCGCAACGCTGTTAGTCGTCGAATCGTGGTGCGGCGAGCTTGCTAGCGTCTCATTTGCGTCATCCACAATCAGCGGCCATCGTCTCGGGACCTCTTCCTTTGTAGCAGCCTTACATGTGATGGAAAATTATTTAGCTCGCGAAATTCCAAGGAATCCCAAAGTGGAACTTACAGAGCTTCTATTTTGCAACTGTATCATAAGTAAATGAATGAATGCTACGGATAATTATTTTGGCCACTATAAAATTGTTTAATGAAGCTCTCGCCTCTCGTTAGTGCCTTACTTTTGTCACGTAAAGAATTGATCCAAACCGTTTTATTTTAATCCATTTCGAGTTGACGCAGTTTAACGACTTTGCAAGTTTTCTTGTTATGTTTAACTATTGCTATCCAATAAACTGTGTAATATATACGCATAATGCCTTCAGCGTAACTATTTACCACAGAAGAGACACATCGGAAATTAAATGAAAATATTCAGTCGATTCTACTTTAATATATAAATCAGAAGTAGGTGATGTTTTTCCATACGCGATTTTAATTTTCAGTTTCTAAGAATTCTCAATTAATAAAATCGTTCGGTATATAGGGTGAGTCAAAAGTCTGTAACCCAGGCCCATCTTGGATAACCCATAGATACACTATATGATCACAAATATCCGGACACATGCACGTTTGCGCTCTAGCCACGATTTCATGGAAATCAATAGGGCGTTGCACATCCCTTTGCCCGAATCACAGCTTCCACCCTTCGGGGAAAACTTTCCACCAAATGTTGGTAGGTACTTTCCGGAATGTTCCTCCTTTCCTCCCGAAAAGCGAGAATCAGTTCAGGTACAGAAGTTGGCCGATGTGATCTGGCCCGCAAGCGTCTTTCCAATTCACCCCACAGACTCTCTATAGGATTGAGGTCGGGACTTTGTGCCGGCCAACCCATTTCTTCGACCCCTGAGTCCGCAAACCACTGCTGTACACGCCTCGCTTTGTGGCACGGAGCATCGTCGTGTTGGTAGAGAAATGGCCCGTTTCCGAGAAATTGCCACAACGTTGGAAGTGCACAGTTGTCCAAAACATTCAGATAACGGTCGGAGTTCATGATTCCTTGCACAGGAACGAGCTGGCCTGGTCCGTACCATGAAAAGGAGCCCCACACCATGACTCCTCCTCCTCCGAACTTGACTGTGGGCTCTGTGCACTCAGGTAAGAAGCGTTCTCCAGGTATGCGCCAAACCCAAACTCGTCCATCGGATTGCCAGAGTGTGTAGCGAGATTCGTCTGTCCACATTACACGTTTCCATTGGTCCATTGTCCAGTTTCTGTGGGCTTTGCACCACTCCAGACGTCGCTTGGCGTTGACCCTGCTGATGTGGGGCTTGTGGGCAGCAGCACGGCCATGGAATCCCATCGTGTGCAGTTCCCGACGAATTGTCATGGTACTGGCATCATTTGCAGAGGCGTTTCGAAACTCTGTGGCAATTTTTTCCGCCGAGGACTTCCGGTTGCTGCGGGTGACACGACGAAGCACTCGACGGTCTCTGTCCGTTAGTTTCTTGGGTCTACCGGTTCGTTGTTGAACTGTTGTTGATCCCCGGGTCTTCCATTTCATAATGACATCGCCTACTGTTGACTTGGGTATCTGAAGAAGGCTGGAAATGTCACGCACGGACTTGCCGCATAGGTGACATCCAACGATGGTTCCACGTTGGAACTCACTGAGCTCTGCCGAACGACCCATTCTTGCCAATGTCCAAGCAGAGTTGTGTCTGAAGGTGTGGGAAGCTATTTAAATGATGTGCAAGTCATTATCATGTGACATTGGGCCAATCGATGATCTGTGAGGGGTGTCCGGATATTTTTGATCATATAGTGTATGTACAGTATATTCCACTACAGGCAATTTTTTTTAAATTTTGCCCGTGATTGTGATGGTTAGTGCACCAAAACACCTCCGCACATATTAAAATATCGTATTGCTTTTCTGGGTCCCTGTCTGTTTTTCAAAATACAATCAACGGACCGCCCAAAAATCGCATTGGAAGATTTATGGATTGCCGAAGCGGACAGAGTTTATGGCCACCACGCTCATCTGATCTTACGCCGCTTGACTTTTTTTTGTAGGACTATCTCAAGAACAAAATTTATGCCATACAACCATGTCAAAACAGGATCTGCAACAACGGATTCAGGAAGCATGCAGGTAATAACACAAAATCATTATGCAGAATCATTATGCTATGGAACAGGTGAACATAATAACTTGCTGGAATGACTGTTGCGGTTTCTAACCTTACAAACAGTCAAAGACACATTTGTCCAACTACAGAGGTTGCAGTGTGATTGATCGGATTTTGGAAAACTTTTGTTGTTGTTGTTGTTCGGAATTTGATGATTGGAAATTTTTGTCTATATCTTAAGGTTACGAAGATACGATTTGCATATTTTCTAACTTGCATAGTTGAAATCGATCTGTGGGTATACCACCAGAAAGGTCACCCTCAATTTCCTATTTTGTATCTAAGATAGGAGGGTTTGTATTTTCCTAAACAGGCTTTTGATTCGCCCTATGTAACTGCAAGATAGTTATATTTAAATGTATTCGTGCATCTGCTTGACCGTAATAGCTTAAATTGATGACATATAAGGCTTTCCGAGCCAGAGGGGCGACCGCGCCATTTCTTGAATTTTTTAATTTCTCCAGAAACATCTGCGAAAATTCATTTTCGATCATTTGTGAAGTGGCCAGCCTTGTACAGCATTATATTATTAGATTTTATGTTTATTTTACATTAGACTTAGTTTAGCAAATCTGTGTTTAGTGCTTAATTACTCAAAACTTAATTACCCTCTGGTCCAGAAGCCTCATATAAAAAGAATAAAACAAATAAAGTTTTAAAGTCGATAGTTATCGATAATTGAAAAAAAAAATGGGAAATTTAATTAGACATGGTCAGTTTTTCTTTCGTTGGACAACGTATAGTAAGTTTTTATTGGTTTATCAGCACTTTCTTATAAGCATTTGGTACGTAATTTCTGCGTCCATTTCTTTAAAAAATAATTTTATTAAATTTATTTTTGAAAAAAACCCAAAAGGATTGTCACAATTGGAATAAAACTGGAATCAATGTTTTACCTTTTAAACGGCACGTTTTATGACTATAGGTGTTGTAACTAACATTTCAGTTTTCAGTTATTGCTTATTTTAAAATTTCAAAATTCAAAGTTTCATATTTAGAATAACTATCTAAATTGCTTAAAAATCTCAGTTTTTAGAAATTTAAAATAACCATCTAAATTAAATTAAAATGAACTCATCTTAAAATTATTTGAAATGGCGGAATGGTACATTCGCACAAACTCCCACTTTGTCATGAAAAGAAAAAAAAAAAAAGAGTTGTTTTCCTACCCTGATGATGCAGTTAATGCGAAACGCGTAGGTTCATTTAAACATTACCATTTTGCTATAAAAGTCTGTCGTTTTTTCATTATAAAAAAGAGTTGTTCAAGGAGGGAATTGGGGGAGGGGGTTCATATAGAACCTTTATAACTCAAAAATTCTTCGCCTACAATAATAGTGAGAGGAGTCCGTACACGTCTTTGAAAAGAATTAATTCAAAAGGTTTAACCAATTGTCATAAAAAAATACGTCAAGGAAAACTCTAAGTATGCATTAATTTTAATTGGCTCTCTTATTTGCCGTTTCGGAGGGGCTAGCTGCACAAAATTTGTCACATATGTACAGCCGTATATACGGATTATTTTTTCAAACTTTCAACATATCTTCTCGATTTGAAAGCTTTTAAGTCGATTTCAAAGAGAAAAAAAAGGGGAAACAAACGCACAGCGTACCTTATACATTAATAAAATTAAATTTAAAAAAATTAATATAAAATGAAAGTAAAAAAGGGAACTTACGTTCATTTTTAGCGTAATAAAATTGTAGAAGAAAGACGGAGAGAAAACGTTTTGTTTCAAACATTATCGCCAATCTCCTCAGTTATAAAATTAACGATCGACTATGTCGACATCGCCTGATGAAGATTTCAGACGCAGTCCGAAATATCTAGTGCTAGATTTTTTATTATTGTACGAGGGCGTTTTGAAAAGTAATGACTCCATGGCTGTAATTTTTTTATTTGTTAACCGATTTTCAAAATTCTTTTTGTATCTGATATTTAGATTTGTCCTCTATGCAATGCACTATTCACTTTTCGACATAGTCCCCATCCCTTTCCACGCATTGCGCCAACGCGTGACTAGTTGGGTGAACCCGTCGAAGAGGAATTCCGGAGTTGTTGTCGACACCAGGATTGAATGGCAGCGTTTACCTCGCCGTCAGAACCAACTCTTGTCCCTTAAGGGGCTCTTTCTTCTTTGGGAAGTGGTGAAAGTGGCAAGGTGCAAAGTCTTTCATCTTTGAACTTCAGTCTTTCATCTTTGAACTGTAGGCGCTGCAATGCCTGTGGTGTGTGGTGACTCGTATGCGGGCGGACGTTATCGTACTCCAGAAGAGGGTCCAAAACTGCCATTCATTCCTGGGGATCTAGGCTGATCTCGACAAAATCTAACCGTCGATAAATGGCATATTACACATTTATACAAAGTTTACACACGTATGGCTAGATGATATACACTTATATACACAAGTTTACACACATTTACACATAATTTTACTCATTTATCCATGTATACACTTTAATACATACATAAACACGTACCTGTAGACACACAATATTTTTATTTTCACAAGAGAGTACTTCATGTATGTAAATATTTTTAAACAAGTTTTTGTTAACATTTTTATAAAATGTGTATTCTTGAGTCATGTGTATTTAGCCTGTAGGCCAGAAAGACTGAAAGACTCGTGTGCGGGCGGACTTTATTGTACTCCAGAAGAGGCTCCAAAGCTGCCATTCAATCCTGGTGTCTATGACAACTCCGGAATTCCTCTCCGGCGGGTTCACCCAACTAGTCACGCGTTGGCGCAATGCGTGGAAAGGGATGGGGACTATGCCGAAAAGTGAATAGTGCATTACATAGAGGACAAATGTGAGTATAAGATACAAAAAGAATTTTGAAAATCGGTTAACAAATAAAAAAGTTACAGCCATGGAGACCTTATTTATCAATCGCCCCTCGTACTTTTAAGAATTTATGAATTTAATTAAACTTGTCATTTTATAAAATCTTAAGAAGTAGTTTTTGATTATTCAATTGTTGAAGTAGTAAATAAGCTTATTTTAAATATAATTCAATTCTTAATAAAGTTCTTCAATAAAGTTCAAAGAATGCGATTTAACTATAGCTTCCAGAAACCCTAATGCATTAAAGTCCTCCTGCTGGGCAAAACCAACAAGCAAGCTCCTCTGTTATTGCAATCTGGGTCCACAAATTTCGTGCGATAATTGTGAGAATGTCTATTGGGTGAGATCGAAAAGGAAATGTCGATACTCGAATTAAGGAGCATTATGCCCAATCAAGATTTGAACCCTCCCAAGAAGTCGGCAGTAGCTAAACATCAGTTGGGAAAAGTTCAGAAATGTCAATGAAAAATATATTTGTCTTTTTCGAAACCCTGGAAATTAAGAGACATCCTAAGCTGCTATTAAATGGAGACGGCGGGTCCATTGGAGATTTCCAACTTTCTGATCTAAAAATTAAATAAATTAGTGAGGTTATTCTTGTTAACTTCTCTGTATTTTATTGTGTTTCTTTTGTTAGAAGTTGATCATAATTATATTTTTTTTGTTTTAATAATTGTAATTTTATATAATTGTATTTTGCACAATTGCATTTTTAATGGATTTATTATTATTGTCTTCATGCCTTATGAATTGTCTTGTTTAGTTTCGGTTATCTTTTGTATTAATTTTAATGATTGTTTTTCATATTCAGTTTATGATATTATTTCTATTTTTAAAGAAACTGGTGTGCAAAAAAAAAAAAAAAAAAAAGAATCTGTGTCTCGGTTTGCTAACCGCCTTGGGCTAGCAGTAGATCAGTTCATCAATTCTGAACCTAATTTTAGTGGCAACCGGGAGTAACTGTTATTAAGGTCATTTAAAACAGTCTATTAAAAAAGCATAAAAGGTGTTATAGTTCGTAATTGCCATTGATCAGCTTTCTTCGTCACTGATTGTCCATTTTAAATTCTTCCTGTTTTGTACCATCCTTTCCATATTGAATAATGGCCACGGAGTGGTCGAAATACATATTTGTATTAATAAATTCTATTTCATTATGCACAAGAGGTGTTAATTCTTTCATCAAAGTTATGAATAATTAAAATTTCTTGTAAAGTCGAAATTTCACATCGTAAACGCGTGTCATGTTTCATATAAAGTAGAATTTTTAATTTTATCTAGTCTTAATCATCAAAGTCAGACTTGATCGGATTGAAAGAGAGAGTAAGTAGTTGATTTGCAAGCAAAACTAATACACGGTTTCAGAGAAGTATTGACCATTTTTGATTCTCAAAACCTTCAAATCATTGATCGTGTTTCTGTCATGCAGTGTTACAAAAATATTTATCAAGAAACTATTTCTATGAAATATCATAAAAATTATCATATGATAAATATTAGTGTTTTGTACAAAGAAGCCAAAATTAAATAGCAATATTATTTCCAAACCGCCGAAGATAAACGTAAAGAAAACGTGGAAATTGCTGAGGTTCATTAACTTTTATATCCATTTAATAAGGTTTATAAATTTATGATGTCAAACTAAAAAGTTTTGTAAATGCCAACATTAAAAGTAATCGTTCTATTCAGGGTAAGTGCAAGCATTACCTTCCTAATGCGGTATGTCGTTTATGTTATAGTTTTAGAATCATTTTAGATAAAAATATATTTAGCTCACTGAAAGTAATAGGTAAGAAACAGCATTTCGAACCAAACATTTTTGTTCATTTTTCATTGTTCATCAAAAATCCGCATGGAAAATTAATTAAATTCCCTGGTCACTTTCAAGGGAAACTATTGTTATTGAAAAATTAAGTTTCATATTCCAAACGACAAATTTTCATATCGAAGGGGACCCGGATCCATTACCTGCCCTTTCATAAATATTTGCTTTGTTCATTGGGAATTCATAAATATTATTAAACACAACGCCAACGACGGCACGACCAAACAACGCATGAAGTATTTCTTTAAAATACAATAACAGAAATGATCTTCCTAAAAGACAACTTGAAGTCACTAAATAAACATCAGACGGAGAAGAAAATCATCCGCGATACATTCAGAAGAGAGAGTGGAGAGGGAAAAATTATACATATGGTTATCGGAATTAAACTTCCCCAACTCAGGCGTTCAACAGGCGCAAATGAGATACAATTAGAATAACTTATAATGCAGATGATGCGCTCGCCATTTATTAAATAAACAAAAATTGGTTCCAAAATTCACCATGCGATAGATAGCGCTCTAGCTTGATTGAAATCTCATGTGCATTAATTGAGACTAGCGACAACATATGCAAATGATGAGTCAGATAAAAGGAGGGAGACATGCATGCATTAGTCTAGGACTCGATATTCACGCAGGACGGTGCATCTTCCCACATTTCTCATTTTGTTCAACAGGTATTAGGCAAACCGTTTTTCTTTACGGTTGTGGAAAGGGGAAGACTTTGGCGGGAAATTTTTTTTCCAATATCACTATTATAAAAACTATAAAAATTTACTTTTTTCATATCTTTTTATAAACTCACATCTTTATGTGTATTTGTATCTGTTCGTCCCAGACATATGTCATGCTTTTTTTGTATTGACATTTCTTGTGCGTACAAGAACTGTTATTTCTACAATTTTTCTTACGGCTTGAACAATGATTGATCCATCATGCAAAAATCTTCATCATTGTTAACTTCCATATTCAGTTTAAAATATTAAAACGCCACGCAAGAGGAAGCTTGAAATTGCTCTCTAGCAAATATCTATATGCTTCATCCCTGGTTCTCGGAAGCGGGCGAACCAAATTGGATAAGCACTGAGTGGTTGGTTGCAATCCGTACCTCTTTCTCAAGTACAATTCACTTGGAGGGTAGACAATAGGCGTGCTTTCGTCCGATGAAAGACGTGAAGAAGTTTTTGAGCGCTCACGACATAAAATGTTGACGCGGTATTTGAGTTGTACACGGAAGAACTGGCGGCTTCGTTGTTGCATCATCAAGTACTCTACACTTTGTATGGTGGGCCAGAAGTGGTAGCCAAGAGCTAGGTCGAAAATTGTCGTGCTCAACGCTTTAATTCTACCCTGTGATCAAAAATGCTGAAAATAAAACACACGCCATCCTAATCATTCACATTTAAATAATTCATCAATGAATAAATCTTTTTATGCTTTTAATTGAGGTCTAGTATATATAAATTTTGTTGATTGATTCAGCGAGTGTAGAAGAAATTGACCATGTCAACGAAATACGTATACGAGTCATAAAAAATTGCACGTGTGGAATAGTGGTTTCGCTTATCTCTTTATCTTGAACTCTCTCCTATTTCATTATACATAAACACTCTTTATTTTAACTTTAAAAGGAAAAGCTGAATCTGTTAAACTTGTTTTAAGTTCTCTGAAAGTATTCATGTAAGGTATCGCTTATTTCAGTTACATATCTGGAAATCTTGCTCAATGTATGTACGAGTACGACGCGAGTTGACCGAGGTTGAACGGGACCTAAATATTGGCGCCCACCAATTCACCTATTACATCTGAGAATTCTAGCAAATTCCAAATACCATGTGAAAACCATGTGATTTATAACTATAATCTTATAATCCTGCCAGGATTCAAAAGATATCCGAATTAGTTTATTTCTAATTCATTGGCCAGTATGTGCAAAAGCCGACGTGCCCAAAATCTAACAAACCATCTAAACAATTTCCGCTTGCAATGCCGACTCTTCACCTAGTGCCGATTTTTGGAACTAATGTTGTATTTCGAAAACCTCGTCACCATCCTCTGGAATCTGTATACTTCAAATAAAGACTATAAGTTCTTTTGAGTCTAAGTGCCAAAAATTCGTAAATGGAGATTTTTTCGAAAAAAAAGTTCTATCTGCCATGCGTAATGAATAGCTAAAGGGTTTATGTGCCTCTCTGTATGATACCCTCATTGTATTATGTCACTTCAATATTTTCAATAAACTACAAAGTTAAATGTAGTTTCGTGAATATCCGAAATAAAAAAATTCATTCCACCCACTGAATATCTCTGCGATTAATAGGGACACTTTAATTTGAACCATCCTCTATTTAAGATTTTATAGAAAATTTTTATTCCTGAAGAAATATTTATTTACACTATAGAAAAAAAGTTCAATGCTATTTACATTCTTTCCAGATGGGAAAATTTTTTATATGAATTTGAAAATACAGAACACAGGTCTTTTTTCCCCTCAGTCTCCTATATTTGATTAAACACCGTTATTGTATTGAGAACAATCCTATCTTGCGAGTGCCCTGCGGAGAAAGGGTCATCTGCTTTTATACGTTCAAAATTAACTGAAGTTTTGTCGCCAATTTTTATGCTTCCATCTTCCTTTTTTCGTCGAGGATCATAAATTTCCTAGCGATTTATTTTATGCCTTTTCTAAGTCAACGTTATCGGAGCGATTCGATTTCTAAAGAAGACATTTCCAAAATAGCTCCTTTCCAAGGCATAAAATGAATTGTGGGTTTTTATTTTGGGGGCTTCGTACAATAGGGAGGGGGTAGAAACGATAGGACCCTTCGATTCCTTCTCCCCGTTATTTTTCCTCCCTTCCCTTTTTCTCCGGCAGGGTTATAAGGGAAGGTGTATGTCTGTGCGTGTGTACGTGTGTGTGTGTCACTCTTACAAACCGACAGAACACGGTCGATGGGGCTTCCATTGTAAGGGGCGTAAGGGAGGGGTAGAGGGAAAAAAAAAAGGCCGTTCGGTCCAAATGAGAAGCCATACAGGCGTGAACGAATGTAAACAGCCGTTTCTGGAGAAACCATCAGTTCGCCCGTCCCGGATCCTTTTCTTCCCTCAAAAGTCAATCGATGCAAGCGCTAGGACCAATGAAGGATGGCCGGCCAATCCCACCCCCACCGACCCTTCTCCGGGGAGCTCGCGCCGGCAAATGGTTCCAACCTGATTTTATGATGCTCTACAAAAGCAATCCAATTTCCCTATAATATTCGGTCTGGCGCAATTCCATGAATAAAGATAGTCGATGGTCTTGATAATCTTCCAATTTATTTTCCTTCTTTTTTAGGGTTAACTGGAAATCGCTTGTTTAACTTCATTATTTTCCAAAAGTCTATTTTTTCCCATCTTATTCTTCTTTTTTTTTAACGTTCCTCTCCCCGACTAAGTTCCTTACGGAGAACCAAAACCGTAAAGTTTTCCACTTCCCTACTAATGGTGTCTTTTTTAGAGCTCTTTTTTCCACTTTTCAAGCTCGAATAAGTCACGTGATTCTCGAGAACGCCACCAGCATTAAAATTAATTATCATTTTAATCGATAAGTAAGAGGGGGGTTGGAGGTTAATAAAAAATCGCAATCACTTCATTGGGAGGAATATAGGAATTGGAGATATTTGCTGTATTCATAATTATCCAAGGCTCTTTAAGAGTGTAATCGAGTACAATTATACCTATTGTCTTGCAAGTTTATTCTAAAATAAAAATAATATTCTTTCAGTATTCCCTATAAAGAACTTGAACAAATGATATTATGATAATTTGTAAAGTTTCAACTTTTTCACAAATTTTCTTTTCAGTAGCCATTTTATTCAGTCTTGCAAGGAATATAAATCTTCAGTTTTTTATGGCAGAATTGACAACTGAATTATTAAGCCTGGAAGCAGAATTTTAAATATGCAATTATGCCGCAATCAATATGGCGTTATTATTACTTAAAACTGAACCGACTTGATTTATAGAGGAGGGGGGGGGGGGGGCAATTATTGGACGAGAAAAAGTTTAATTCATTTAGATTAAGTCTCCCGAGTTTAGCATCAAAGATTGTAGACGTTAAAAAGAGGGGAGGGGAGAATTTAATCGATTACTTCATCGATCAGCGATGAATTGCATGGGAGGAGAAAAAGACTGATCACCATAATTTAATCAATGGCGAGAATCTAAATTAAGAAAAAAAAAAAGCTATTAGATTCGAATAAAAGATTTTAATAATAAAAATTTTTCCAGAATTTTATGATCGCTTTAATTTTCCGAAATTGCTTTGAACGAAATGGGACGAACATTTACGAGTTTTAACGTCTTCATCTTAGTAAGATGATAATCGGCGATCTATATATTTTTCTATAACATGATTATTATCATTATTACTAACAAAACTTAAAAATTAAGAAAACGATAATTTATCATTTTCAATTAAACCTTAACATATTAATACTTAGTTTGGAACACTTATGTGCATTCCTCGCATACAAGGAGTATCAGATTTTTAATAATGAATTCCTTAAATTCCTGCCTTATCCGATGAATGGAATGCCTTATCTAGAAGAGTGCTTCCAAAAAAAATGGAAGTAAAATTAAAAGCATGCAATTTAAAAAGGTTAGCTCACATCCATTTGCTATTTTCGGTAGAAATGAAAGAAAACTAATTAGATGTCCTAAATGTATCTACTGTATATGTCAAATCCTATAACTTGCATTGAATGATATTGCTCTAGACCTTCATTCTATTGCAGTAATTCATTTTATCCACGAACTGAAATGAAATCGGCAGTGCACTGTTTCGAAATTTGGCGGGCGCACTGTTTCCTTGTAATAAAACAAATTTTTCCGAGTAGTCGCGTCCACATTTCCTGCACATTTCCACCATGCACTTTCGAATATTATGCTATAGGAGGAAGATCGTTTTGGACAAACTTCTAAGATGGATTTCAATACCCATCAAGTAGTTTGATGGAAAGTTATATTAGATTCTTTGTTTGACACATTATTAATACAAGTCAAAATCAAAAAGTTAATGGTTTTCTTTATTGAGCTGTAGATGAGCAATTATCAGACCTACAACTATGAAATACATAAGACGGATTGTTTATTCGAATATCATGCTTGATATAAAAAAATCAAAAAATATATTAAACACAACTTAAAATAAAAGGCACAAAATAATCAAAGCTTGTGTCAAAATACTGTGGATACAAAAAAACAAAAATCATAATTGTGTGGACAATGCTATTTTAGCTGCACAATGCACACTCAATATTTAGTGGCATCTCCATGTGCCTTAAGAAGTGCAGTTATTCTTCGTGGCATGGAAGATATCAGCTTGCTGCATGTTTCTAGTATTATTTTATTCCATGCATCCTGCACTTTGCTCGATTATTCCTGCATCTATTGTTGTTGGTCCAGCTTTCTTTACTTTCACTTTTCAAAATTCCCCAAATATTCTCTATAGGGTTCATGTCTGGAGAATTCGCAGGCCATTTACTCGTTTTCTTGCAAGCCATTCCTTGGTTGACTTGGCTGTGTGGCAGGATGCTCCATCCTGCTGAAAGATGCTGCTACGACCAAGGCGAAATGAGGCAATTGATGGAAGAAAGCTGGTTGCCAAAACACTTACATATTTCTCAGCATTCATAGTTCCATCAATGAAATGTAATTTTCCAGTCCCTTTGGCACTTACACAACCCCAGACCATGCATGATGCTGGAAACTTAACACTACTTTTTTTTACAATTAGAATTAGCCTCATTCTTTTTTCTCACCACTTTTTCCCCACTTTGGTTACCCACAAAAAGTTGAAATGTGGATTCATCACTAAATACCACTTTGTTCCATTGTTCAATAGACCAATCAGCTCGCTCTTTTGCCCATTTCACACGTTTATACTTTTGCACCTTTGTGAGAAATGTTTTTTTTTTTTAGGAGTATAAAATTTATACGCAAGTTGATGGATACGGCGATATGTGGTTGATACTGATACATTTTTCCCGATGTTGGCTGAACACTGTTGAGTCAGTTCTGGTCCTTGAGCAAATCTGTTTTTCTTGATAATAGAATGAAGCATTCTATCATCACGACTAGAAGTTGTTTTAGTTCTCCCTGTTGGCTTCTTAATTTCAACATTGCCGACTGTTTTAAACTGGTTCACTATTTTGTGAACTGCACTTTTTGACATTTTAAATTTTGTAGCAATATTTCCGATTGATTTTTTGTGTTTATGGCATTCAATAACGCGTATTTATGGTATTGCTTTTGTTGAAGCCATTTTCTTAAGTAATGTAAAAGTATACACCTTATACCTATAATTCGATATTGAACTGATCCTTATGCAAATTACCTCATAGAGAATAAATTTTACATTGAAAGTAGCATTGTCCACAGTATTAAGATTTTTGTTTTTTGTGTGTCCACAATATTTTGACACAAGCTTGGATTATCTTGTGGCTTTTATTTTAAGTTGTGTTTAATATATTTTTTGATTTTTTATATCAAGCATGATATTCTAATAAACAATCCGCCTTATGTATTTCATAGTTGTAGGTCTGATAATTACTCATCTACAGCTCAATAAAGAAAACCATTAACTTAAAAATAATGTTGTCCACAGATTTTTGATTTTGACTTGTACAAGTAACATACAAATAGCTATCATTTAAACATTAAATGACATGGTGAAACAATTATTATTTTAACGGCGAAGTCACTAATATATTAGTATACTAATAAAATAAATTAAATCAAAATTTTGTAGAAAGAGAAGAAGTGCGGCTTTACTTCAGACCAGTCATTATTCCTGTTGCTGTGATTAAAGAAAAATCGAGACTCTATTACCAATTAAGGGATGAGGTTCCAGATGGCTCCAAAGAAATGTTTAGAGCCTAGTAGCCGAGACTTACGTCCGAGCGAGCTTTTTGTTGAGCGCTGCGGTCATAAAAATGAAGTTAAAAGCACCTCCTGTTGAATTTTATTAAGCGCTACGGCCACCCGGGTTTACTGACTGCCCAAGAAGCTTTTTTTTCCCTCCGAAGCACCCGGTACCAACATGAACTGAGCCATTAGCCAAGTACTATTTTCGCATACACCTCCCATCCTCGGATATATGTATATATTGATAAATGTGGAACGGATCCGATGTAGAACGAGATTTTGAAGATTTTGTGATAAGGCTATACGAGGTACGATAAGTCTTTTACGAGGTACGATCATCCTGACAATTTTTTGTCAGGACGAGCAGGGACTAAAAACATATGAGAATATGTAAATTTGTTATCATTTGGAAACGTACGATTGATTCATTAAAAAACGAATTTAAAGTTTTTAACAGTCATACCAAATTTCAGCGATCTTTTATTAAATGTATATTTACGTTATAAAATATTTTACGAAGGACACCCTTTACAGGACTTAACAACTTAAGCCTGTAATGAAAACCCTTTCTAATTTTGTTGCTTGCAACCTAACCTTTAATCATAATGCAGTAGAAGCATACACAGATCCAGTCAAAAAGATTGATGCAAAAAAGAAAACTACCCCACCAAGGCTATACTCAAAGTAAATAAATGACAGAAAGATGGGCTATCCATGCAAGTTTATACTAACTTTCACAGATGTTCGATGTGAGCATTCCTTGTGACACGTTTCCCGTCTGGCAATGGTCTGGCTTATTCCAAATCGGCATTGCATAAGAAGGTTGCAAAAGCAGTCTCTCTTCTCAAATTTCTTTACCTACCGAGTGGTGTAATAATTGTGGTGCTTTTTTCCAAGCTTCCTCTTGAAATATCGATGGACAGGAATATGAACGCCGTTTTTGCAAATACCATTACGCAGTATATGGCGCCAATTCATATACCGCCATTTCGAGTAACAGCACTCCTAGTGAGCAATTTGTATATGGCGGTCTTTTCGATTTGCTAAATAAAACTTGGAGGGATAATTTATCTTAATGCCATGTATTTTGGCGATATATTGAGTACAATCTCGGCGAGTTCAAAAATATCCTAGACTTGTGTTATTTAAGAAAATACAAATTCATCTTAGTTCATTTTGATAATATCAAAACATGACCCCTAATTTATTGTATGCATGTTGCATTGGAACCAGCAAAGGGTTGCATAAATGTAGGATATAAAGAACTGTCCCTCAATCTAATCACCTTTACAACAACATCCAGGCAATTTCAGGAGGTCGTTGCGATAGAATTTGCATCTTGTTAACATATTCACAGTTTCAACTCTCAAATGTTCCTTCAGAAAGACAGGGCTAAAGGGCGAATTATTAAGGCCAGGTTGTGCAACCCCTGATCCGCTTGCGGCCCTCGAGAACTTTTAATACTATCTTCAGGCAATGATTGCTGAAGATTTGAACGCTAAAGGCTCTTATTGGGACCCATGGATAAATGCTGTCATTTAGCAATGTGGCTTATTAAGAAGAGGATGAACCTAAATTGAATTTAAGCTTTTCGTAGAATTGTATTGGCAGATGGTAATATGTAAATTCCCAATGGAGTGAACTTACGTTTCAAAAGAAAACCCATTAACTCTACGAAAATATTAGGTGTCCATTCTACCAACTACTGTATAGAATTATGATGGTGAAAGTAACTTATAACAAGAAAGTAATGCTCCAGCATAATGTAAAGATATTAACAATTTGATTCGTATTATGTTTATTTTAAATCGACAGATATTAGCTTAAGAAAGTCAGAGAACACTTTTCATTTACTAACCTTCTTGTCAACAGCAATGATATATTGTTCAATGCAATGTTATAAACTCGCTGCGAATTTATTCGGTAATGTATGCTAACTAGAAAATCTTCACTCTGAGATTTGCTTCAGAATAATTGGGGCGAATTCTTATTCGACCAGAAACGCTTTTAATTAATTAAGAGCTCATCATCTCATGGCTGCCTGTCGCCTCATACTGCGGCTACTTTTTCTTGCCTTATCCACGATTCTCGACAGTAGAAAAAAGTTAAACTCTGTACAATGCCAAACATTCGCAACAGGGGGTCTCCAATTGAGATGAATTGCGTTAAAGGAACTGAAAAATGTCAAAATCCGAAAATCCACCCAGTCAACTGGGAAGTTAAATATGCCAGATGTAGATAAAGAACTGCTCTAAAGACCTTTTGCCAAATTATGGTCTACGGAGTAATTTCTTACCAAGGTAAAAATTTATTTTCTAAACAGCCCTGTACTTTATCGAACTAGGAACAAAAATTAATTTATATTACTGAATATCGTGCAAGTCCTTACACCGCATCTAAACAAAGATATATCCAAGTTATACCCAAAAGGCGACGTCAATTTTCATCAAGTTTCTGCTGCCGACTGCTTGGACAATGGATGCTTCTCCGGATTGTGCCCCATAGGATTTTTTTGGGCTTAGGATTATCTGAAACCATCGGGGCACAATTCGGCTTTGATCCCGAAAAGTCAAGATTATTGCAGGCCTGTAAAAAGTTCTATTCGACATGGGAGGAAAAATGATCCAGGGACTCATTTATGCGGCTTAAGAAATTGGAAAAACGATGTCGACAAATATACAATAGCCTTCAAGTCGAATAAAGTAAGCTTACATCTTATACAGTGTGGAAATAATTTTCTGCTTCTACATCTACTACACAGTTGATTTTGATGTCTACTTCAACTTTAGTGCTCCGTATGGAAACATTATGGAAATAACTTCCTTTGACTAACCCATATCTGCGTAAAAGTTACTGAAAATCTCAGCTTTATATATTTACCTCCTCATTCACAGCACGCATTCACGCGCTTCCGTCCTTTGGATTTATACAAATATTGGCATTTTTGAAAATGTGTATTTAACGAAGATAAACGTATTTCAAGGAATATCTACTTTCAATCTTACAAATGTTTTATAAGATTATACTAAAGTAAATAACAAAATTCATATACCCATCTTTGACGCGATTTATGGTTTTGTTGATAATTGGTAAACACGATTCAAATACCACCAATAACTAAATAATAATAATTATTAACTGGAGATGCGTCTCCAAGCATAGGTAATGATTTTTCAAATGAAAAATGGAAGGAAAAATTCTGCGACCCGGATTCGAACCAGGAACCTCTACTATCATGGCCGATGCCTCTACCAATTGGGCTATCGCAGACACCACAGACAGCCAAGCTGTCTCAAGTGTCTTAAAGACAACCAAGTTGTCACGGTCGCAGAATTTTTCCTTCCATTTTTCAATTGAAATATCATTACCACCAATAACCTTAAATGGCCTACAGTTGGCCTAATAGTACGATAAAGGCAGGTCGACATGAGATGAAAGACGACCTAGCTTTTGTTTTACCTCGATTAATTGCCAGCCGACAGATGTTTTGTCGGCTTAACGGTCTTAGCAAACGATCTTCTAATTGGAGGCAGGAGTAATTGGCTACAATAAATAGCTGATAATGATTGTATGCAATAAAATTTGAATTTACTTACAGATAAGAAACGAAAAAAAAAAAAAACTTTTTTCAATGTAATGCTCGTTGCTCGAGAGAACAAGTAATATTGTCAAAATTTTATGATGCTGACCTTTTCGTTGCAAAGTTTGCCATAAAGAGAACCTTCGGCACTTTCCCTTTCCTACTTTTTTATTAACAAGGACGCGGCTTCTGATTTCGTGCAATTTATTAGGGCAGCCTAAATTGCCCAATGGTGTCTCCTAACAAAAAACGACCGTTTATCACTTGTTATTCAGAGGCTTTCGTTAATGAAACTCTTGTACCGCGAGACAGCGAAGAAAGCAAATCTCTCTTCTCGTTCTTTACGAGGTGTAGAAGTGTTTTATTAAACAGAAATTTTTTTTAACTCGACCTAAAAAAAGGGTTTGATTAAAAAAAGAATAAACATGTCATAAGTGAAAGTGTGATTTAAAAAAAAAAATCAGTTCATATTGTGGAATCGCTTTCCGAGAAAAAATGTCCATAACAAAATCTTTAAGAGCCAAAACTGGAAAAGCGTTCATGCCAGAAATTAATTAAAGTTGCTTACAATAAATTCACTTTGAGTACTACTTTCTCTTATGAGGAAGGATTTTGCTCAAATATTAAAAAGAATATCGATATAACTCAATATACTTCAAGAAAAAACAACGAAGGGGGAATCGTAGATTACATAGAATTCATTAAATATTTTCTTTCTTTTACACATATCATTTTTAATAACCTTGTTTTTCAGCACATGGCACAAAATTTCATATTGATCTTCATCGTTTGAATCCGTATACCTCTTCAGAAACACTTTCTAGTGTTATTTTATGTGTAATTGAGAATTTCGAAGCAATGTAGGATGACCGTGTTTAAAGAATTTTATTCTCCCTTGCGTGCTGCTCGTTGTCGCGAATGTTTCAAGTGCTACCATGAACGAACTCATTGCAACACAGAATGAATTGCATTTTGTAACATTCAGCGATGAATGAAGATGCCACGAAAGCCAGATAGGAGTAAGAGGAATACCTAACCGTATATGGAAGCGAGATATCCTTGAACTGGAATTCAGGGATTGAAACGGCAATTCTGAAACATGATGGCAAGTGCTTTCCTATCATTACCCAGACACATTCTAATGGACGCAGTTCTGGTAATCTTGCAGCCATCGAAGGACATCCCTTACATACCGCAAGCTCAAATTACAATTTTAAAATACTAGCCGTATATACATGGTGATCAAAAGTAGAATTCCATCTTGAACCCCCCCCCCCCCCCGTGTTTCGGAGTGCACGTAAAGCCGTTGGTCCCGGCTGCTGTTGTCATCTTACAGCAGTCATTATTGGTTTCAAAATCCCGGCACTTGGTTCTCGGGGCCCTTGTGCAGTAATAGGCCCAAAGCATGTATACCGTTCACATGTACAGGCTAGCCCAAAAATAATTTAATCACTTTGAGAGCTGATAACGGTTTTATTAATGAACAGATTATAATGATATTTTAACATGCTTATATTGGCATAAGCGTAAATGTTTGCAATCATAAAAGATGCAAATTATTTTAAATCGTTTTTTGGCCGCTAGAGTAGGTTGCAGCTTTGATCCGTGCGTAGTTGATCAAGTTGCAACCATTTGCAAATAAAAAAAATTATTGCTTACTGTTTTTACTGAAGGCAGACTGATTGGACGAAATGTTCCAATAGCGTGGCATCCTCGATTCCCAGACCTTAATCACTGTGACTATTGATTATGGGGATTTCTAAAAACCAGGGTTGATACTACCAGACCAACGACTTTCTGGACTCCATCAGAAGAGAGATAGCTCCAATCTCGCAGCCAGTGTTGCAAACTGCCGTTTTCAATATCGTAAAACGCTTGAATTTGGTGATAGAAGAGAAAGGTAGCCATATCCAGCAGGTTATCCAATGAAAAATGTAAATCCCTTATTTGTATTTTATGATTGGAAACATTTCCGCATTATGCTAATATGAACGTGTTAAACTATCGTTATAATCCGTTCATTAATAAAACTGTTATCAGCCCTCAAAATGAGTAAGTTATTCTTGGGCCAAATGTAAATTTATCTGCCTTCTGGGTTTCAACAGTTGCGCTATATATCGTTGTTAGTTACAATAAAACTATAATCTACTTAATTGAAATTCCCATAATCCTGACGAATGTAGTGCCACTATCGTTTGATCATTGGTCCCAGTCATGCATGGCATTCTATTTTCCATTTTCATGAATGGATTAAACATAGTGATTCATATGTAAGGCTGAGTGATGTGAGAAATGGTCGTTTTTACTTTATTCAATTTTCCCATTCATATTCAGAAATATAAGAACTGCTCCTCCGCGGACTCTGAGCGCGACTCTCTTTATTCTTTAACATCGGAAAGCAATTTTTAAAGATTCTCGTAGGCGCACTTCGACAGATATCAGTATTATGTAGCAACATTTGACTTTCCTCTTTCCAACGGTATAAAATTTTTATATCCATACGATTAAAATTGGAATTTCTAGGTGGTGTTTTGATATTCTTTAGCAGCATTGTCGCCAATGGCAACAGCTCGAGAGTCTCATCGAAAACATTTTATTTATTTTCAACGAAAATGCAGCGCCCAAAAAGCAGGCAGTCATGCATTATGGACATTATTTAAGGAAAAGTTCGTCATTTTCTAATGGAAAAAATTATAATTTAAGAGATTTATACATGAACTTTCAGTAGAATTGTTGCTACTGTGGCTGCGTAAAACTGCCTAATTTAACAAAGGATTAGCGCTTTATACTCATTCCTGAATACTACTGGAGAAATTTGTCCATTATGAAGAGAAGTCGCCAGTGATAAAAATAATAATTGCAGAAGGGGCTCTAACGGTGTACAACTAAGAAATGTAATAGAAAGTGAATTCAGTTTTATTTACTTAGTTAACAATAAGAAATACTACTATTTTGCGTTAATTAGATACTAATTATTATTTTTCTGATATTGAAAATATTTGAAATCCTTAAAAATACGAATTTAATTCCTTATTTAATGCTGTCTATAATTATTTCTAGAGAGCAGTTTTTGGTAGCGAAATTCGATATGAAACTGTGAAACGGTCCAGTATCGAAAGTGCTTCAGACTCAATTAATAAACAATGGAGAGCGAATAGGATGACAGTAGAAGTCCAATTAAGGTAGAAAGGAAGCTTTCCGATTCTTATTATTTTTATCTCAAAGAAAAGATTCATAAACGCAAACGACAATGATTACCGTCATTTCATTTTTTCTCTCTTAAAAACATTATGAATGCAATTATTTTCTCATTTATTAAATTTCTGAACAAAATCAAATTCTCTCTGAGTGGGTCTCTCTCTCTCCCTCCCTCTAGACTCCCGTTCAAAAAAGTTGTCTGGGACGACTATCGTCTATATTTTAAAATAATCTGATTTTCTTAATGGCTTCTCTAAAAAGATTGGTTTTGCGAGGATTTTTCTATTTGTATGCCTATTAGACTCTTCAAACACGATCTGAATAATTCATTTTTTCAAATAAAATTCACGTTACAAATCATACCATTCCCACCTGTAGACAGGCGAACGAAAATTGAACATAGAATCCAAGATAAAGACGCTAATAAAAGGGGAAGGGAGTCTTCATAATTTCACACGATGAAAATGTATTGTCTAATGGAATTTTATCTGGCATATTTCCATCAATAATGAAATTATTATGAGTTAGTAGATATTAAAAAAATAAAATATCTCATTTCATTATTGATGCGATAAAATAAAATGGAATATTGTTCGTCGAGAATTTTATTTTAAGCAAACGAGGAAAAGTTTATGCTGAAACTTAACTTGGAAGTGCGTTATAATGGCATAGCATAATTTGTTAATATTGGCTTTAGTTGTACTCGTAACGCAAATTTAATATCAAGGTGGAATAGGAACGCCGAAGACAGTTTAAGAAAAATTTCACATTTGTGTGTTGTTTTAGGTTACGCAAGAAAAGTTCCAGTTGTCACTGACAAGGGAACCCCAGATGGCCTTTTTTTTGCGCGCAAGCACACCATGGAAACGATAGCGTTGCGCGGCAGTGAAGCGCCCCGGAAGTGCGCAGAGTTCAAAAAACATGGCGGAAAGAGGGGAAGCAAACTTGTTAGCGGCGATCGCCAAAGAACTGCAGTTAGAGCACTGTTATTAAGCATAAAACCTTAATTTTACTGTACAATTATTCGTCTCGAAATAATTTATAAGATGAGGTAGGCATCCATGAATACTATTTTTATTTAAAATTATAAAGCACCGCGATACATACCCCCTCACCAACGCAACGTATTACTCGACGTTGCACATGAAGCCAGCCCCGTGTTTGATTACCGAATTAGTTAATAAAATGAAATAATAAATTAAGGAAATGGTTATTAATTACTCTAGACATTTTTTTACTGGAAGGCAATTAGCTAATTGTAATAATCTATTTTAAAAACTAAGTTTGTTTAGAAATTTGAGAAGCCATTCAATTGCCATCTGCTGCTGTCTATTTCATCTGAATTGGATTCGTGCTTATTGCTGTGAGTAGTGGAAGAAAGAAGTTCCGTTAAGCGCTTTAATACACCGCTTTATCAATGGAGTCCTTGTATGAATATGTGTGCTCAAATTTTTTCGTTTTCGTGGTTTATTTTGAAAGAAACAAAAATCCGCACTCTCTTATTTTGCAAGCATCTATTGTAGCTTCAATTGAGTAACATATTTCAATTTGGTGGAAATCTGTGACATACATGTTCGAGGGATTCCCTTGTGAGCCCAACAAACAGCAAAGGATCAAAATTAAATTTTGTTTTCAATTTTAGTAAACCTTTGGTTAATAAGAAACTTCCTCCGCAATGAGCATTTTGTTTGGCTCAGTGATGACTATTTTTTACAGGACCTTCTTTTATGTAACCTGAAATACCAGAAATATTATTGTCTTGAAGTATGATACACTACCCTACAGTAATATATAGAGTGAGTCAAAAGTCACTGGACATAGTTCATTTTACCCACCATTTCTGAAATACAGCTATGTGACCATGCTAGCACACCATCTTGAAATCCTCCATTTTAAGTTCTCCATTCTTAAATAGCTAGGGTGTCATGTGGCATATCAAATAACACCAGTATTTTTTCTCAGGGATGCATTCCTGCAATCGGTTATAAACGCTAGATTTTACCTATGGGACCACTTGAGAAAACTTGTGTATGCAAAGCATCCTACAGGCCTGTGGCAGCATTACTCCCGACGGTTCTTGTGCACGTGGATGATGAATGGATAAAGCGTCTAACCTAACCTAACCTAACCCAACCTAACTTGTGTCCACCAGCAGGGACAACACATTGAACTGACTGTTGCAACCTAGTTTTCGGTGTGTTTTTCAGAGACTTTCAATAAGGAGACATGTCATTTACTTAATTTTCATGTAATACGGACTCTTAGGTGTTTCATTGGATATGTTCAGATGGCGCTGTAACGACGACGACGACGTCATAGTTTCGATTATAAGTTTCGCTAGATGTTCAAAGTTTAGCGACGGTCAAATCGAGGAGCGAAAACGATCATAGAACTTGTCAGATTGTTTTACTAAGGCATGTCTGGTCAGCGGTGTGCTGCAAAATTTTGTGCCCAACGTCGTGGTGTAAAGCACCTTTCGTTCGTTAGATTTCAAACGGAGCCTGAGAGGTACGTTTATTTACAGTAAATATCTTATTTAGAAATTGTTACCTTCCATAGTGCCTAACAACAATCCAACCTTCATTTTTTCCAGCAAACGAAAAAACACTGATTGTTAAAATCCGATATTTTGTTAAAAGCCAAAAATATATTGTCATCATAATTTTTTACTATAGTAGCTATATCGATTATTTTAAAAAACGCGCCAAAAATTTTAAAAAATCAAATCCTAAATAAGCAATTTTACCTTATAAATTATGAAATTCATTACATTATGTTTATGATTCTTATTTTTTTAATTTTAATAAAGATAGTAAAAATCCAAATAAAAATCTTTTGACATTGATTAACTAAATTTTTCAAAAAAAAATCAATTCGTGTTTTTTCATTTTATATTTATTACATATGCATAATTATACTTTCTTAGTTTATTGCTGTCGTTAACTTAAAGTTTTTATATTTTTGACATTGTTAGGTGCAAAATATGGTTAACAGCCTATGGAAGAAGCGACCTGCTTACTGAAACTTTTGAAAAATTCAGTAAAAATTACATACTATTTGCAGCATATTTCACAAATGAACAATTTTATAACGCCAGCAAGAGAAGCCGTCTATTAAATCAGCAGTTCCCACCATTTTTACAAGAACATGGAAAACATCAACTCATGGTGCACCATCCACTTCACAGCACCATGAACCTTCACCACCCACTTCACAATACCAAGTACAGATCATCAATGCCCCTTCCGCTCTTTGTACATCAGAAGTGCACTATGAATGTCAAGTTCTGGCGGCAAGAATAGACCCAAATATAGGAAGATGCTTATCCAAATCTTGTAAAAATTATGCCCAGAACGATGACTGACATAATTTCAGCAGGCGGAGGTCCAATAACATATTAAATAAAATATCACTTTTTCTGTTCGTTCCATTATTGGAATTGTAGTAAGCTATACAACTCATTACAGTATCTTTCAACTGAACGTTTCTGACAAAACTTGAATGTCCAACTTTCCGAGTCGAGCGGAAATTGTCATTCATAAATGGGAACTTGTGCAAATGGCTAAAGCTTTTTGTGACACTTGTATGGCCGAATAAGCACTGAGGAGAGACACAATTGGCATGATGCCATTCGTTTTATTTAATAAATTAAACCGTCTATCTTCTAAATTTTTTAATGTAAACGCATCTTCAAAACAACTTAAATCTTTTATTTTATCGGTTTATCGGATGCTGTCCAGTTTCATATTTAGTTACAATAAGTATCCCCGTTATAATGATGAAACTTTGATTTGTATCCATTTCTATTCCATGTCTGTATTTGCGATTAGGAATTTTTTACCTCGTCCGTTTGTTAAATCGAGTTAAGGCTCGGTTGAAAACGCGACTTCCGCATTTGTACTCTTTATGTATTCATTTCCCTGATGTTCACATCAAAATGCCATTTCAAAACTTCAGTTTTCTGTAAAGAATTTAATAATGAACAGAAGTCGATATGCTTTTTCCTAAAATAACCCCTCCAGAATATGTTTGAATTTGAAAAGCAAGTTGTTGGAAGAAGCCTAGAGAAACGAAGTTGAGTTTTTGGGGTGGGTTCCTCCCATCCCTTTTGACATCATTAATGTTTCACGAAGGCTTCGCACTCCTGATCAATCCATTTCCTTTCCTTCAGACAAGTAAGTGCTCGTGAGGCAAATTTTCCCTCCACTCGCGCTAAATTTTCTCGTCAAAACTTGGAAAAACAACAGTCTCTTTGGGACAGCTCTGACAGTAAATGCTCCGCGTAGATGCGTGGCACACACCCGCGCAATGCCAAGCACGTGTACGTCCGAACCAGGTAGCCTCGCTCTTCCCGTAAAGATAATCCATTCACTGCTTTCAAAACAGTCGTTGCAATGCAAACGCAAATGCTTAATTCTCCACTTTCCTGTCCTGGAAAATGCACGTCCGACGTGACACTTCAGGAATGGAAGTTGAGGGTCCACAAACAACCAGTGCTGCCTTTGATCTTCATTGGTGTTCTTAAGTTTTGTACAACAATGATAAAATCTACAAACGCGACTAGTTAGAGTAAACTATTGTTATAATTTTATTTTTCTTTGCAATTTAAATCCGATCTTCAACGGATGAATGGAAGCGCCAATTTATTGAGAAATTTTTTTACTTTTTTCTTCGATAATTCAAAATACTCGTTCCACAGCAGAAAAGAGATCCAAAAAATTCATGGATCAAATTATGAAATAGATCAGGGATAATTTTATTTTCGTAACCGTTTGCGTGAAATCTTTAAGCTATGCATATTTCTTTCAAAAATAGAGGAAAACCTTGTGGAAAATGCATAACAAGCTTGAAATCAATGAAACGCAGATGCAAAAGAGAAAACACTGGTGGAAATTGTTCGTATTCAACGATTTCACTTGCTGCGCATGCTTCACTTTTAAGCTGTCCTGGTTTGTGTCAATTTGCATTCTTGTTCTTTTCATTCCATGAAGGGAGCCTTTTTCAGAAGTATCTCGTTAAATTGCAGTCTCTGCCGGTAAGCCTTTTCTACTCGCCACTATAAATTTGCTTTGTCGCTGAATAGAGAAGAGGATTACAAATTGAGGTTAGGAGTAAACATAAATTGCAAGCACCTGAAACTAATATGTAAAATAAATTGCTCATTAGAAAAGGTTCCCTATATGTTCTAATACTCGTCTAATTAAATTGTATACATTCATTTTGTTTCAGGGTAAATTGCTTTTTAGGTATTATCAACTGATCTACAAAAGTTTAAGTTTATCATTTATTTGTGAAATATTTGTGTTAGCTCTTCCGAATTTAAAACTGCTCGTGAAAAGGGATGATGTACAATAAACTCTGATTGTCTGTTAGCCAATTATCATTACCTATTCATCCTTGCTGAATTGTTCGTAAGAAACTTAGAAAGTCCAGCCATCCACATCTGCAACTATTTCCTATCCACCTGGTGGATGATGCGTTTGCGATTTTCGAAAACAAATAACATAAATTAGATTCCTCCCTTGATGAAAACAATTCGTTATCCCCTTCTGTCAAGTTTACAGTGCAGCGACCTGCTTTTTTTTTGTTGGCGGTATTGATGAAGTGGCTAATTCAATTTCCATAGCCGTGTTGAATAGGTTGGTAGTAATGTTATATTTAAGCCCTTTATCTGATAATTTACACTTCATTAAATTTGATGCCTGTTAGGTTAACGACGTTTTCGTGAAATTTATGCACACAAACCTGGTTTTTGGTGGTTGCCATGGAGAATATCTTCTTATTCATGGTGTCTTCATGAAATCATCTTATTCATTGGCCTCAAAGTTGAGAGTAAACAAAACTATTTTACTCATCCCGAATGGCTTATTGATGGTTCCCTCATCAGTGCCATCATGATCGAATATTTTTCAAAATAAAGGATGCGCACATTGACAACTTAATAAAGAACAATGTGATAATCAAATACTTTCGCTTAATCATCTTCGACGAAAGACATACAAACAAAGAAGCCATTCTATCAATGTTCAACAGCTTTCCTAAAAGCATAGAATCAAGTGAGAAAATGAAGCATCAACGCTTTGAATATAATATATGCTGGATGCCAACTACGACCTCTAATATCAGTAATTTCAAATCCAACCACCCGTTCTTCAAAAACTCTCTTGCACTGAGATATGTATGATAAACAGAGCCAACAGCTATTCAATCTCCACACCTGAAGAGGTAAAAAGGAACTTGAAATCATTCAAGAAGTAGTTGAAGCAACTCGTTTCCAAAAGGATATGTAAATAACTTGATTTACAAACTAACTAATTTTGTAAACTAATAACAAGAAAATAAAGCGCAACGACGAAGAAAAAACCTGTGGAAGGCTATATTCATATGCATTTATAAATTAACAGACTTATTCAAACAGAAGAGCATTAGAATAGCTTTCAAACCAAACCTGTGGAAGATTATTTAAAAAAAACAAAAAAAAAACGAAACTAACACGAAACATTGCAGGCGACGAAACTGACATGTATATTCTGGACAGGAATCCACCTGTTATCTCAGAACGTCGGCCATCGTGCGTGCAAAAGAATCGTTTCAAAGAAGAACAAAAATTTATAAAATCATGCAAAGCTTTTCTAGAGCTTCTTTTCTCATCTTCAAGCAACATAAAATAAAATTCTCAAAAGTTGCCGTGATGTAAAACAACTGGAAGTGACAAAAATGAAAAACGAAAAACGAAAAAACGAATTTGAATTTTGAAATGATATCCAAAAGGAGATTAATTTTGAAGATAATTTTGAATTCAGGCCGAAAAAGTTCTTCTGTTCACACATTTAACATGGAACGTTGTGCTCCAATTGACTAATTGTAGAATGAATAAAATTTTTCACACAACTAATAACAATGGAAAAGAAAGTTCAAAACAGGCCATGTCCGTGTCAGTTTCGTCGCCTGGAAGTTTCAGCCATGGCTGTTTTGAACTTTCTTTTCCATTGTTATTAGTTGTGTGAAAAAAGGTTTTTCATTCTACAATTAGTCAATTAGAACACAACGTTCCATGTTAAAGATGAACGATGTTTATAAATTAACGTGGCCGACGTGTGAAATAGTAATTTAGGACTTACGACCCGAACTTATAAAAAAAAAACATACAAAAGCGAAAAATCATTATTTACAAAGACTGAAAACATTATTATCAATAACAAGCATAAAAGAGAAAATATCAGATATAATGTACATTAACATTCCTATGAAAGATGATAACCTTTGAATGTTGGAAATATTACTTATAAGAATAAATGCAAAAATAGTGGGAAATTAATTAATAATCAAATACATTTTGAATTTGACCAGATTTTAGATATTGATAAAGACTACTTTTGGATCGATGTGAATGATATTTTTACCCATCTGTTTATGATCAATGAACGAAAAAAGTCTTTGCACCCATCAGTGTTGTATCGTCAATGGAACGACAACGCCCATTTTCTTTTTGTCTTCTTGAATCGGAACCGTCCTCTATCGGCTGGGATCTGAAGAAAGTCAATCAATTCCAAGATCAACCTCATTGTCTGTCGTGAACATTTTCCCTGATCTAGGCGACGAACGAAATGGTAGTCTGTAGGAGATAAGTCGGGAAAGAGGCAGAATCGTTCATAGTTCAAAGCATCGTTCGTTGTGCGATGAGGACGGGTGTTGTCCTGGAACTGAAGAAAACCATCAATGCCGGTTGTTTCTGTAGCAACTTCTGGTGCATCTGTTCCAATTCAGCACAATAACGTTATGTGTTGATGATAAGGCATATTGCCGAGAAACTCCGATGAATTATCCCGGCTGTGTACCACCATAAAAAGAAAAACATTATCTTCTTGGGATATAGGGGTGGCTAAGGATGCCGTCCAGGAGACTGTGTCTTGCCTAACCATTATCCAGATCATTTACGATTGTCATACAGGACCCATTTTTCGTCGCAGATGACGATTCGCTGCACTAGAGATTCCTGTTTATTCCTGGAAAGTATAGACTTGCAGACTTCCTGTGGTGAACACCTATCTCTGCTGCTATCTCACGACACGTTTTTCGCGGTCAATACCAAACGCACTTGACAGGCTTTCATCAAAAACTATAACACGTCGGCGAAAAGTTCGTTCGTTGGATGTGTTCTTCCCAAATGCTTTGTTAATGTTCTGAGCGGCAATTCTTGCCAAATGGCCCAGTTTAAATTCATGCAGGAAGATGACTCTCAACCCAATACATTTAGGCATGTACGTACTGGCCTATGATGACGCTTGTATATGACCAATCACAAACGTAGCATCCGCTTATTTGTAATCACTTGTTCAATTTGTTTCCTTTGATTAAGTAATTGTAACTTCTTCGTTTTGCTTTACTCTGTTGATGGAGTAATTCTAAAATTGCTACTAAAATTAGTATAGCATTGCTATATCGAAACTAGAGTATTGTTACATGTATTTAGTTTTCCCCTTTGTAAATAGTTAAAGCAATACAAGACTTTACAGTGCCTTGTAATTTCATTGTTTTTAAAATTTCTTTATTGTCCCTAAATTTAGTTCTTTGTTTAAATTTTAAATTATTCCTTTCCTCACTATAAGTTTAATAATCAACATGTGAGGACAACTTAGCTGTTTATGTTTTAGTAGTCTTTAGAATATATATAATTCTAATTAATTATTAGCCATAATTTCTTTGGATTATTTTAATTTTTATTGAATAAAAAAAAACGTTTTCTTATGTTTTCATTTAGCCTGAGTATTTTTTCCTTATGTAATATGATGAATGCAAGAGCAGGCGAAAACATAATGAATTAGAATAATTATACAGTACTTGACTTCTGTCTCGTTGGTTCTCTATTAATTCTGAAATTCCATTTAAGGATTTCTCTTTTGTTTTTTGTTTGCTTTTGTTTTTTTTTTATCTGAGATGTTCAAACTATAATAGAATCGCATGTCATGTAAAGTTCAACGTTGCTTTTACACGTAATAGAGAGCACGTCTGGAACGTTCCCTTCCCGATTAATTAATCTAATAACAAATGTTTTCCGTGTTTTGCCATAGTGCCTTTTTAATTAGGTTTTACTGGCGAGCCTTGGGATGAAAAAGGGTGAACTTTGCTTTCTTGAAAGAAAATGTTGAGACTAAGATTAATTAAATTGCGTTTTAAAAAATCGCCATTAAACAGAATGGCTGCTTAAGCGTACTTTACAATTAAAGAATGCTGTAAGGAAACACGCACTGGCAAAAACAAGGGCAGATATCTTGTTAAATTGTTCTTAGAATAGAGAAAGACTCGTCTTTTAAGTTAGTACTCAAGAGAGACTCACAAATTAGAAAAATAAACATAAAATTATGTGCATTAAGAAGCAAATTCATTATCTTAAAATAGAAAGAAAACGGAGACACTAACTGTAAACTTTTCAATTTCCCTTTTTCAGGAACGAGTTTTGCTTTGAACTAAATGAAGAAGAAATGGGAAACAAATAGCTTGTTTGTTTTCAATTTTCCTAATTGCATTCGAAGAGCTATAGGACAAATTGTTAAACATAATTTACTTCCTTTTTTTTCGTCACTAGATGTTGTGTGGCAAATTGAGTCTTGGAACAAGAAGAATTCTAAAGATCTTTTTACAAAAGGTAATCAATATATAAATTCGGCGTCAGCTTTCATAGAATATTCATTAAGAATTTTTAAACTGAAAATCACTCTATGAAAAAGAAAATAATATACAAAAAAAATTCAAAATAGCAAAACAAACCCGTTTAGAAGATACTGTGGAAAAATCATTATGATTCCATAAACACAATGAAATACGAGATGCTGCCAATGAAGAGAACACAAATTTTTAAGGAGGATTACTGGTGACTTTAAATCTTAAGAAGTTATTTATATCTTGATAGATATAATTGACTTGGCGAGTTATATAGATTTTTAAGTTTAAAAATTGGCAAGTTAAAGAAGTCACGGACTTGACGGTGGAAATGTGACGGAGCACCACCTTGTTGAAAGATGAAGTCCGCAATGTCTCTTTGCAGCTGTGACACGAGCCAATTTTCAAGCACGTCCGGATGGTTGGTTGGTTGGTTTATTTGAATTTTTGGCATCGACTACTAAGGTCATTTTGAGCCTTTTACAAAAGTTATATCTGTACGCAGCCCGGGACAAACACAAACATCCATGTCCACGGCGGGATTCGAACCCACGACCAGGTGGACTGGAGAACTAGAAAGCCTATGCCCTAACCCTCTCGGCCACCTGACCGGCTACGTCTGGATGGATATAACCTGTCATAGTTTCTTCCGCAAAGAAACACGGGCCACGAAGTTTGAATTTTGAGATTGCGGGGAATTTAAATAAAAAATTATCGACATGCTTCCATAGAAAACCAATCTTTAACACCATAATTTCTAATAAAATGGCTGCAAGAAATTCACGAAACTGTTACTTTGTATACACCTCGTATATGAAGTAGAATAGTTTTAACCTATTCTAACGTTCGATGTCAAAAACAATTTTTATAAAAAAAAAAAAAAAAAAAAGGCGGCTAACCCTGAAGACCGAGAATCTACTGTACCCTAAAATAATGATTGTAAAGAAAGTGACCCTGTAGCTTGTCTAATACCTCGACGATCAGCCTCGAACTGGAATTAACTCAACCACACTTCTAGACAAAATCACGGGTATTTGTGGGTGGATAGTTCAGTAATTGATATCAGACGTGACTGCTAGGCTTCCCAATTCGTCCTATAAAAGTTCGATAGTGTTCAGATCAGGGAGTGGTGCGGAATAGGAAGAGACTTTGGACATCCATGTGTTTCGTATGATATGGTACCTTATCGCCTTGGAAAACATTTCCAAAAAAAAACTGTCCAAAATGTTCATGTAAGCTTTAGAATTTGTTGTGCCATGAATCACAAGAAGGGTCCCAAGCCATTAACACTATGAACGATACACTTAGGCGTTCATGTGGTATTCGCCAGACTTTCATCTGACTGGTACAGAGTGTAAAAGGATTCGTCACTTCATAAAACCTTTCCGTATTGCTGTACCTTCCAGTTCCGACATTCGAAAACTACTGAGGCCTTGCTGAGTGACATGTTTCGTTTACGTGTTTTACCGCACGTCCATGGATGCTGGGGCATGTAGTTCCTTCCATACAGTATGGCCTCTTGAAACTCTCTATCGATGACGTGGAGTGAATTCTGCTGTTTTTACGCATCTCACACTGGGGTCGCGTTGGTTGAGTTTTGTATTCCGATGCGTTTCCTCAAGTATTCGCTATCACTACAAGTTATAGTTTATCCGAAATATTCCGGATAGACCTGTTACTATAATAACACCTTTCAAAATCACTAAGTTCTCTTCGTTTTTGCCGTCCATTTTGCTCGCAACAATATATGAACTTAAGCGATTATGTGCGAGCATGCACACACACTGCGACCGTGCTTACAAAAGGGCTTGTTATATTTTTTATTCCGAAGAGGCTGTCTGGTTCCTTATTGTCTAGTATAAGGAAATAAAATCTTTCAAAAACTTTTTAAGAACAGAAAAATTGCTGCTAGCTTAATCTAATGCGGGAAAAATTATCATTATAAAATATGCAGATAAATACATCTGGATACAGAAAATTCAGTTAGAAACTAAAACTGGATCACCATATTTACACAGAGAAGTTTTGAAAATAAACTTCGTCTTTGAACAGAAAAGATATAAACCAATAGACTGCAAACAAATTTAAACTTTAAATATCTCTACTAAATTTTTTTATACCCCGACTGAAGGGTTTATGATACCCTTATGAGGAAATCACTTTAACAATACAATGCTGCCGCTTACAAGCTTAGTAAGGGTTTTTTCCAGTTTTGTAAAATAATATTTTATATTCCATTAAATAAAAAAAAAATAGGTTTTTACAAGACGAAGTCGATGGTTAAAAAAAAAAATCGATTACACGAAGCGTTCGCACAGCTCTCTGGTGGATTCGTTTGTTTACTTATTTGCATATTAAAGGCAAACGATCTTGGCAATTTATTCGTTCGGTGCTTTACATTCTTCGAGTAAATAAAAAAAAAATACCATGTTATTTAAAAACATGCAGATGAATATTATTAAAAGATAATTTAGACATTTTATGCATATATTTTTAATACCGGCAGGAAGTCATGTCACAAGACTTTAAAGCAGTATATCTGCGAACCCTCGAACTTTTCTCTTAGTATTCTCAAAAGTTTATATACATAATTACTGAGACATATATAAAACAAGAGCACCAAGAATTAACAATCTACATTAACAATCTGCGGAAATAGTACCATACACAAAGCAAATGCCATTATATTATGTTCTCCAGATTTTTTACCTAATTATTTTTTATAATATTCGGATTAATATTGTTAAAAATGAATATCAAACTGTAGTAATTAAAACTATTTTATTAACAATTTTTGAAAACAAAAAAAATTAAGTTTGTTACCAATTAAATTCAATAAAACCAATTATGCTAGACATTGAATATGTTTTCACAAAAATACAATCATCAAATTAATAAAAACATCAAAAATTTATTATTGCATAAAAAGTTCTCAGAATTCAAAATCTAACTCAAAATTCAACGAAATATAATTAAAGGCGATAAAACAAAATGATTAACAGTAGATGGGTAAGAAAGAATTCCTGAAGTGGGCCCCTCAAAAACAAACATGTCGTGAAATTTAAAACTTTTATTATAATTTGATAGTACCTAATGGAGTATTAAAATTCCCAAAATATTTTTGAAAAATTTTCATTTGTTAATAAGTTATAAACAAATACATTTTTTTGGTACTTTTTGTTTAAAAAAATCATATCTCAAGCTATTTTTTCCAAATCTCTTTGAAATTTTAAAGATAACAAGTAAAGCGTATATATTTCATAAAAAAATATTAAAAAATGAGAAAAAAAATTTTTGGGGTAAAAAAACTAAATTTTAATAAAAAAATGATTTTTTTTAATGTTCTCAATCGATTTCAACAATTTTGAAAAAACACACTTAATCTGTATTTATTAACGATTTAGAATTTGAAAAAAAAATTTTGGTGATCTCTGTTTTTACGCGAATGCCATCAATTTTTGTCAAGCTATTCAATGGTACCACTGGGCTGTTAAAGCAAGTACTGTAACTCTTCATCTTTCAGTATTGACAGCAATAGGGAGGGAGCTTCCCTGTAAAGCAAGAAATATACCGCGTGTTTCAATAGTTCCCGAACTGCCCTTTCTGTATGTAGGGAAAGCCTAACCTATGACAGCAGGAGTAATGTTCGACCAACCACTAAAATAAACCATGTGCTGAAATAAATTACATAAAATCAGTTTTACAGAGTGGCAAAGTTTCTCAGATGTGTTTATTTTATTTTTACATTCCCAAAGGAAACGGTACATGTAGGTTACACCATTTGCTCAAAGTGTTCACCGTTCACATCTTGGCAATACGCTAGTTGGTGCTCAAACGCACTGCAGGCATTGATTAGGATTGCCTGAGGAGTATTTGCCATCGCCTGCCTAATTCTTTGCTTCAGTTCGTTAATGCTTGCAGGGCGTGTCTCGAAGACCCTGTGCTTAACATAGCCCCATAAGAAAAAGTCAAGCGGGAAAAGATCCGGGGATCGAGGCGGCCACTCAATGCTCCCCCTTCTGCCAATCCAGCGGTCAGGGAATACTTCGTCCAGATATTGGAGTACAGAGACGGCGTAATGGGGAGGAGCCCCATCCTGTTGGAACCAGATGTCGTTTTTGTCTGCTGCCTCGGCAACAGCTGGACCAACCTCGTCTTCTAACAGTCGAAGGTATTTGGGGCCATCCAGTGTTCCGTCAATGAAAAGACGTTTACTTTCTAAGGACGCTGGGTGTGGCCTTCACCCATCCAATGTGGATTGCAGTCGGACCAGTAACGGGAGTTGTGGTAATTTACCTCCCCATGCAAAGTGAACGTGCATTCGTCGGTGAAGCAAATACGACGGGATAGCGCAGCACTGCATGGCATCTGTTCATCATTATCTCGCAAAATTGCACTCGACGATCCTCGTCACCGTCTGTCATTTCTTGATGAAATTGCATCTTGAACGGGTGGAACTTCAAACCATGCAAGATGAGCCACACCGACGAGTGGCTGATTCGAAGGGCGTGTGCAACGGCACGCGTCGATTGTACGCCACAAGCCCCAATTGTTGTTACAACGGCCGCCGTTTGTTGCGGACCTGTCCCTGTTGGTCGACCTTGCCGTTGTCTGTCCGCAACACTTCCTGTCTCTCGAAATCGTTTCATCAGAGTCGAAAGAGTACTTGTTGAAGGCTTCGGGCGGTCAGGTTGTCGGGCATGGCATTCGTCGGCGGCATTGTGCAACATCAAATCCCCTCTCGCGCAAAGGAGAACCATCTCTGCTCGTTCTAGCATACTGTATTTCATTTGTTTGTTTTCACGCAATAAACGCTTTTTAAACTGTTACTGTACCGGTATAAGCTTAATACCGTAGGTTTTATAAATAACACGTCTAGTATTTTTTACTTTAACCATTTATTTCACTCTCATATTCGCGTATTTGCATTTATGTAAAATAAAATCTTGTAAACATTCCAAGGAGGAGCTTTAGCAGTGAAGGAGAAATACATTTATACATTTATTAAAAAATTAATCCCCTTTCCCCTCCCCCCGAGTAGGGTAAGGCAAGATGATCCTGAAGTCATCTATTTTTACCCCTTTATCTACACTTTTTAATCAAAAATTAATTTTCCCGAACGTAATATGTAGAAAGTGTAAAAAAGCTCTATTTTCTTTCCTTTCTCTTTTCATCATTTCCGAACGTAAGATATATCACATGCCATTTCTTGGCATAGTTCTAAAGACTACGTGAATACCACCCCCGCAAATCCGACCCCAATGGAACACCTGGACTTCATGAGGAATCTGGATACTGAATTTCACGCCTTTACGTACCTAAATAGCATATAGATCCTCCCCCAGTCCTCTATGAATCCAGTGTTGTCCTCTCTGAATCCCACCCCCGTAATTCCGACCCCAGTGTACCAATCAAAACCAAACAAAATAGTGCAGATGTACATGCCCATAGGAAGCTACATTCCGAATTTCAACCTTCTACCTCAAAAATGTAGAAATTGTGAAGGGGTACACAGTTAAGACATTATAAAACCAATAAGTAGCTCCATTCTTTCGCTATTGAATAATATAGATTATGAGCACTTGAGTAATCGTACGTCGACAAAGCGATTTCACGTGCGCGCGCCGCAGTAATGCTTAAAAGATGAACAGAAAGTAACATGACATGCCATTATCTATTTTATGCTTTACACTCACTGTTTTAGAACGTGAAGGGGTCTACGAAAACTTCTGAAAAGTTGATACGGCCGAGCTATGACTTAATGATATTTCTGAAAACAGCATTCGAAAAAGTTAATCCGTTTTCAAGTTATCGTGCAAACGGCGGACGGCCGGCCGGATAAACGTACAGATCATTCTTATAAGTAGCTTTTATGCTAAAGCTCCTAATAAATAGCGGGATTCGTAACGACTGGGAGCATCCATTAATTGAAAAAAAAAAAAGAGGTTGAGAGACAGTGGCTCCTGTCTACCAGCCCGTCAGCATACCTGCACAGCAGTACGTTAAGCAGGGAAAGTCATCTCCTGCGTTCGGGAACTTTTGAAACACACTGTATACGTTTTACTTGTTATCTTTAAAATTTCAAAGAGATTTGGTAAAATTAGCTTGAGATATGAGTTTTTAAACAAAAAGTACCAAAAAAATGTATTTGTTTATAACTTTTAAACAAATGCAAAATTTTCAAAAATATTTTGGGAATTTTGACCACACTTTTCCGTCGGGTGAAGGTGAGTATAAATGAATTTGGTAAAAAAAAAAAAAATTAATTTCATAAAATATAGGAAAGCGAAAATTAAATCCTTTGCAAGCGATAGCTTCAAATTCACCGAATCTATTGTTATAATTGCTATCGTGAGTATCATTTAGCATTTTTGATACTGTTTCAGAGGCAAAAGGAGAAAAAAAATTCTTCAATAATGGAACATATCAAAAATAGTGGCCTCCATTAGATACTATCAAATTATAATAAAAGTTTTAAATTTCACGACATGTTTGTTTTTGAGGGGCCCACTTCAGGAATTGTTACCCAGATGGGAAAAGACAAATATCAGTTACAAAAGCCCATCCAAAGCAAAAGATTGATTCCCGTTCATTCAGAAGAACATGAAGGCAGACTATAGACAACAAATAAGAACAACCATCTTTTCATACATAGCATTAAAAATAATCATATTCTAGATTGAATCTGTACAAAAAAGAAGGGGGAAAAAGTCTAAGAAAAGAACCATAAAGAATCTAATGCTTGCGAAAATCAGATCATCCAAATGACCAATGGACCAACCAGAAAATTTGACGTTTCAATTGCCCTCTCGTGTCAAATCCTACCATTACAAATCGCGCATTAGGAAATTCCAAATTTCATTTCATGTCTAAATGTCGCTATTAAACCAAGATATGAGTATTATAACTGGTGTATTGGTAATTTTCTCCCTAATGTCTAGTATATGATATCAGTTAATGAGCTTTCAATTCGCTCGCTTGAATTTCAATGACGAGAAATAAATTCTGTCAGTTGGTCGAATAAACTTTCCTGTTATGTTAACTGTTTAACTTCGTACTATATTTGTACACTAGAATGCTTTTATATAGAAAACGGCTTTCATATGATAAGGAGAGACTTCTATTCTCTAGTTTTTGAAAATTATGTTTAATTGTGGAATAGATGCGTGTACAATTTCAAATTCATCTCTTCGTCCAATCCGGACGAAGGCAATTTCGAATATGGAAGTCAATTTTGAAATGTGCAATGGAAACCCTGTTTTTAATGGTATTTTCACACTGTACACAACATTTGAGAAAGATTTTATTCTTGGTGTTTTTAAAAATGAACCGTCTGTTTGGATTTAAAGAAAAGGCAAAATACAAAAATTGTTTATCAATTTAAACAAAAACAAAGGTGCCCCACCACACTACTTCCACATAGCTCGGATCGCCGTTACGAACGCTTCCCATGACAGATGAATTGGTCAAGCAGGACCAGTTGAATGGCCCCCTCGATCCCTTGATCTAACTCCTCTCGAGTTTTTTCTTGGGGGGGGGGGGCGGGGCTTTTTATGGGACA
>JAHWFO010003935.1:495421-583602 GCA_023313115.1 Rhysida immarginata | reverse complement strand
TTATGTGGAATAGTGGTTTTGGAGTTATTTTTCTTTCTATTATTATTATTATTATTTAACTATTATTTAAAGCCCGCGATAATTTACACAAATCGATCTCAATTTCACGGCTCACAGGGTAGATTGTGTGGTTTGAAACGCCAACATAAACATTTGGCTCATTTTCTGATTGACACCATGGTAACTACAGTTGACAGTATGACGTCGTGGCAACTTGGCCTTAGGTAAAATGGACATTGCCCACACATCCAGCGATATGGTCGTCTATCGGATCACAGTTTACCTTCTGGAGGCTGCCATCGCCCTGAACGTTGGCCTAGCGTAGCGTGCATTGCAAAGTGGACACGCCTTGGGCTTCCTTGCAACAGTGGGCGGGATATCTTTAGAAATGTATACTTTGCAAAGAAACAAGTATATGTAAAGAGAAAGATTAAGAGGGTGGCTATGTAACTATATAATTGGCAATATATACAGTTTACTTGCAAGAGAAAACAATTTACCCATAGTTTAGTCGAAGTTTTGTCATATTATTAACCACATTTTAGCCAAACTTATATTTTTATTAACATTGTCATACGAGTGTGGAGGCCAAATCACAAGGTAAATTCTCCGTCACATGCTTCATACCATTCACACGATGTATGGCATGGGGCATCGTCCTGCTGGAAATACGCATTTCCAATGGGGTAAACCATCAACATAACTGGATGGATTTGATCTGCGACGATACTTAAACACCAAGGCTGGTCCGACATTGCTCCATGAAAACACCTACCCCAAACCATGGTGTTGTTTCCAACTGGGAGTATTGTGACAATGCGCGTAGGATTCATTCTTTCGCGCTGTTTTCTCTATATCCATATTCATTCTGCATGGTTTTATTGAAAACGTGATTTGTTGGATCATGTTAACCTTTTCCACTCATTTACTGTCCAATTTTCTTAGGTCATTTACGAACTGGTGTCGTTTTTTTCTTGTTAGCTGCACACTGCAAAGGCATATGAACACAGTCATCTGTTGCCATACATCGAAATTGGTCCCTGATTAAGGTTATCTGTAATTTGATCTAGTGTAATTTGATAAACTGGCAATTCTCCTCTTAGCTCGATCATTCAGCAGCCGTTGACGACCCGTTGTTAGGCTTTTATTTTTTTTTATTTGGCAGTGTTACTCTCTGTAAACTTTAACAATAACTGCTCTCGAACACTTCACAATCGCAGCTGTTTTGCTATAGTTCGCACTATTTCTTCGAACACCCTCGATTCTTCCATGTTCAAGCTCTGTGAAATCACGTTTTTCACCCATTCCTTCACAAGCATTCCACTTCATTAGTCTCTGCAAGCATCGAGCAATACTTTTTTATACCAATGTCGCCATCTAGTAGCAAGACTATAATATCAAAGTATCAAAGTCATTATGCTTAAAATGGTCTGTTTGCCATAATAAATAAATCGGCAACTGAGTAATAAACCGTAGGATAATACAAAATGTACCATCCTAAATGATCCCTCCAGTGTTCTGGTTTATGCTGAGAATAGACAGAAGATTTCACATTTCACCTAAAAGCTTGCTACTTAAGGTGCGTCTCAAAAGTTTAAAGAAACATGTTTTTGTTCAAAAGAAAAAAGACTATTGAAGGTACATACGAGTAGCTGTACAAAGCACTTAAAAGAAACTCCTGAAAAAATTATTCATGAAAACATAATAGAAATAAAAATATTCCACAAAATAGAATTTTGCATGTCTCAAAAGTTTAAAGAACGACTGAAAAAACATTGCATGAATTATACAATGGCTTAAATTGAACGACCATTTGCCTTGATTGTTTCAAATACTCTGTTCGGCTTTGAGTTTATGAGGTTGAACAATGTTTCTGGTCTTACATTGTACCATGCATCTTCAATTGCTCTTTTCAATTCATCAGTCGAAGAAAATTGACGTCCGCCGCCATAAACTGCACGAGACATGATTCCCCATAGATTCTCTATAGGGTTCAAGTCTGGGCTTCTTGGGGCCACGTCATATCGTAAATATTTTGTTTTCTGAACCACTCCATTGTTGATCGTGAAGTATGGATGCTAGCGTTATCCTGCTGGAACACGAATTCCTGGCCACACTAATGATCACAGACGGGTAACAGATACTGTGTAAGGGTTTCTTGGTATGTCAGCGAATTTTCTCTTCCTCTGATGAAAGCCAAATTGGTGGTACCGTTGAATGCGAAGTCGCCCCAAACCATGACAGAACCACGTCCTTGTTGTCTTGAGTAAAAGGTCTTCGGTTCCTGTCGTAGGTCGTGCCTGTATGATGCCCACCCATCAGGACCATCCAAGTTCCACTTCTTTTCAGATTTTGCAGATTTCAAAAACCATTATACAAAATTTTTTTTATAGAAAAGATGCTTTTTCTCTTCTTCCATAGATTGCTCTATTTTGAAAAAAATGAAACTATATTTATTTGCACGTATGTTGCCATTGTTTTGATTGAAACATAAAGCCATTTAAATAACAAAGTTCAAAAACTTTGATTTCGTTAGATGATTAAAGCAAATTTGTGAAATAATTCTTCTATTCCATCTTATTTCACACAGACAGTTCGCCTGCGAGCGCCACCATTTTGAAAACAGCACTCAGGCCTTTATCTAGTGGGCTGTGAACAGATAGTCCGTTGGCTTTCAATCGCCAGATTTCAGCCACTTCATCGATTGTGAATTGAGATTGGCGAGGCATTGCCGTAGGCCAATTGTGAGTGGAAGAAAAGCTTTCTTTGAAAAAAATGACGAACTCTGCAACAGATTAATACCCTGTCGCTCGCAAATTTACATATTGGACGTCTCCATTCAGCATCTGAGGGTAGTTCTTTAAACTTTTGAGACACGCAAAATTTCATTTTGTTGAATATTTTTATTTCTATTATGTTTTCGTGAGCAATATTTTCAGGAGTTTCTTTTAAGTGCTTTGTACAGCTACTCATTAAAGCATTTGTATGTAGCTTCAATAGTCTTTTTTCTTTTGAACAAAAACATGTTTCTTTAAACTTTTGAGACGCACCTTACTTGCTTACAGAATAAGAATATTAAGTTGTATACTGCACTATAAAAGCTTATATTAAAGAAGCCTCGCATAATCTGAAACTAGCACTTCATCAGACGGACATCTATAAAGTTCTTTTACGCTTATCAGTTACTTTCTTACGCTCTTTATACATACTGCGATTACTGCAGCATGATGGCAGTAAGTTTGCAAGGAATCACCGTAACGCAATATATTTTAGTATACCCTATAAGGTATAATAAAGATTTATAATATTGGGATTACAAATATAGTATAAATTTCAAAACCCTATAAAATGATAAACTAAAATTATTCGCAATTTCATTATTTTTAACGAAATCCCCACCACTGTTTAAATTGCGTAATTCGCAAAGCCTTCAAAACTCAGTTTTTCGTTTGGCCACTCAAGTCCTCTGTTACTTTGCAGCATTACTCTTAGAGAGGCCGTCCTGTATGTCGTATGTCTTGATTAAAACATTCTGATCCTTTTGTAGAAAGCTCCATCGATTATTTACATGTCCCAAGTTGAACATTCCTTTTCCTGAAGACTTCTACGAAATTAATAACTACAGCGCATAAAACTCTAACGAACACACAGGAGGGGGGGGGTTGTACCCATTAAATTAAACTCCTTTAAACACGTGTCTGTTTTTGAATAATAAATTTTATGTACATTAAAAACTTTTTTTGCTTTCTTTTTCAAAGCTAAAGTTTTACCTTCATGTAATCGGTAAGAATTTGATTTTCTCTTCTTCTTTGACGTCAAGCAATGTAAACATCAGTTATGCATTTAATTCATTTGAACATTATAGCAAATGCATGCTTCAGAAATAGTTAGCCTGTGATAATAGACTGAAAACTGAATTTGGTTAGAAAGGATCGAAAGATTTTCAAAGATTATGTTGTCTTTTAATAAAAGAGAACACTCGTAAGAAAGCGCTAGAATACGATTCCTCCAAGAAGAGAAGGAAGGAAAGAAAGAAAGATGGTTTAATAATTTTTTTCTTCTTTCTCTAAGCGTTAATACGTCCGTGATTATCCTCTCTTCCAAAACGTGATTAATGGCTTTAAATTGACGGCTATTTCTCGGATGCGATGCCTCCAACTTATGTTAAAAACTTACGAAGTCTGGGGGAGACGGAGGTGGGGTAGAGAAGAAACTTTTCTCTGAACGCGAGAAAACAATAGTTTCTCGGGCGAGCATTTCACTTTCATAAATCTCGCGAGGCAGTCGGGCTAAAAATGTACGTATTTATTTCCCACTTCCTCCCAATAGGAGCAGTTAGTCACTGTCACGGCAGATGAAATGTGGATTTAAGCCTGAGTTGAGCTAGGTTCCCCTTTTTGCCGATGAAGATTGGAAATGGTTTAGGCCCGAAGAGTAAAGGAGGACGGACAAGCAAGGAGAAGAAAAATCCGGTGACTTCGCCGATCGCTCCATCAAAAAAGGATCCTTTCGAACAGAATTAATCGTGTCTCGGGAAAGCCTTCTGCGCACCCTACACCTATCGCCCCCGCTGCTAATTGAATTCTCCCGTACTCGATCGATGGAAGGAGAAAAAATTGCTCACCAAAGAACCCAGCACCCAAACTCAAAGGACGCCGCTTGCCCAATAATGAACGGTTCTCGGCACCGAGAGGAGATATTGTCGCATCCCAGCTTAAAAAAGAGAGAAAGAGAGAGAGAGAGAGAGAGAGAGAGAGAGAGACACCGCCAACGATGTGTTTGCTCTTGATTGAACAAACTAAAATGAAGCGGGAGGCCTGAGCCTCTCTCTCTCTCTCTCTCTCTCTCTCTCTCTCTCTCTCTCTCCCTCTTTACTCACGCATCTCATCCAACAATTGCTGTTTGATTCTGGGCTACCTCAGCAAGTTGGGAGTGGTTTGATAAATGGTGAAGTTCAGCGAAACTCTTGTTTTATCATTCGATGTTGCGCTCTCCTTTTTTGTTAATACTAACACCACATTAATTGGAATGATGTACTTAATTGATGGTTAATTGGAATGATGCTTAATTAATTATGCATATGGCTTTTTTTAAAGTTGGTAATGTTACAGGCGAAGCTTCTGTGCAATCAGAACTGAGTGCACAGTTTTCGGAATTAATGCGAGCATACAAAACTCATTTAGTGCATTCTATTAAAGTATGCTCACCGATGACTTTTCATTTGTTTCATTGTATGTATGTTCAGCGGCTGAATGAAATGCACACACTCTCGTCAATGAGTTAGAAACATCTGTGACACTTATGTAAATTTGTTTTTAATCCGTTTTTATGCGAAATAGTTTGAGGTCATGTGATTCAATGTGTACCTATCACCTATTTAAGAAGGGGTTGGTGAATCTTTAAGAACTTGATCAACTTGAATCACCTATTTAAGAACTTGATCAACTTGCAGAAAAAGGAGGACCTAACTGACTTCGAAAACTGACTCGCCACTAGCTGGTATCACAGGCTTTGTCTAAAAGGGTAACTGAGGCTCAAAGACAATCAATCATGAGCGAGACCATCGTTAAAACGACTTGTGCGGAGAAATAGAACATCCACTGTACAACTATTGACAACTGATTTTAACCAAGACTGTTCCAGACCCATATATTTGGCAGAACCAAGTGCCGGGAATTGTTGATTTCTGTAAGAAATAGGAAAGTAAGTCTACAGAAAAGTCTAGAATATCGTGGCTAGACAAGTTAAGACTGGAAGGATATATGGTCTTAGGAATTATGATACTCGTTGTTTTGTACCGACGGTAGACAGAAGGTTGGCGGGATCCCTAAGAAGCAATGCCTTATCAAGACAACTCATTGTTCTGGTAATGGTGACATGGTATGGAACTGGTTTCTGATATTGGCGGAAGGTCGGGTGCGTCCATGGACTGCCCGAACATTGTTCTCGATCAAGTCCATCCTACAATGCTGCATTTTTATCCTGCATGCGACAGCTTCTTCACAATGCTACTGTTCAGCGTTGGTTTAGCTACTTCCGTCATATACCGTGACCGCTCCAGAGCCCAGATCTCAACTCCATAGAGAATAACAAAGGAGAATTACCTTATAAACGGTGGATATCAATAACATCACAGGAATCCAAACCAAATCCGCTTTTCCACAATAATTTAACATGAATACGCATATTTCAACCACCAAGTGCCCATTTTTGCAATTTTCGTTGTCATGCTGAAAGATGGTTTAAATTTAACTAGTTGAAAAATCAATGGCAAAGTAAATTTGTCTCTATTAAGGAGTTCTGATGTATATACAGGGGTTGGACAAAAATATGGAAACACCTCTGAAAATGCATGTCTGAAGTAAAATGCAAATTTTATGCAAATTTGAGTGATGTGCTGCTATCACGCCTATTTAGTATTGGCAATAAACCTTCAGCAAGTAGATAAAAAGCTGAGTTTTTAGTGCAATATGGCTGAACTAACAGAATTCGAACGTGGGCAAATTGTTGGAGCCCGTATGGTGGGTGCTTCTGTAACAAAGGTGTCTGAAATGTTTGGTGTTTCAAGAGGCACAGTATCCAAGATTACAACTGCATACATCAGGAGTGGGAAAACTAAGTCTGATAAACATCAGCGTGGACGGAAAAATGTGTTGGATGATCGAGACAAACGAACACTGCGTAGGACTGTGGTACGTACTAAGAAGAATACAGCTGCAAAAGTTACTGCAGAACTGAATGCCACCCTCACAAACCCTGTGAGCACCAAAACTGCTGGCCGAGTTTACGTCTGGAGAACACCAAAGCAAGCTTATGATCAAGATTGTTTGCAGCCAACAGTAAAACATGGTGGAGGTTCAGTCATGGTTTGGGCAGCAATATCGTGGTATTCTGTCGGCCCTATCGTTACCCTGCAAGGCCACATCACTGCCAAGGACTATCTCAACGTTTTGTGTGACCAGGTTCATCCGATGGTGCAAACTTTGTTCTCTAAAGGTGATGCCTTTTCTCAAGATGATAAGGCGCTGGTTCACACAGCTCGCATTGTCCAGGACTGGTTTTCTCAGCATGAGGGTGATGTGTCACATCTGCCATGGCCCCCACAATCACCAGATATTAATATTATTGAGCCTTTGTGGTCTGTTTTGGAAAGAAACTTGCGAGCACGCTATCCACCTCCATCATCATTGAAGGAACTTGCCATTGTTTTGCATGAAGAATGGTACAAGATTCCCTTACAAATCACACAGGATCTCTATTTGTCTATTCCAAGGAGGCTCCAAGCTGTTCTACAAGCCAAGGGTTATCAAACTCCATATTAAAGGTGATAATATGTTTTTTGTTAGGTGTTTCCATATTTTTGTCCAACCCCTGTACACTGGTTTAATTTAAACCAGCAAAAGTTTCACCATTTACTTCTTCTCAAGCTTAATTCAACTTTCCAATAAGGAAGAAGTTTCTTTACTTAGTTCTTCTACATTAGTGCAATCCCACTTGTCCTTCTTACGCAAGATGCTTAAATGAGTTTCACTTTCTTGTCCTCTGATTTATTGATTCCTTTCCTTGTAAATCATGAAGTTTATTTTCCTTTATCCACCTTATAAATTCTTAAAATTTCTACGAATTTCTAAAAAGCATTTCTGAGAAAAGTTCTATACGAATAAACAGTTAAAACTTTCTTTATTAAATATTCAAATAAAAAAAATGAGTTAATTGAATTTTAAATTTAAGGCTTCTTTTCTTAGCAAAAATAAATAAAAGATTTCTTTCTCTTTGTAATTTGCTTAAATTTACCTTTCTTCTTACATTAGAACAAAGTTAAAGAAATTTATATCAGAAAAACTTACTAAGATAGAACCAGGAGAGCCTATGGGAAAAAAACTCGTAGAACCCTTTCTCTATAATACCATGAAGAAATCTTTCTAGAAGTACATAAATCAATCTCGAACATAAATTAGTTACAATAAACAGATTGAAAATGAAATTTTCTCTCAAGGAGAAAGTTGAAAATAACAGTCAACTATTATATCTTGGACACTGAATGCTAAAGTCTGAGAAAGGAATCGATGTTATTTCAAACACCCTTTCCTGAAAGGAAGTTCCAGAATTAGCCAAAACCCCTTTGGGCAACCAGTGATTAAAGAGAAATTAGAAGTAAAAATTTCATTGGTAAAAATCAACCTTTTCCGATTTGACTATTCAAAAAAACAGCGCTTCCTTTTTATTTATTTATTGTGTGGCCTTATTAAACGAAAGGTCTACTTCTTCTTATACTTACCTATCCAGCAAACTAGAACACAAAAAAAAAAGCATCCTAAAATCCAGCTTTAAAAGAAAAAAAATTAATACTCTTCTAATAAAACAATAGTCCAAAAGAAAGAATGAAAACCCAACTGAAGGGAATTTAAACCACAGTGTTAGATGGATTTGGAACATTGTTCTAAAATTCCATCTGAATATCCTGGATTATTCACGAAGTGGAGCAAAATTCAAAATATTTATTTCAAACAGACTGTAAAAGACAGAAACACATTTCACACATCAGTTGATAGAGGAAAGTTCAAAGTAATTAAAGTTTACCTAAAAGTTCCATTCCAAACAGCGTTGCTTTGTGAGATTTAATGGAGGTTGTAGACGGGCATTTAAACCGTCTCTGTGCACTGTGCAGAATGTGTACACGATCTGGCCATTCGTCGCCGAAAGTCCCATACTAATTAGTTAAACTGGGTCCTGCAAGATATCAGTATCGTGTAAGGCCGCCCTTTCGCCGCAATGACATCCGCAACCCTTCGAGGAAACATTTCCACCAATTTGCGATACGTGTCGGCGGGAATCTTGCTCCATTCATCCTTCAAATTGGCAAACAGCTCAGTCGTGTATGTTGGGCGACATGGCCTGGCTATCAACCGGCGCTCCAATTCGTCCCAAAGGTGTTCATTAGGTTTGAGGTCAGAACTTTGGGCTGGCCAGTCAAGTTTCCCCACACCTATCTCCTCATAACGTGTGCTGTATGACAGGAAGCATTGTCGTGCTGAAACAGGTGTGGATACTGGTGGATACGGAGAGAAATTTTTTGTTGTGACAACCTTATCTATGGTCACTGTAACAATATTTTATACTTAATCTTGTCCCATCAATATCTATTGTTGTGTGGACAAAACTGTTTTGATAGTGTGTTAACTGTGGTCTGCTAGTAAATGTGAAATGAGATTTATGGAAAAAATTATAATAATTTTCATACACCTTCAACAATCCGACCTTCATTGTTTCCAACAAACGAAAAACACTGATTATTAACATCCAAGATGGAGACAATGAAATGGTTAGGTGACTTTTCCGCTTCCAGACCTTGTTATCTCGTTGACCTCGTCGACAGAGTGAGTGACGTAATTTCTCGACCAATCAACAAGTATATTATGATCAGCAACTTCCGATATTGCTGCATGGGCATCCGTATATTGATGACAGAACAATATATGAAATAGTCATCTTCCGATATTGGTGCTGCATCAATATTTAGTTGACATTACATAAAAAAACTACATATTAATAGTGACTTGTAATGGTGACAATTTGATAGTGTAGTAAGATCAAAGTTTATTCATGATGCATCAAATTGTATTTTTGTTTCAACAATCAAGCACTCATCAACTTCCTTATTGTTGCTACATCCAAAGCATTTCTCTCCGTGTACCATTGTCGGAAGCGCAGAATTGTTGGTACGCTTCGGTATTCATGGTTCCGCGAACTAAAACAAGAGGACCAAGACCATACTACGAATAGCGGGATCAGATTATTATACCGCCTCCTTCGAATTTCACTGTGAATACGACACAGTCCTGTAAATATCGTTCGCCGGGCACTCATCACTCCATAGGATGGTTTTCCATTGTTCAGGAGTCCACTTGGTGGCGTTCCTTGCACCACTGCAACCGACCGGTCGCATTGAATGCTGTAATATTTGGCTTGTGAACTGCTGCTCGTCCATGAAAACCAAATACGACGCTCTCCCGGCGGACGGTACGATCACTTGCATCACTAGACGACGCCAACGTTTTTAACGAAGCCTTCCGATTTGACATCACCACACGTTTCAAGCATCGAGGTCGCGATCTGTCAATTTCGTCGGTTTACAGGATGTCTGGGTTGGCATGTTATAACCCCCTCTCACTTCCACTTCAAAATCGAGCGGGGTATCTGAAATTTTTGGAAATCTCACGGATCGAATGCCCAAATCCGTGGGCTCCAATGATATCCCTCTTTCCTTCGTACTAAGTTCGCGTCGTCTGTTCATTTTGAGTGCAGTAGCTTGCTCTGAGTGTATTCTAGCCCGTCAACGTCTTTTGTAGGTTGTATGACGTGTATGGATAATCGCTTTTGGAGAGGTGTCCAGTGACGAATAGCCAGTTAGTGAATCTATCTTTTACAGTTTGCATGAAATAAATATTTGAACTCTGCTCCATCTTTTGTATTTTTGCCAGAGTGGGAGAAAAGCAGAAATAGACTTTTCCAACAGACAAAGAGCATAAAACATTGAATTTAATCAAAGGTAGAGTGTGTAAGCAAAGGTCTTATAATAAAATAAGACTCTGAATGGGATAATGTCCAGAATCCCGCTGTTTTAAAACATCACTTGATTCCATAGTGACCGGAGTTACGTGCACACGCTGTATGTTACAAGGTTTTGTTCGCGCTTCTCTGCGTCTGGGCCAATTTTGACGTGGAAGCATTGCGACTTTTCATACTTCCACCTTTTCCTTTGAGCATTTCCGAAGAAAGGCCATGAGAGACGTTATGTACCCGTCGACATTCACGCACATTTCAACTGCAGTTTTTTCCGCACATACAATCTTTACCACTGAATTCATGTCGTTTCACACAAATGAGGGGCACCGTGGATGAGAGACATTCTAGAACAGATTACTAGAAGCCTTGATTATTTGATTCCCCTGTACCCATAAAATCTAATTAGCATATTTAATTGCTTTCTTTAATTTTTTAATTAAGCAGTTGAAGTTTCATAATCGATTATTCATTATTTTCTGCTGTATGAACACAACCACAACAAAAATCCAAAATTTTAAAATTAAATTCATTGAATAAATAAATCATAACAAGAGTACTATAAACTTTTACGCTTTAAAGAGCTTACCTGGCGAATTTTTGTTAAACTTTACCTGAAATCTGTAATTCCATTTGGTTACGACTTCTTAATTAACTAGAGACACACAAGTCTATCTTAATTACTAATATTAATAATGATCAAAGCATTCATTAATCAGTTTAAATTTAATTTATTAGACATAATAATTAATGGCTTTGGGAAAGTTAAAGCTTGAAAATCACCGTGCTGCGAACAAAACAGATCTTAAGAGCCCTTAAGCCGAATAGCATTAATTTTATTTGATGCAAGAGTAATCTCTTCTTTATTTTTAAATATTGCATACAAAATACATTCATTTAATGAGCGAATATTACAGGAGTGAATTAACTTTGCGGTTTCTATTTTTGGATGTATAAGGGTGTAAATTAAAATTTAATTTTTATTTCTAAAATTCTCTATGGCCTTGTGTAAAATTTAGACTATTAGTACTAGCACATCTACAAAGGCCTCTCGTCACTACATACAGATGCACAAACTTTACTAATGCCTATTCAACTTTAATAAGAGGCAAATACTATTTTGATGAAAGTACTATGAAATACTTGTTATTACAGTATTGAAAACAATAACAATTATATTTAAATAACTTACATTATAGTTTAAAATTACTTTTTTCCTTTCGTCAGGGTTCGACAATTTCCAAACCACCTCTCTGTAGCCTTGAGAAATATTTCGTACTACTTCTTCTTCTGTAAATTACGTGTTTTATCATATGCAATTGCCAAAGGTTATGAAAAATCACACGTAGGAAAAGTAACAGCATCTGCCTGACACCCCTGCAGTCAATTAAATATGGAATATGCGATTGGTCGCCAAATAAATTTGGAATAAGTAGAAACTATGCACTTAAACCGTAATGGAATCGACTTTGGTTAAACTCCACTTTGTATAACTGGGTGAGACCATAGCTTATTGTGCTTCATATTCAATTTGTGCTCGTATTTGTTCAATAACTGCACGTCTGATTATGGCACCTGTAAAAGAGCTTTCAGACGACATAAAAATGAAAGTAGTCAAACTCTTAGTGGATGGTAAGAAGCAATCTGAAGTGGCGGAATTATTGAAATTAAACCAAGGAACGATTTCCAAAATTTGGAAAAAATATAGGACAACGGGAAATGTAAAGAATGTTCAACGATCTGGAGTCCCGAGGAAAACATCTGCCAGGGATGACAGACGATTGAGAGCTATCGTTAAGGGCAATAGAAGCTTTACTGCTGCACAAATAAACAAAGAATGGCAGCGAGGCGGCATACATATATCCAATGAAACTGTAAGAAAACGATTAAAAGACATGGGATATAGCTTTTGCAAGGCTAAGTGTAAACCATTCATGACGAAGACGCATAAGAAACAACGCTTGAGTTAGGCAAAGGAGCATCAAGCTTGGACTCAAGATGACTGGTCAAGGGTGCTCTTTAGCGATGAGTCGAGAATCTGCATTGGTGGAGGTGATGATGCTGGAACTTTCGTATGGAGACTACCTTCTGGAAAGTTCAACGAACAGTGCCTGCGTTCTACTTGGAAATTTCCTACCTCAATCATGATATGGGGATGTATTTCGGCTCGTGGACCAGGACAGTTATGTATTTTAAATTGTTAATGCAGATGTCTATTGCGAGATTATTGAAGGCTTTCTAATCCCAACCATTGAATAGCAGTTCCCTGAGGATGGCAATGTTACATTCCAGGACGATAACGCGTCCTGCCACAGAGCCAAAAAAGTGGTAGAGTTTTTGAAAACTAAAGGGATTAAGCAACTGCCATGACCTCCCAATAGCCCTGATATCAATCCCATTGAAAACTGTTGGTGGAGACTGAAGCAACTGGTACACAACGAACACCCAACAACAAAACAGGAACTGAAGACTGCTCTACGAACATGTTGGGCAAACATCGACACCAGGTACTGCCGACAGTTAATAGAATCCATGCCCAGCAGGATCAGAGCGGTAATTAAAGCAAGAGGAGGTCCCACACAATACTAAGTAGGTTTGAAAACTCCATATTCCAAACTTGTTTGGCGACCAATCTCATATTCCATAATTCTTTGATTGCAGGGGTTTCAAGAAGATGCTGATGTATTTCCTAAGCATCATATTTCATAACGTCTAGCGATTGAATTTCAAATATCAGGACCACATTAACATATAATTCATCTTAGTGTAACAATTGGAGAGAATAAATTGCTTAGTCACGAAAGTGTTATATTATTGTGTCATCCACTGTGTATGTATTCCATACTTTCTTGGAGGGGTTGTAGTAATAACACAGTCACTTTTCGACTTACTCTCCCTCTTTCAGAACGGTTATTTCAGCGTTCTGGAAGCTTTCGTTTTTCAGTTTCGAAGAAATCTGTAGATTGACGTCGACACCACATCAGGATTGCATTTTTCACTTCATCAAACAGATGACAGTAACAGGGTGACAAATCAGGACTAGAAGGAGATGGGGAAGAATGTCCCACTTCAGTTAATTCAGTGTATTCACCACTTGCCTTGTGGTCGATCATTGCCGTGAACAAAGCAAACAGAAGATATGGTTCGTTCTCCCGACGTTTGCGACTTCCCTTGAATGATTTACACCGATCGAACACTAAAATCCGTGACAAGCAAGATTGAGAATACTGTCCTTGAAGCCTCAGATAAATTTCAGGCTCTTTCACACTTTCTTTACACAGAAATTTTATGATAATACGTTGTCCCACTGAAGTTATCCTATGGGCAAAAAGGGCAAGTGTCCGGAGTGCCCATCAACAGAAAAGGGGGGAGGGAGAAATTCCCCAAATCTATATTCTATAAACTCGTTTTTGTAGTAAAAAGATCGGGATTTTGGAGGAGACATTACTGAAATTAAGGCACCGCTGTCAACACGCCTTTACAGGCTAATTCTTTAAATGTCATTACAAAAATAAACATTAAAACAAAAACAAATATTAAAAAAAAAACTAAAATTTATTATGATCCGTAATTTAAGATGCGGTCCGCTGTTAGCCATAGTAAAACTGCATTTTTCAGCAGAAACTTATCCAAAAGCATTCCATTTCTTCGATTTTATCCAAAGTTTATTTGTATTTTCCACTTCTTCTACAAAGAGATGGGATATTTTAATGAAGTCAACTACAAAAAGAAGTGTAACATTAAAAAAAAATTATTCTACAAGATGGTCATCAAGAGCAGATGTAATTTTAACTGTTAAGAATAATTTTTTGGCCAAAAAAATCCTTATATAAAGTTTTTGAAGATTTTAATGAAAAACCTGTAGTAAAATTAGAAGGAAAAAAAAAACTATATAAAATTTTGAAGATAATGAAACAACACTTTCACTTTCATATGGAAGGCAATTCTGCAAAGATTGAATGCAACTAGTAAAAGTCTTCAAAATAAAAATTCTGATTTACACAATGCCGTAAATCTTTTAAAACCATTCTCTTTGTACATACCGAATATTCGAAACAGCAATGAATTTTTGATACAATAGAGTTAGAATGCTTTGCATTAACAGAAAATAAAATTATGAGTCAGACAAAGGGAGAAAAGGCAAAAGAAAATTACATTTTGATGTGAAAAGGAATGGAGATGAGGATGTGCAATTCGCAGGCAAACAAGAATTTATAGGTGAATTGTTTGAATGTTATCTGCGATCAGTTGGTATCAGGTATTCTAAGAGGCTTATCAAAATATTTAAAATTATTTTGCCATATTAATAAATATCAACTTAAAAGGGATATCGCCAAATGAGTACGATGAATAAATAAATAAATAAATACGTATTCAAAAGACATTGAAGTTACTATTTTTAAAGAACAACTTACCTACTTTGTAGATATTGCAAAAATTTAAAATTTAAATTCTCCTTTATTAATGTATAAAGCGATTCAAGAAAGGCTAGTTTCTACGTTTCATAATGTGGACCTAATTTTAAAAATTTATTTAACCACACCTGTTTCTAACGCATCGGCAGAACGTTCTTTCAATATACATAAAAGAATTAAAAAATTAGAAATTCTTTAGGCCAAGAAAAATTATACAATTTGTCAATATTATGCATTGAAAATGAAATTACTAGTGGGGCTGATTATAATGAGCTGATTGATAGTTTTGCAGCTCAAAAAGCGCGAAAAATGAACATATAATAATTAAGATTTTTATTAGATGATTTGTTAAGAATTGTTTTTATTTTTAATTTATGTTCCGCACAAGAGACATAAAATGCAGTTTTACTATGGTTCTTACTATAACCAACAGATGTCGCATTTTAAATTACGGATTATTATAAGTTTTAATTTTTATTTCATATGGTTTGCTATATAAAACAATTTGGTAAATGCTCTTTATTACAATACTTATTTAACAACTGAATACACGGACAAAATTGAAAACAATGTGTTTGTAAACAATGAAACTATTGTGCATGTACGCTCTTATGGGCGTGAATGGTAGGGAATGAAACAATATTTTGAAGGGATTAGGCATTGTCCTACGTTGCAAACAGAGCAATACGATCTTGTTCTATGTGCTATAGAGCACACAACGTCTTCAGTTTCCAAATGAAAGTTTTGATTGATCCTCTCTTTTGGTACATGTTGCTAGACCCACCGTGTAAGTGAGGCAAATAAATAAAAACTGTCTTAAAGCAAAAACTTGGCCATTCATCTCTTTATGTAGTCTAGCGGTCGCCGATTCTTCTAATTACCATTTGCTCAATACAGCACGGAGCTACAGGAGTGCTGCCTCTGTCGTCTTTCGACTCTTTCTCCATAATCTGCTTACTCTCCATTATAATGTGTAATTTCAGAGTGAAACCACTTCAATGAAAATGATAATTTAATATAGTTTATTATGTAATACAATAAAAGTACTTAAATACTAATTTAGTTCATTTATAACTTTTTCATGTGGATTATAAAAATGAGTTGTTTTTTTCTAAATGTCATACATGTAATATTATTTTACTTTTAATAAAATCATATCTCTCGGTGATCAAAGAAAATTCACACTAAATTCTAGTGGTTACGGGACACTTGTAATTATTATGGTTAGGATTTGCATGGGTAAGGGTTTTCTGGAAAGGATTTCCCCCGAAAATACATTCAACCTTAAACTAAATTTGCCCGGGACCCCATGATGCCATAATGTGCCGCTGACTGAAGTAAAAATATGGTCAGATGCAATCTTGTTTTATTTTAACACAAGTTACTATGGCAACCAAACAAGCCTTCTTGCCATGATTACACATAATAACTAACTTATTAAGTTGTACGATTTTAAAAAAGCCCAGGTCAAATTTGAACACCCCTCGTAGAAACGGTCGCTTTCTAGCCGTTCATATAACGACTGCTGCCAATCTCTGGTTTAGCCCTTCTTATGTTTTAATAATATGCATAGAATTTTGGAATTTTGGTATTTATAGCCCTGTTGCTGCTACGTGTTTAATAAGTTGATCTGAAGAGCGGATTTCTATTCAGTCAGAACAATATTTTGTGAAGGATCTATATACACTGATTGGAAGAAAGTAATTGGACACCTCGCACAGTGCGTTTATTTGCTTTTATTGAGAACAGCTAATATCCTGTCGGCCCCCCTCTGGCTGCAATCACGGCGGCCACTCTCCGGGGCATGCTTTCCACAAGAGTACGTACGACCCCCACAGGAATCTCCCGCCAAATGTCCCGTACAGCCGTCCACAGTTCAGGTAGTGTTTTGGGGAGTGGGCTATTACCCCTCAACCGACGCTCGACTTCATCCCACAGATGTTCGATGGGATTCAGGTCGGGGCTCTGGGCTGGCCACTGCATGCGTTCAACATTATTATCGGCATACCATTGCAGGGTATGAGCTGCAACATGTAGCCTGCCATTGTCGTCTTGGCACAGGCATGGCTCTAGACCGTAGGTTTGCCAAAGGGTTGGGAGAACGGAATTGTCCAGGATGGTAGTGTAGTCCGTAGCCCTCATGGTGCCTTCCACCTTCGCTACCGGGCCTACGCCATACAACGAAAAACAGCCCCACACCATAATTCCTCCTCCGCCGAACTTCACTGTTGGGATGATACACTCAGGAAGGATGATACACTCCAGGTAAACGCCACACCCAAACTCTGCCATCCGATCGAAACAATGTGAAGCGGGATTCATCGCTCCAGAGAACACGTTTCCAGTCCTCAACCGTCCAATCTTTGCGTTCCCTGGCCTATTGCAGTCTGTTCGTTTTGTTCGCCGGTATGACTAGCGGCTTGTGGGCTGCTGCTCTGCCGTGATAGCCCAGCATGTGGGCCTCCTTTTGGAGGGTCTTGGTGGATATGTCACATCCAGATGCCCCGGCGATGGTGGTCATCATCGAACGTCGGTTCTTCCGTATCTCCCGCTGCAGCACCCGACGGTCCCTGTCGGTTAATGCGGGTGGACGACCAGGCCTTGGTGCATTCGTACAATGTCCATTGGTCCTGTACTTCTTCAGCACATACGCCACTGTTGATTTCGGGTGGTTCCGGCTGCTGGCAATCTCTCGTATGGATGCGCCTTGGAGCGACATTCCAACCAGGACACCTTTTTCGAACTCTGTCAGCTCCGCCTGTCGCGGCATGATGCTTCAGTTAGAGTCAATAGTGTTGTCTGATGACTATCTTTGCATTTCCATACACTTGTGGTAGCGGAAAGGTCCATTTTTTGCCGGGTGGATGGGTATCCAATTACTTTCTTCCAATCAGTGTATATCCTCGGCCGTTTGAGTAAAGCCTAATCGATGCATTCGATGTACAATTGTCGTCAAAAGTTTTGTCCCAGTACAAAGTGCAGCCATTTTCAGGCGCCACCACCACACATAGATTAAACTATTAATTTGAAGGGGTCGCACCGTTTGTAATGTTTACTTTAATTGTGCTTTGCAGAGAAGCGATGCACTTCGTAAAAAAATTGGCATGAAAGTTCTAATCTTTTATGTTTATTAAATAATAAACATAAAATAATGTTTATTTTATAATAAAAAAATGTTAATAATAAAAGTATTAACGTAAGTGCTTATAAACCCCTGCAAAATAATGGTGGTGGCGCCTGAAAACGTTCATTCTGAAAAACGGCAGCACTTTGAAATGGGACAAAACTTTTGACGACAATTGTCCATTTCGGAGGCTAAGCCTCTTTCATCAGTGAGTGAATAACAAAAGAAATAACTAAACTATACAGAAATGTACATCTAGCTCATTAAACATCTATTATGTGGATTGGTTGTTTTCTTGTGCAACGTTTCTAATATTCATGTGTTCACAGTTTTTGCCGTGCCTATCAATAATCCGTTAACAGTCATTACGTTATAATCCTTTAGCTGAATTGAATGCATGCTTATGAACGCATTCTACGTTCGGTGACTTTTTAACACACGGTGTTTTTGAAATTCATTTTATTGTTGAAACGACTTTGGTTTAACTTAGTAATTATTGGGTTATTGTTTTTAATGATAATACTAATTAAAATAATTAAAATTAGTTATTCGGTAAACAAAATTTCATTAATATTCAGCCACATGTGCTTTTAGGAATTTTTTTGTGCGACAGTCGGACAGTGAAAATATTTTGTTATGCTTAAAGCAAAAGAATGGTGATCCGGTAATAACATTAAATTTCATGGAAATGATGCTTCTACAACCCCTGGCAAAAATTATTCGAACACAACATGCAAAACTGAATTCATAATCTTGATAATTTTTTTTAATTATTAGTATCAGTATTACATCAAAATAAAAATTATACAAATATTCATTAAGCATTGCTCTCCACACATGCCAAAAATTACATTATTAAAATAAAAATTAAACTGTGAAAAAAAATATAACACAACTTAGCTTGAGGAAAAAATTATTCGAACATTGCTAACTCTGGAAAAAATTATTAGAACAAGTAAAACAAAATAAGAAATAATGACATCAAAATAAAGTTCAGTATTTTGTGGCACCTCCCTTAGCCTTTAGAACAGCTTCGATGAGATCTGGAATTGTTTGAACTAAGCATTTACAATAATCATCCCCAATTTCAAACCAACTCTGTGTAATTGCAATTTTTAGCTCTTCCTTATTGGTAGTTTTTTTTTTTTTATTGACCAATTTTTTCAATTTCCACAAAATATTTTCCATTGGATTGAGATCAAGACTTTGTGCCGGCCAGGCAAATGTTTAAATGTTATGATTTTGAAGATATTTCTTAATATTTGCTGCTCGGTGACAAGATGCATTGTCGTCTTGAATATTTACATCGTCTAAATTGTAGGAATTAAGAAACAGTCTAATATTTCTTCATATACATCAGCATTAATGTTTCCATTAATTGATGTTTTTTTCCCTAGTCCTTTGGATTGATAGACCAGCGTCATCTCCTTCACCAATCTTCCTTACGGCTTTCATCAGAGATTATTACTTTGTTCCAATCATCAGCAGTCCAATTTCTATGCTGTCAAGCCCACTGTAGACGAGTTTTCCTGTGATGCTCTGTCAGCATTGACTTTTTTTTTTGGATTTGCAGAATTTAAAACCCATTTCATTTAATGTATTTCTTACAGTTCTATCACTAATGTTAGTATGGCACTTTTTCCAATTCATGTTTATTTCCTTAGGTTTTCTATTTTCTTTTCAAGTTTTTCTTATTGATTGATCTTGCCTCTTGCTCGTTTTCTACCCCCTACCAAGAATTTTTTTCTGTGGTTCCTGAGTTGTTGAATTTTTTTCCATGTGTAATTTACTGTTTATAGGGCACATCCAACACAGTTTGCAACATCCCTTTGAGTTAACAAGAAAGGAAGGAACGAAACCACTATTCCATATAAATGATTTTTTGTTGTTTCTCACTGACTAAGGAGAAAGAGAGCTCCGAAATGAGCATATGAGTTTTTATTTTATAGTGGAATAGTGGTTTCTTTCCTTCTTGTTAACCTAGTGTCCACAATTTTGGCTGTTTACATATTTCATCCCTTTGAGTTTTGCCTTCTTTCAACAAGCGAATTATTTGTTTTTTTGCATCATTGCTTAGCTCTCGTAATTTGTCCATTTTAATAATTAATGTGATTTATTACCAACAGTAATTGCGCAGTAAACTGTTACTACCTGCGTTTATAAAATGTACTTGCTCCATTGAACACTAAAAATCACAATTTAATTAGCATATTGTGACGTGTTCCAATAATTTTTTCCAAAGATGGGCATGTTCGAATAATTTTTTTTCTTTAAGCAGTGTTATTATTTTTTTTTGACAATTTAAGTTTTATTATAATAATGTAATTTTTACCACATATGTACAATAATGTTAATAAATATTTGTATATTTTTTGTTTTGATTAATAATTTAAAAAACTATATCAAAGCTTGTAAATTGAGTTCTGCATGTTGTGTTCGAATAATTTTTGCCAGGGGTTGTATTTTATGACTTTTTTTCTATTTGTATATAAAGATTAAAGAAAAACTTTTTAATAATAAGTTGATCTGAAGGGGTTTTAATAGTAAGTTTAGAACCCTTCAAGCAGAGAGCGATTGAATGGAAAATTGTGCATACATGAGTGGAAATGGAAAGCGTTACATCATGAAGCAGTGCATGAACGTCAAACTAATGTTTCGTTAACTAACAAGGATTAAATGATTAAAGTTTCACATTATTGGAAAAGTGCATCCGTGACTAACAACCAAGTTCAGAAAGAGGTGTGAGGCGAATGTTCTTGATGGCATTGAAACCAAAAGTCTGCAAATGTCGCCCTGAGGAATTTTTCTCTATGCTGAAACACATGCTGAATGTTTTAAAGGTTTCTAGCTGACCGCTGGTATAATTGCAAATGCCTTCCCATGACATCCCAAGACAAATAAGGTGAGCAGGCAGGCCAGGAGTGAGGCAATGTGGTCATGCACAATGATTCTGAAAAATGCCATTTGGTTTCATCTTTACGAAGGATCTGACAACAGAATGTGTCACTCTTTCGACACATAGAGGAACAGTCCTAGGAGTTTGAGAATCACCCCTCTTGAAGATCAGTGATGGGTGTGGCCTTTCATCAATTCGTTCACGGACATGTTGAGGCCGATATCACTACCCCAACGGAACGGGACTCGTCGCTGAATATCGCAGAATCCTATTGATCTATCCGATTTTCCCTGGCTCTATATCAAGCAGGAATCTTCGGTGTTCTGTCAAAGATACGCATTACATTGGAGTAGTCCAGTTTGAAGAAACCTGATAATTCGTAGCGATACTCTCCCTGTAACTGCTGTCCGGATTTCCATTGTTGCGATTCCATTATACAATCTGGCGATCTTCCCTTGGTGGATCCAGAAATCCCTGAAGGATAGAGCGATTGAATATTTATTTGTTTGTAAACTTTCCCAGAGGAATAAAAAGTTACAAGTATAATAATTAATAAAATATTAATGGAAAATTGGAGTATTTGTAAAATTTTCAGATTAGAATTAAAGGAAAAATTCCGCGACCTAGGATCAACCAGAGACCACAAGCATCTATCTGGTCGCTCTTACCGCTCTTACCACTGAAATTTCGCGCACACTGGTACAGTTAAGTTGTCTTCTACTCGCACCCTGGTTCGAAGGTCTGGAATTTTTCCTTTATTTTCCACTCTTAAATAGTTAATAGTAAACTAATAAGGACTGGAACAACAAGAATAAGATGAAAAAAGTTTACTCTATACAGGGTGTCCAAAAAGTCTGGCAACATGGCAGATATCTCAAAGCTGCCAGGTAGGCGAGATCTGATGAGTGTGATTTACAGGTAATATGGGGGTGGGGAATTCATTGCCGCACTCAAATTTGACCTTGACCCCCAAATCTAAGGTCATCCATTTGCTAACTGGAAAACTATTAAAGATAGAGAAAAATTTCCAAATGCTACCCTATAGAGAATGGACGAGAAAGAGTCACACAATGCGAGGTTTAGCTGGCCAGGTTGGCTGAGGTTTCTAACACATTTGAATTGCAGTGAAGCACACCGTTGGGAAGGGGAAGGGGAAGGGGAAACACACTCTTAAGCGATTCTTTCTCGCCCATTTTCTCAAAAACTTTCAAGGTGAAGGGTGTGATTAAAAATTATTTTTAGACTAATGTGGTGTTGCTCTACAGGGTAGCAAGTGGAAACTTTTCTCTATCTTTAATAGTTTTCGAGTTAGTAAATGGATGACCATAAATTTGGGGGTCAAAGTCAAATTTGAGTGCGGCAATGAATTCGTTACCTATAAACCACACTCATCAGATCTCGCCTACCTGGCAGCTTTGAGATATCTGCCATGTTGCCAGACTTTTTGGACACCCTGTATAATACAAGAACGGAAAATAAGTCATGAAGATTTCAGTCGTCTTTAAATTGGCATACACATTTGTAAATAGCACCATAAAATGGCAACATTCAAATCATTTACATAACATGTAGTATCATGAACCCAGTAACGAGAAAAATATTCCAAACACAGATTCCACTGAAAGGAAATCTTTACGTTTCGATGGTCCACTGACTGTGATTCTCAGTGGTCTCGACGTAACGGTTTCGCATTTGGAGTCGATTTAAAGGCAGCTACGTGGTCGGGACAATCGCACGGAACATTTCAGGGAGATTGCATTTTAACAGTAGTGTTCTAATGGTTAGAAGATGATGTGCAGAGTAAAGCGCAGTAATCGATGAAAAACGATTAATGCGAAAAGCGCTTCATGAAATATTGTTGTAAGACACTTCAGGCGATTGAAATGAATACGCGATGAATTTGACCAGAAAATTCCATTTTAATGCGATCATCTTGCTTTAAGCAATGTTTATCGTGTTTTTTCGTCAGAGTACAAAACGGTGAAGGCTTGAGATTAGGTATTCGATATAATAAATAAACTTCAGCCCACCATCGAATTTTGGTGGTTCCCTACTTCAACAAACTAAACAGCTTTTTGCCCAAAATATTTCTACAGACTATCCAAAGAATAGAATATCACGAACCAGCGATAAAATATGCACTGGTTTTTATGAAGGATGTAAAACTTCATGCGTCTCTAAGCTTTTGTCCCGTACCGTATTCCATTAGAAAATTCACAAATTAATGGGGACGAACATACAAATGGAAGTTAGGCGATTGGGACAAAATCAGTCGTGGATCTGGGAATAGTTTATTAATATTGGAAAGCAGAACACTCCTTGGTACTTTTTTTGCCATTAATGCTTATTTGGACTCCAAAATAATTGAAAAATTTTTATAACTATTTTAACTGTTATAAAGTGACATCATTAAATATGCAAATAACTTTAAGTCAAATAAAATCAAAGTAGAATTAAGAAGAACACATTTCTTGCTTCTATTAGTAGAGATGAGCGGAATGTGTGGGGCGTCGTTTACTGAAGTTGGAACTAACGTGATCGATCGCGGATCGAAACGTATTCCAGAACACGACCGATACATATGCAGAATAGTCTTGTTTTTAAGGGTTGGGGAGGCGAACTCAAGTGAAAAAATTTTCAAAAACAAAATACTATTGTGTGAAGAGTGAATGAAAAAATAATCTTTCAGGACAATATTGCGCTTTTTTTCCAAAATATATTTATACAAATTAATTAGTGAAACTGGTGTGAGAATTCGTCATTGGATGCCATATCGCTGTCGAAGTAAAAAGCTTCGCTTCGCAGTTTCCACGTTAAGCGTTCTGCTGCTTTCCCTTCTTCTATTACATGTTCAAGAAAACCTGAATCTGGAGAATCAAGCTTGTCTCATATCAAACGTCTAATTACATAATTGAATATGAAAATGTCTATTAGGTGAACAGCATACATTACTGCAACGTATAGCTTTTTCTTGCAGTGAAAATACCGAAGACAAGGTAAAATTGCTTTTTCTTTTAATAATCGTTTAGTATTTAGTATTTGATGTTAATCACTAAAAATTTAATATTTTTCACAGCATTTGAAATACAATCAAAACATTTGTAATTCAGAAAGCGCAATAATCGATATTACATGAAATAAAGAGTCACGTGAGTTCATATTTTGCCTCTCTTAAAATCAAATATTTTCCTATACGTTGATTAAATAATCTGCTTGCCCCGAGCTTTAATAGCAACATTAGGATTAACATCTCCATTGGGCGAATTTCATTGACGGGCCCAGAATTTCGGAGTAATGCATCCCAATGGATTATGGAAGGTTGAACATCACGTGATCTCTCAACCCTCGATTGTGGATTAAAACTTGGCAGAGCTTACCGATTTTAGTCCAACGTCCTGTTTACCTTGTTCACGTTTACGTTAATCGCTTTGCCTTCCCGTTTAAAGTCAGAATCGAGTTGATCAATGCAGGGGTAATTTTTGCAATTTAATTCCCATTTCAAAACAAATATTTGAATAAGCCTTCCACGTCTTTCCAACATCTGCCTGTTAAAAATGTTGCAAAACACAATAATTATGATAATTGGCTCGCACAGCTTCGGAAGCGCACACTCACTATTAAAACCTTTTAAAAGGTTTATATAGCAGAATTGCGTTTGTAAACAAATTTTATCGCTGTTTGCAAACGCAATTTCCAGTATCGAAGGGATTACACTTCTTGATAGCTGTCTAATGGGAACGACACTAAGTGACAGACTTATCGGACAAATCTCTGTTTGCCATAGCAAGATCATTTCATGCTTACGAAATTGAACAAACAGATAGAGAGACGGATGGGAGTGATTATAAAAATCGTAAGTTCTGTGGTAAACTTAAAATTTAAAAAAAAAGTTGTTAAAATAATCTTCCAGTGGAATTCTCATGGAGTAATCTAGAGTTTATTTGGTAAAGTATTAGGCTACGTAAGTGTCACGGAATTCAAACGCGGGCCAGGTGGCCGAGAGGACTAGGGCGTAGGCTTTCTAGTTCTCGAGCCTACCTGGTCGTGGGTTCGAATGCCGCCGTGGACACGGATGTTTGTTTGTCCCGGGTTGCGTACAAACTTGTGTAAAAGGCGCAAAATGACCTTAGTAGTCGACGCCAAAAAAAAATTTAATACACCACCACCGGAATTCAAACTCAATCGTGAATTCCGATGACGCAAACGCTCACTTTCACTCTCGAATATTTTACCATTCGGGAAGGAAAGGAGAGCGACGTCATCCGCGTCAGGAAAAACGTCGACACGCCCGGCCCAATCACCTAACGAGACAAGATTCGAGCGCGGGATGGTTGAAGGCAACAGGTGAAGGAGAAAGAGAGAGAGCTTGGAAGAGAAAAGGCACCAAGGAAGGAGCGGACAGCGGGAGCCTTGATTGCTTTTTCATTGAAAAGGACTTCAACACGGACGGTGCGGACTTAGCCACGGCGGAGAGCGAAGCGTATTCGAGCCCTGCGTCGTTGGATTCATCTCGGCCGTGCAGCGAAGCCGCGACGGCGGAGAATTGCTCGCTGGTGGAAGAAAAATGCCAGCCGCGTGTACCGTCAGTATCGTCGTTGGAAACAAGGCTTCCAGTGAGATAGCAACTATCGGTGCTGGACTACTGCTGCAATGTAGTAAGTGCTTTTCTCTTTGTAGGGGTTAATACCCGATTAATTAAAGCAGCCTTCCCGGAATTATTCTATCAAGAGGTGCGATACACAACGTACGTGCGAGGGCTTTGGCCATACGGTTTCATAGCCTACATTCGTAGCAACCTGGGCTTCACTTGAATTTAAAAGCCAATGGTCAGCGAAAGTGCGCCAAGTGGATTGTTATCTGGCTTTCTTGTCGGCGGATTTTAATGAAGTGCATGTGTGTCAAAAAAAAAAAAAAAGAAATAAAGTTTATCTTTTCCTTTCCCCATTTTTGCAAAAAAAAAAAAAAATGTTGCGACGGATATGAGGTATAAGGCCTTTGTTGTTGTGCCTAGTTTATGCCCTAGCTATATTATATATTTTAGCTTATGTATCTATACCATGATTAGCTTTCTGATTTGGGATTTATCTTATTCCAGCTCATATTCCGTTAAGCTTCTCTGTTTTAAGACCGTGTGTTAATCAAGACTGATTTTATGACTATTGGACAAAATACTTGCGCATGCATTTGCTAATGCGTTATCAATGTTGTATTTATTGATAATTTAGACTTTCCTCAAGGACTTGTGCTTTCATGTGTACTAAGATGTTCGATTGGACTCATTTCCGCAATTGTGACTGCATCCTATTTAATCATATGAAGACTGATATTTGTTAATCTATTCTGATTTAAAGTCTATTGTTTGGTGGTATCACGCAGTCTACGTTTTATTTCATAATTGTGCTTGGAAAAAAATTAACTGAATGTATTATTGCCACCTAGGATTGACTTAGTTTACCATTGATATTAGTGATTTGATATTAGCCCATGTTTATGAATTCAAGGGTATATTAATGGATATGGTTATTATTCTGCTTTAGAGTAATCAAGGAATACATGCTTACTTTGTTGTGATTTACTTTTAAGCTGGATATGGAAAAAATTATTGATATGGATCATGTATGTGATATAACGTTATTTTTGCCTTAGGCTTACATAGGCTTTAATTGTATTTTGTGCTAATCTTGTATATATATATAATCGGTTAAGACTGATTTGTTTATTGCATACGTTTATTTTATTATCTTTGATATTATGATTATTAAGTTTTAGCCCATAAGTCTGTAGCTAGTTATTTAACTAAGTGAGCTACAAAGTTTTGGTTGTTGTTTTTGCAAGTTGCACTTTATTTTATGTCTTTGGCTTATGTTTATGTTGTTTTGGGTAACAAGTTGTTCCTGAATAAACATTCCTTTTTGCAAATTTAGTTCCGTGCACTGTCACCCAAAATTCTTCCACTGCGTACTCTTAAGTATAGCTTATTTCTCCGTGACAGTAAGTTAGTAGAAATGAACGCTCCTGAATGTTTGATTTCCGTTTTATAGCGCTCTTAGATATACCTGAATCTGGAGCATATTGTTGCGTAATACGATTGTTAAGATGAATTATTCAAGGACTGTTAATAGGTGTGGCAAGAATGTAAACTTCATCAACTGATCTTTCGTATACGTTTATGAACACAGCCATAGGGACATCCTGCGAGTCTTTTTTCTTTTATCAATATCTTTTATTTCTGGCAAATACTGTAATAGTTGTCCAGTTAAGGTATCGATTAGTCTGATGATGTTCGTAGCACAATCATTAATTTTTCAAAGAGCCACGTATCTACCAGAATCTACCACAATAAACAGAAAATGTAATGAAACTGCGAGCGACCATAGTGTTTTTTTTTGTTTTTTTTTTTTACTCTTCTAGGAATTGAGTCGTAATGTGATCACAAACAAGAGCTAGTCTCGAAGAGGTAAATAAGTCAATATAGTGGACATGTCCTGCATACTGGCTAATCATGCACATTCCAGTGAATATTGAAATACCAATAGGTTTGGCAGAATAAAATTTTATAAGCAGTTTTCAGAGAATGACATTTCATTTCATGTGCCACCCTACATGACAGAACTTTTATTATAAAATTACGGTTCATGTAGGGATCATTTATTTATAGAGTGCATGGCACTGCCAAATTACTGGTTTGAATATTACCCAGCATTATTCAAATTTTGGTATATTATGTCCAAATAATGCGCTCAATATCCTTCATTAAAATTGCATTTCAAGTTTTATACGTAATTCTGTAGATTTTCTTAAAAATTTTCTAGATTTCAGAACAGCAGCATAACTTATTAATTAATCCTCTCGGTGTTTTTTTTTTATCTTGAACTAAACCAATCGATGTACTTTCTGTAGATTTGACTGTATTCATCTTTCTTCCTCTCCATTCAACATCATTTTCTCTATAGTTATAGTACGAGGAGATATCAGAAAGTAACGCCATTTATTTTTTTCAAAGAAAATTACAAAACCTACAGATAAACAACTAAGTGCAGCTGAAACTACACGTTTTTATCTACTTTTCCACATAGGAACCTTGACGATTTAGGCATTTATCCCAACGCTGAACCAGTTTCAGAATACCCCGCTCATAGAAATCCGTCGGCTGTGAATACAGCCAATGGCGCACGGCAGATTTCAATTCCTCGTCAGTCTCAAACCTCTGACCACCCAGAAATCTCTTCAAGGGACCAAAGAGTTGGTATTCCGAGGGCGCTAAGTCCGGACCGTAGGCTGGATGGTCCAGAACCTCCCAACCGAAACGGGCCAGTTTTGCTTGGACGATGTTGGTTACATGCGGGTGTACGTTGTCACGAAGAAGTTGGACCATTTTTTTCTTTCTTACTATACCATATAGCACGACGCAGTTTAGTCAACGTTTTACAATAGGTAGCAGCGTTGACGGCTGACCCACGAGGCAGGAACTCTACGAGTACGATGCCTTGCATATCCCCAAAAACGGTAAGAAATAATGAAAGAGAACTGGGGCTAATTCTCCAAAGATCAAGTAATGATATTATTTGAAAAAATGGAAGGAAAAATTCTGCGACCTGGATTCAAGACGCTTAATGACAAGCATGGCTGTACAATGTGTACGATAGCCCAATTAGTAGAGGCGTCGAGCGTGATACTCTTGGTTTCTGGTTCGAATCTAGGTCGCAGAATTTTCCTTTCCATTTTTTCAAACAATATCATTAAAAAACTGTAAACATTATCTTCCGAGCTGAAGGAAAACTTGGAATTTTTTTGCGAACCGTTGCAGATGTTGCAGACATCATGCCATTCTGTTGCCGGTCTGTTCTGGTGTCAGACTTTTTTGGAATCCAACGCGAACAGACTTTGCGCTATCCAAGCTTCTCATGCACCATATCCCTTGCAGATCCATAGGATATGTGAAACGTTTCACTCGCTTCTTTCAAGGAAATGGGACGGTTAGGTTGTTAATGTCCTCAATCCAGGCGCCCAGAACGCTGTTTATCGAACATTTCCTTCCCGAAACATTTTAAACCATTTATACACATTGGAATAGCCCAGGCAGTCATCACCGTAGACTTCTACATTCCCCTATGATTTTCAGCGGATTTCTTACCTTTTGCGAAAAAAACCTTATAATAACTCTGTTCTTCCGCCTTAGACGATGTGATAGCGGCGGACATTTTTTAAACGACTGGTAGCACGTAGTGCGCAGAAACAATTCTTGTTATGCAATATCTGTGCATGTACTCAGCCTTCTTTTTGGCTATGTTAACTTTTACACAGCGACTACATTTCCTCCGTTAAAAAATAAATGGCGTTACTTTCTGATATCCCCTCGTATTTATAAAGAAGAACGTGTATAGTAAACATTTTAATACAAAGCTTACTGACACATCACGAGATGAATAAAAGTTACCTTAAACCTCTATTACAAGGGATACTCAAAGTGATTGCCATTAGCTTCCAGACACCTATTATTACAGCCAACAGCCGGGCAAAGTTCGCAAAAGTAGCCAGTGAGATTTCTGCAAATTTTCAACTAGATAAGTTCCCACGTCTCGCCGATAGTGTGTTGGAGGGCAGTCTTGTTGAAATAAGAACTTATTATATCCATAAAGCTTTAGTTTGGCAGGCAAAATGTCCATAGATGGCATCTGTTACAGTGTGTATACAATTTTTGGCAGCATGATTCAACATTCCACCATATCCTATTGATGTTTGCCAAATGCAATTCATATGTTAACAAATCGGATTGACACTATCTTGAAAAGAATTTGACTTAGTATTTGCATATTGAAACTATTCTGGTGCTACAATTTGTAAACCAAATTTTGATTAAATATTTACATTTTGTGGCATTTATATGAAATTCCAAGCGCGCATTCTTTATGTAAACAGCAATAAATGTCATTTCATTGAGCACGTTTAATTTCAAAACATAATACATGAAAATAAAATTTTATTATGTCATGAAATTGCTACGAATATCGAAATCGCGATTACCCTTCAATTATCGGCGGCCTTCAGAATGCCTCGAATTCCACATTATTAGCCCGTACCCCTAATAGAGATGTTTAATAGAGCGTTCAGCGTGACTCCTTCCTAATCGCCTGCGAAGGTTGTTCTCTGGTCAAAGGAATTAAACCCGAATCCCCCTCTCGAGGTGATTACGTGATACGAAGAGAGTGAAATGAAAAAATAAAATTAGGGCGGATTCCCCAATCCTGTCTGATCGGCAAACCCAATCGGAGGATCCGCCAACGGAAATTCCTGTCGTGCTTTCGAACTTTAAACTTTTAAGAGTACGGGATTTGCGACACTTCTTCACCCGTCAGTGTTTCGTGAATCGCAGAAACAGTAAAACTACGACAACGCCATTAAACAAACCGGCCTTCGGAGGCGATAAAGGGTTTGCTATCGTCAGAGGAGATTGCGAATTGATTAAGATAAGGGAGATCAGCCGACCGAATGAAGTTTAGGAGCATTAAAACATAGCGATCAATATACTCATGAAAAATAAAATTCCGTAGGAAAAAAAAAACAAACTATTTTTAAATTTTACCTCTTTATTCCAAATTTATACTCTCCGCAGTTTAAAATAAATTTATTGCACTGGATATAACTTTAATATAGATCGTTGCCAGGATGTATACGATTTTAAAGTCTTTGACAGTAACATTATAATCGATTGGTTGTTGTTAATAAATGTAATTACAAGATAATAATAATAATAATAATAATAATAATAATAATAATAATAATATAACAGGGACATCGAATATGACATACTTAAAGGTCAACTGATAAAAAACAAACAACTTTTTCCAAAGAAATTATCTATTTCTATGGTTATTTACAACTAAATGAATTATGAAAAATGCTCATCTTTATGAATGAAATTAGTTACGGGTATTTTACACCGTCATCTTTAAAGCAGTCCTGACGTCAAAGCCGATAGCTTTTTTAAACGCTATTAAGATTTTTCTTTGCTGGAAAATTATTCTCGTGGTGTAATCGATAATTTTTAAATACGTCCATAGAAATTCTTCCAAACACAAACATTTTTTCCTATAAAGTTAAAAAGGTTGGTAAAACTTTAACAAGATCTTCAACGTACAACACTGTTTCCCCGTAGAGCATCATGATTACATGTTAAAATAAGCTGCAGAAAAGCATAAATCCCGTTTAATTATAAGCTGTTATCAAAAGCTGACATTATTGAAATGTATCAATAGTTTTGCGAGGGTTAAATGTAAGAGTGTAATTATAGCGTTTATGCATTAATTTGATACATAAAAACCAACTGAAGTCAAATCACGGAGTAAAGATGATTAATTTTTGAAATTAATTTTTGAAAACTGTTTTCAATAAAATTATTTCTTTAAAACTCTCTTATTATTATTACAGTAAAAGTATATGCTAAATTTCGATGCCAATTCATCTTTAACACAATAATTAAAATACAGAGAAAGAGTCACAGGCACTTCTTTTAAATGGGCACTGAATGCTCCCGCACACGGATATGTTTATCCTATTCATGGCGTACACTATCTTCCCAAAAGTAATCGGACACTTTCGATTTTAGACATTTTGTCGAATATTTAGAAAAATACTTGACGAATTATCCTGAAACTTCAGGGGTGTAAAGAGCATGTTTATTTCAGCGAAGGTTTGTCCCGAAGACAAATACAGGTCTAGCAACAAAGTGAACCAAAACAATTATGTTTGGGATCGCCCTGTACAGCGTGATTTTCTTCAAGAGTCAGCGGGAATACAGTGTATCTTTTATTTTCTATATAGCCCCGGACACCCTGTATTTCTCCTAATTGTGAACAAATTGCACCACTGTTGCTGTGCTGAATTGAAGAAAAAAGCAGCAGCCATTATTCTTCCCGCTTTTTGTAACGCTGAGGCACTTCGTTGGTGAGAGAAAAAAAAATGTTTGAGATCATCATTAACTCTGCGTGCATAAGGTAAGACTTGAACACTTTTTTAACACTTGTGTGCATCTGTGAGCAATACGTACAGGCATCCCTTTAGTGGGATGAAAATTTTTATTGGGATAGCTCGGGTAAGGCTAACTTTTTTTTATAGTGTTAAGGCTAACTTTTTTTTTTTACAGTGGCGTGGGTCGGATAGCTCGGGTAACCACGGAGCAAAAAGATCACACAACCGCACACAGCAACAGCGAAAGACAAGGAAAATAACAGGAAATCAAAAAAATGATTAATATTTGGCAAATTTTTTTCAGCATGGAATAATTATTTTTAAGCCTCGAAAAATGTCAAAGACCTTACGTGTCCGGTGCTACCCACTCTTCCCCTATATAAATATAAAAACTACATTTTTCTCCGAGTGACGCCGGGTGCTTCAGCTAGTTTTTAATATACAGGAAGAACTCATCAATACTGAACTTTTATACAATGTTTATTGGTTGAATCTCCTAGTACAGATCCTTCCATCCGAACAGTTCATTGAATTCATTCTTTCGAAAATTTCCCTATATTCCTATATTCCTGTAGTCTGTTCTTTATTTGTTTTTCTAAAGAGCATTTGAATCCTAATTTAATTTCATAGCAACAATAAGCCAATTCATTTCAGTCAACTGGATCTCGGAATTTCTATTAATGTGCCAGGGAAGGCTGTGAAAATGTGGAAGTTGGTAATGTGCAAGAAGTGGATGAAGTCGATGTCTTATACCGAAATCGTGTGAATGAAATTACACACTCATTGGTTCTCCGTTGTAAGAATGTTTTAAAAGTCCTGATACCTTTTTCCGTATTACTTCATCTGCATGTTTGTATGGTAACCCATATCCCAACCATACGAGGAACGTTCAAAAAGTGATCAAACTTTTTAAATGGTGCGCCAACCGAAGACCTCGCTGTGACTACTGAACGCACTTAACGGCAGATATTGACAGCAAAATGCCATTTGTCTTATTTCTTTATAAGCATTACTTCCCAGCTACATCCGTTGAATTAAGCTCGTGCAAATGCTGTTCGGGCTAAATTGTAAGAAAGCTTACTCGCACATTGCTGTAAGTTATTTAGCAAAAAATTAGTCATTTTGTGCACCATTCGTCCTATTTTCCAGGCTTATCTTCAGCAGACATTTAGTTCGTTTCCAAACTTATTCAGTCGTTATGATAAGAGAACTGCGCGCTCTCACAGTAAGTGCGTACCACGAAGCATTCGAACAATGCAAGAAACATTGGGAAAGCTGAAATAGTAAAAACGAAAATACTTTGAAGGAAACAGTGCGTAAAATTTGTAAAATGAGCAATCTTTCTTTCTCTAAAGTCTGATGTGGTACACGAGGCGGAACTAACAATAATTGTTCACTCTGCTTTGTTAACATCACGGTCTATAGATATTCAAGGTCACCGAGCTCCATTGTTAAAATGAAGCTAAAGTTTCTTGCTCCCGGTAGGGCGGGAACTCTATTGAAAAGTGGCGCTGCATGTACAATCTGCCCAACTGCGCCTGCAGCGCCACCCTATCGGCAGACAGAAACTTTACTTTCGTATTCAGTTTCAATGAAAATCTCTATCGCAGGTTGCGGTCGGGAATAGTGCGATCTATGCGGCACCTGGCGCGATCTGTTTTCCTTAACTTCTCGAAACAATGGAAAATGGCCGAAGCTCGATGACCATGAATATCTATAGACCATGGTTAACATGCATGGCCAACACCTCCTAGACAGAAGGCCTAATAACGGAAACGTCATACATTGTTACAAATCTTTAGTCGACCATTGTTAATCCTATTCCTACCAATAATAAGCAATACCGCCTAGAGAGAAAGCCTGCTCACGGAAAAATAATACATTGTTACATCACCTACGGTAGGGACAATTTCGGGCTTATTATTGGTAGAAATATGATTAACAATACCCTACCGTAGGTGATGTAACAATATATGACGTTTTCGCGCTCAGGCTTTCAGTAGAGGTGGTGTTGTAATAAGTCCTACATTTGGTCGACTACGGGGCCAACGATATAACGGGCCCCAGCCAACGCCTCCTAAAAATAAGGCCTGAGCGCGAAAACGTCATACATTGTTACATCAACATCCGAAGATACGTTTAATCGCATTTCTACCAATAATAAGCCCTGAAATGCTGTTAAATGTATCTTCGGATGATAATGTAACAATGTCTGACGTTTTCGCGCTCGGGCCTTATCTTTAGGAGGCGTTGCCCCAGCGCGGAAAAGTCACCTGACCATCTTAGTCCGAGTAACAATGTAATCTCCTTTGTTTCTATCTTGGATTTTAACAATAAGTATTTTTTCGTTTGTTGGAAATAATGAAGGTTGGATTGTTGGCCGGACTAAGATGGTCAGGTGACTTTTCCGCGCTGGGGCAACGCCTCTTAAAGATAAGGCCTGAGCGCGAAAACATCAGACATTGTTACATCATCATCCGAAGATACGTTTAATTGCATTTCAGGGCTTATTATTGGTAGAAATGCGATTAAACGTATCTTCGGATGATGATGTAACAACGTATGACGTTTTCGCACTCAGGCCTTATCTTTAGGACGCTTTGGCTGGGGCGTGACCACCGAGAGAGAAGGCCTCCGCAATGAAACTGAATACATTGTTGCATCACATAGATAGTACATTGTTATTCGTATTTCTGCCAATAATAAGCCCTGAATTTGCACTATCTATGATGATGTAACAAGACGTTTCCGAGATTGAGAAAAACGTGACATCGGAAATCAAGAAGATTCCGTCCAAGGACTTTAAAATCTGTTTTACAAAATTTTACAAACGCGCTCAAAAGTCTATTGTGTCCGGTGGAGATAACTTTGAATGATATTTAACAGAATTTTCATTTGGACTTCTCGTTTGTGAGTATTTGTATTAGTCCGGGTATTTAATTGCCACACCTTGTATTATTGGTAAAATACATTGTGTATTTTCATATGTTTGTATAACAACACATTTGGCTGCAAAAAAAAAAAAAATACTTGTCATGATTTTGTAAGGGATCCTCGTATATACCGTATTGATAAACCCTTCCGTAAATCCGACCCCATTGAACCAACCGAAACCAAATAGTGAAGTAGGACAGGCCCATAGTAAGCTACCTTCCAAATATCAACCTTCTACGTCAAAAATGTAGAAAATATGAAGGGGCAGGCAGACGGACATGGTAAAACAAATATCTACCTCCTTCCGCTACTTAACAATACGATTGTTAAGGTACCGGTATATCGCCGTAACAATAATGACTAGCACCAACTATTAGAAACTTTTATGAATATAACCTACAAATACTTCACATTATTTAATTTGTTGGACCTAATAAACGGTTATAAGCATTCGGCATATTCCAGATGACGTGGACAACTCCTAATTGGTGAGTGTAACCGATCCAGGCATGGATCTCATATTTGAAATTTCACTCTAAGAAACAAGTCTTAAAGCTCTGTTCTTACCTTTCTGCATGAGAAACAATGCATCACCGAGCATCGGGATTGAAGCCTCAATAACAAGTAGCAGCAGTAGGAGACGACACCAAATGAGCAGTGTCCGACGGTCAAAGCTACGCTGAGTCTAGCCGAGACAGATGTTGCTTCTCCCGAAGGGAACAACACGGATCTCATCATCATAAGGGATGGGGGATGTTTTTAAGAAGATTTTCTTCTTTAAAAGGCTCCTGCGTCATGTTTGCATTTAATTTCGAATTGTTGATGAAAGAAGACAAATATGCCAAGTGGACTTCTTCTGCTTCCCTCTCCTGTTAATGATGCCCTAAGCCTATGTCGGCGATTTTTAATTATAGCAAAGAACCCTAGACTCTTTTTCAACTCAAGCGACTGAACGATACTCTAGGCTATTTATTTTTATGACAGGCGCATTGATTCACTTTTTCTAATAGACGTTAGCTTCTTATGGTTCGTGTTTTCTTTTGTTTACTGTGTCTTCAGTTATTGATCTTAGAATTAAGTTTGTTGTATTTTTTTAATTACTCGTGTATACAATAAATATTTTTTGTCCTGACTGTATAGAAATTCGATTCAGTTACTCTTAACAAAGCCCTCAGCGGGATTATAATGTAAACATTAACTCTCAAGATGGGTCTTGATATCGATTTAATTCAGCTAGAATTACAAAGTACGAAATATGTAAAGATGAAAGGCATATTCGACGAAATTTAAAATCTCGTTATATATATTCGTTTTCGGAAGAAAAAAATTTCGAGATATACGTATACCACCCTACAATAATGGAACGGACACCTCCTAATTTACATGAAATCTAACTTGCGCGTGCGAACCCACGTCGACAGCTGGTGTAATTTTATAGTGTTGGTATAGTAACTTGCTCGTATAACGTTGTCGTAAGTAAAGAATGGCTTAAAGAAAGGAATTTAGTGACTTTGAGAGAGGAGTAATAATCGGGTGCCACGTTACGGGTATGTCTATTCGTGAAATTTCGGGAAAATTATCGCAAGCACGTTCAACTATTGGTGATATCAAACACTACATGCATTGGAACACGCACCCCCCACTTTTGACGATCCCCGAAATTAACTGAACCCGCGAGATTCATAAAAAAACCCGCAAAAAACACTCCACGTCATCAACAAGGAGTTCTGACAGGCAACAGAAGTCAACATGCATTACAACACTTTGCGGAAGGAACTGTGTGCACTCGGCATTCACGGATGTGTAGCCGCACACATGGCAAATATCTCGCAAAACAACAAGGCTGCCAGTCCAATGGTACTTGGAGATCCGACATTGGAATGTAGAAGAATGGAAAACATTTTTATGCAGTGACGAATGACACTACTCTCTCTTCCAGTCGGATGAGCGTGTTTGTGTATGGCGAATGCCAGAGGAGTACGTTTTATCTGGTTGCATCGTTCCAACCATGAAATTTTCATGGCATGGCTTGAGACTCTTGCATGTGGCAATTTAGACAATCGAGTGCTTCCTATGATGTGGCATTTTTTTTTTTTTGGTAGCGAGGATTGTTATTTTCAGGATGCTAATGTTATGCTTCGCCTTCCGTCAGACAGTGGCACATGATAAGGTCATGCATGTCAACTCCCTTAACCCAATCGAACATTTATAGGACGAGTTAGAGCGTCGAATGCGGACCAGGAAGCCACGTCCAAAATCCACCGCTGACATGGTAAGTTCTTGCAGCAAGAATAGACCCAAATACCGGAAGCTATTTATCGGAATCTTGAAGCAAAAGGGTGCTTTACGTAATTTCAGCACACGGCGGCCAATACAATATTAAATAAAATAACATTATTTTTCCCATACTTGTGTACGATACTCCTGTGTACGGGAAAAATATACGTCCCATTATTGTAGGGTTTCTTCGTATTTCAAATACTTTCGAGATGTTGGCTAAAACTAAAATTTTGTCGCGGTCTATATCTCGAAAACGGTAAATCTTAGAACGGTGAAGCCGGTAACAATACCATCAGAAAAGATGTATCCAGACGTATCTCTTGTGTCCAGAAAGAAGTCATGACCGATTGAAAGTCCTGAATTATTAAGCATTTCTAATGTCGAACTTCCATATCGCGGTAATGGTTACGCCTACGGAAATGATCACGACATATCTAGTGTAGTAGTGTCAGGTCTTCTGAGTGTCTTAGCCTTATGGATCAAATTGATTTTTGATTTATGCTTCATAATATCGAAATATAGGGTCACAACAGTTATTGTCGACTAGTTACCTAATAAATTATGAAATGGAGAGTTCTCTACACTGTCCTTCTTGATGAAGTTGATGGAGGCTTTGCAGTATATAGCGGGAAAGAAATCACGCAGAATTCCGACCGGTTTCGCCTTTTACTTCTGATTTTATCAAGGATACAAAAATACCTAATAAATTGTTTGTCAATAAATTGGCAAGTTAAGTCATCGAGTTACTTTTAATACAAAATCGAATATTTTGTCTTCTTAAATATGTTGACAGCACTACGAGAAGAAAAAAGTAAAAAAAATTCGAAACCCTTTGAGACATCGAAAAGCGAATCGCAAATTCGTTGCTGTCGGAAATATACAAAGTTTCTTCTAATTTTCTTATCCTTGATTCACATCCCATTGGGCTTAAAATGAACTACAGTGCGAATGTAATTATTCGCAAAATTGGACGCAACTTAATAGAGCGGCTGAACCATAGATCGGTACTGTTTATTAATATCAGCGGGCCTCACGTTTTTAGTCGCCAAAGTTTCTAAGGACGTCTCAGAATTAACTTAAATATAAAAAAACAAACAAACGTGAACTATGGTATGATTGCAAGATGCTTTTAGTTGTTGCGAAGTGCTTTTCACCTCCTTCCAATAATGGATTTTGCTCATACAGGTTTCTATTTGGGAATTAGCATTTATATTACCTATCAGCAAAAAAATGTGATCAAAAGCTAATTTTTCTTTAACATTTTTAGGTGAATCGGTTCGGCCTAAGATGGAATGGTAAAACTTCGAGATTATGACTACGTTTTTTCGGTGGTATTTTTCAGAAGTATAGCCCTCATGGATAATGGCAGATAATAGCGTGCCCAAGATTTTCAACAGTGATTACTATTGATTGGAAGTTACTCCCGAAATTTTAGTTCTTAAACTAAAAAAATAAAAAAGAACAACATCAAATTGCTGTCAAATGCACGTCTTGCTATAAACAATTCGGATATACTGAATATTAAAAAATTTCCTAGTGAGTTTTCATAACAGCGAGTTTTCGTTATAATAAGACTCATTCGCATTCCTATAATGAAGTCTTTTGTTTTAAATTTTGACTTATTTTATGTGTCATAAAAATTCAAGAAAGTTTTTATTAGTACTTTTATCTTTACAGCCTATACATTCTCTTTCCATATAAGAAATATTGTTTTAAGGTGAAGCTCTCTTTCGGATGACTCCATTTTTAATAGTAAAAGCTATTGAACAGTTTACTTTATATCAATAATTCATATTCTGTGATTTACTGTTTATAGAAATACTAAAAAGACAACTTAATTCATTGCGTTCTGCATTTTCTCGATAGTTCGACGAAAAGCCGGCGCTGGACACAAAACATTTTTAATCTCCGCCAGCATATTGGAAGCGTTAATTGCGCTGTCACCAGTTCCATTTTGGAAACATATTGCTGGTTGAGTCCAGTGTCAGCTTAATCCTTCGAAGCTTAGCAGGTGACTTACCTAAGTAAGCGTGCACGTCTGTCGTGAACCATTGACCGGGCGGCAGGGGGATCCGTTGCTGCTGCAGTTGCTGTTGCTGCTGGTACTGTTGTTGTTGTTGTTGTTGTTGCTGTTGCTCCATGGTTGAGAGTTCCTTTAATCCCGAGGGTTAAAATCCCCTTTTCCCCCTTTTTGGTAGTGACGGCGCGAGAGTACCAGCTGCTTACAAGTTTTGTTCCGTTTGGGCCTAGTAATTTGTTCGCTGCCGTTGTCATGACAACGACGCCCTTCAATCGCCGTTTTATGGGTGCGACGCATCGACTTTGGCGGGAGGACTTTTACAAATGTTACCCCGTTTGAAAAACATAGAAAAGAACTAGAGGAGTGTGAATGTTTTTTTAATAAGGCGAAATTAAGTGAAGGTTATTATATACAGGATTTCTGTATTATTATTTTTTTTTCTATTTTTTTTTTAAAGTTATCGATTGTGGGAAGTTTCGTGATTTTGCCACTAGAAGGCGCAGCGAGTCGATTCGAAACTGCGGTGAGTGCGTTCTCGGCCAAAGAGCTGCGTTGAGGTCGACAAAGCATTTTCTCGATGAGAAGTCGATCAGTCGGGAGTTTGGTGCAGCAGCAGCAGCTGTCGTCGTCGCTTGTGAGTCTCAGAAGCAGCAGCAGCAGCAACAACAGCAGCAGCCGTATCAGCAGCAGTCAGTCGTAGGCGGTTGGCGATGCTGTCGCCTGAGCAGTGTGACAGCGCTTGAGGCCCGAGCAACCGAGCGACATCCCCCTTTGTCCTCCAGGATTACCATGAGGAATCTGTTTGCCGTTTTGTTGTCCCTGGCCGCCATCCTCGTCAAAGGTAAGCACTTAAAAAAAAGAAGAAAAAAAAAACAAAAAACAAAAACAAAACTTAACCCCACGCTCTTGTTTGAACTTCAAAACTCAACTGGGAGCCACGGGAGACGTCGCTATTACGCGACTACGATTCCCGATCTCCCTTTAAAAAAAAGGTTAAAATTATTTTGTAGATACTTTTTAAAGAACAAAACATTTAAACGTGTTAGGTTATTTTACTTTTATTTTATTTATTATGCGTTTTCTTTGCCTCTGGGTTTTTTATTTCTGCTGACACAATTTGAAAGAGAGCGCTGTCGTTCGTACAGGGTGCTCCAGGCAAATAGTATCAACGTTTCAACTTCAAAGAAGAAGAAGAAGAAGAAGAAGAAGAAAAAAAGGGCAAAGGAATCTCACTTTATTTATTTTCCTATCTATTTTCCCACACTCCGAATGCCTCCATATCGGGAACAGGACACCTTCCCCTTCGTCTTTCTGTCTCCCATGCTTATGGCCTCCACTTCCCAAACACGGAAAAGGGATTAAAAGGATCGACGACGAAGTGGTTCTCTCTCTCCTCCCCTCGTTCATTTTATCTAGACTACCACGATGGTAAACGGTTTACATAGAAAACAGCCCTGATAATAAACACGATGAGATGATAACTGCCTCGTCAAGTTGGCAGACGATTTGTCATACAACGTTATTGCCACCACCACTACTAATAACAGTTCCCTCCTCTGGCCCAAATGTAGCAACGTCAAACAAAGCGAAGATGCGCCCGCTCATTTGGCCCGTTAATGACGGGCTTAGCGCCTTCAATTATTCCACGAACTCTGGCGTAGACGAAGCTTGCCACCCTCGAGTCCGTAGGAATGAAAAATGAACGAGAAACTTTGTTGTTATTCGGGGGAGGCGGCCTAATTAGAAACAGTCTCTGGGAAAAGTATTGATTTCGTTTTAACGTTCTGTAGGCGGGCTGCCTTTTTTTAAATAAATAACAAATTCGATATTTTAGTCTTAGTAAATAATTGCGTGAGTTTACATTGTGAATATTTACCGCCCCCGAATCTTATTTTACAAGCAAAGTGAAGATTTTTAGTGCTTCTTATTTTAAACTTAACGAAAGTTGTTTTGAATGTTACATTGACGTTCGTTATGACGAGGTTTGACCTGCATTCAATCGGGATGCTAAACGAGACGCCCCCCACGAAGTTATTATGCACTAAATGTACATTTCTTCTCGTACATTGTATGTTCACTGCCTACTAGACAACGCTCGATGTTTCTTTTGGTTGTTTGTTTGTTTGTTTGTATTTTCCCCCATTCGTCTATATATTTTTTATTTCCACTCTTCCTCGTGCCATGTTTCGTGACGCTGTCGACGCTTGGAATTGTAACAACTTTTCAATGTTCCGTTTTGTTCGATTGGGCGATGGGAGTTGCGCGGCGGCGGCGGCGAGAAAGGCTCCGAGAGCTCGCGAGGGCATTCGGTGTGAAAAATCCAAGGGCTTGGGGAAGGGGGCTCTGGCGCGGTGGCGACAGTCGGGCGGCCGTCAGCTGCTGTGCGAGCGAGGAGAGGGTTGCCCGCGTGCGCACTCCATCTGCATGCAAAACACGCGCCTCCGGGGCCTGTGCATTGTTGGCCTGGGAGGTCGATGCTTGCGCTTGTGGCCCTCGTGGATCCAAACAAGTGAGAGCCTGGAATTTCACAAAAACCGTTGGCGTTGCCTCTCTAGGAAGAAGGCCGAGGCACATAGGCTCGGGCGCATCCGTTTCACCAGCAATTACTGATGCGTTTTAATTCAACAATTTTCCACTTGTGAATCAATTGAATCGTAGAGAGGGGAGTGAAATTCAAAATGTAAGGCACTCCTACCGTTTTCGAAAGAGCGTAATCCTTTTTAGATGACTTCTTTGAATTTAATGGGCGGAGAGGGGAGATTTAGATATTAAACATGAAATTTCGTTGGAAATCCGCAGGAAAAAATTTTTTTCGTTATTGCGAAAAATTCCATTATTTCGAATTATTTTTTCAACTCTTGAATTGGAAAGCGAGTATTATGTACACTTAACTGGGTTTAATTCATCAAAACTTTTGTAGAAAAAAATCCTCAAGTTGACTTTAATAATAAAAACACTCCCCATAGTGTTATGAAAATTCGCTAAGACAAGTCTGTTAAACGTTAATTGAGGGGAAATAAATGAACTTCAATGGAAAAATTTTATTTTATTTAATTTATTTATTTATTTATTTTTGCATAATGACTTCATTCCATTTAAGCGTTTCTAGGAAGGTTGCATTTCTTAATTATTGCCTTGAAGTTGCTACAAATTACCTAATATTGCTGTGCACGTAATAACGAGATTATTTTGGCTTCAGTTGAGAGGGAAAAAAATTCAATTGCGATGCGCCTAAAGTAGCTGAGATTTTCAACGCTGGATCGAAAATTATTTCAAGAGTTAACATTGATTTTAGAATTCCCCAGGCAGTTGCAGACGGAATTTGTTTTTTCACGAAGGCTATTAACTTGAAAAACGAAAATAAATGGGAAGATTTAAATTTAAAGCGGTTTTTACTTCGTAGAAAATATGATCAGAAAAAATTTTTTTTTGTTTATCTATTGATCCATAAATTCTCGAAAGAAATCGCGGGAAGTCGATCAAAGCGGAAATAGTTGCTTACCTTATGAGTAGAGCGTAATTTAGCTTTTTTTTTAAAAAAAAAAATATTCCTTTTAGTCTATATTAAATGGAGAAAAAAATTAATATTCATAAATAAAATTTTTTTATATAAAACTTAATAAATAGTGAAAACTCTGTCTTCGCATCTTTTTGGCCTTTACTGTGTCTTATAGAACTGTCCAAAAGTTCCTATGCCTATCACTACAACAGTTTAACATTCTATTAGTAATCGATAACAAGCTATACACTTGTTAAATAAAATGAATGCTGCCTTTAGTTTTATATTTATGAATGCTGCCTTTTGTATAAAAAAGGAGTAAAAATGTTAAATAAAATATTGCGAGAAGACACCATCGCTTTAATAACAACCACCACAAATGAACCTCTCCGTCGTGTTTTGTTTTAGCCCACTAACAATCTTAAATATATGATATAATGCTTTTAATTTTTTTTAATTTTCCCCCTACACTATGAACAGCAATGAAATGTCGCCGTTTTTCCCTCATTGAGCAGAATATTTTATTTCTCGTTTAAATATTTGCAGCTCTCAAATATTGCCCCTGCACAATGCAAACCTTCATTAAAATGTAGATGCTCCAGCTGTTCCCCTTCGAGGTTAATTTGCTTAATTTATGTTGACGCTGAATAAAAATCTCGACCATTTGGGTGTCTTCTCCTCCCTCTCCCCCACCCCCCGTGCTTTTTATTTTGACAACATGGGTGGCTGTGGGAGATTTAAAAAGTGCACAACATAACGAGTGCTTAAAGAGAAGAAAAAATAACGGTGGGATTAGCGATAATGAACGGAATGAAATATGAAAACGGTCTGGAAGTATGATTTCCTTATTAAGTATATATTAAAAATGAAATTATAAATAGAATATAACTGTATAATTTTATATTGCATGCTCGATATTTTCCTTTTAAACTTAAAGGTTCGTTTCCATACACGCGATTTGCCCGCGACACGAGTAATAAGGCTCGAGGACATTGGCGACTTTTGACACGCGATTTTTTTTAAGAAAAGAGGGTGAATTATTAAAAAGGGTAAAATACAGTGGCTACAATTCCCTACTAGCCTGCAGAGGAGTCGCAATTTCTGCTACTTCCAGGTGTTTAGCTCGAGGAGTTAATTTACTGTTCATAGCCATTGTATTTCACTCTTATAATCCTCTATTGTTAAAAGTCGCACGATTTTTGTCGCCACTGTGCCTGACCATCAGCATAGAGAGCTATTCCTCTGCATGCGATTCGGAATTACGATTTGAGACATGCGTGACATGGAATGAAGTCCTTCAATAAACATATCGATACATGTCTTCACACGTGTCAAACCTTTTTATTTTTGCCGTTTACCTAATCACCAAATAATCACGGGAATAGTTTTACGTTCGCCTGTCATAACTTCATTGACATTCTTATAAAAATACAGACAGGCATGTAACATCCCCGCTGATGATCTAGCGGTTCTGCCACTTTCGTAACACGTTTGATAGCACCAATGGAAAGCTTATAAAACTTTTAAGTATAAAATTAGTGTTTTTTTTTTAATTAATTACGAACATTTTGCGAGTTATACTCAAATGCCCAAATACATACGACTCACATGATCAAAAAATTCGCATGATTGGTCCTGAAGAGTTTCATTACAGGCGATTATTCGCCTCGACCCAATCATATCTGAAAATCGTTTCCATGCGTACGATCTAGCCGTATACAACTTTCGCAGAATCGCACCCGAAATCGCATCTATGGAAACGGTCTTTAGTTTAAGCATTTTCGCAGTGTAAAAAACGAACGGCGATATTTTAACAAGCTTTGACCAATACGCGCCTCATCAGCGATGAGAAAGTTAAAAGCACCATGTATCAATGAGTTTGAAAGGAAATTTTTAATAGATCTTTTAAATATTGAAGGGAGGGGTTATAGAGATAAGAGACCGTTAAGATGTATAAATTTATTCTTTCGTTTGGACGGAATCGTCTAGTGTTAGTTTCTGGCACTCCTCGTGGCCATTTGTGACATTCTAAAGACAAGTTGTGACATTTTCGTCACATTCGGTTTATTATTCCTTTTGGCCTAAAGCAGTGGTTCTCAACATTTCAGTTTGGAGAAACCCTGAAGGGTCTATTAATAGGATAATTTGTATAATGGCATATGATGTATAACGCAACATGTCATTATGCATTTGTTTGCAAACGCTAGCCTAAAGCATTTTTAGTAATATAAATTTAAGTTAAACTTTACATACAGTTATAAATTTTAATGAATGTACACGAGTTTAGTACAAATTACCATTTATTATAGAGGAACGTGTAAGGTATCAGTGAATAGGAAAGCTCTCAGAGTTTACCTACATCACATCAGTGTTCACAATATTTAAAGTGGTAAATGAAAGTCTAGTTCTTGTCATACGTAGGCCAGCATATCCACATTGATGTTTCATTGGCAGCAACGATTCCCTGTTATAATAATAATAACTAGGTCAGACTTTCTGGCATAGGTGGAACAGAAAACAGAAAAATAATCACAGCGAGGAATAACAAGTGACCTGTGAAATTCCAGGTTCTTGACAGTACCACAAGCAGTCTAGCGTTAAGTAGATATTCATTCTGGTAATGCCGGGTAACGTTATGATAATGGGTTGGTGGAACAGGTAGTCCCTCGTGTCTTATTTAATTGTGGTATTAGGCAATAATAGCACCCCGGATCGAGCATAGCAATCCGTGCGCATCAGGCATACATATAAATTTTAAGTTTCCCAATGGTATCTCTGGAGGGTACTTGGAACTCCTACTTTAAAGAATATATGTAGTAAAATTGCCATTCTAAAGGTTTCAATTTAAATTTAATTGACATTAAATTAGCTTCAAATGGTTATAGGTTAGCTTTAAGACAAATGTGAACCAGAACAGAATGAAAATCGCCACCTTGCCGTTGCAACGACCGAAAACGACCTCAGAACTAAGGTTGTAGTAATGCTAACGGTCAATTAGATAAAACAATTTGGACATATTTTCCTTGGCTCTTTTCAGCAGCTAATAGTAGTCGTTAGGCATGTCCGAAACGTTTCATAGAACCATTTTGTAGAGCGCCACGTGGGAGGTTCGTGATATTTTCTCGACTCTTCTTCGCCAACGAATAGGTTTGTCTGTGTGAAGCGTCTGGAAGGAATAGTTAGTGGATTTTCTGGCTCGTAATTTGCTCACGTGATGCGTCATTTGTCAGTCCTTATCGAAGGCGACTTGTTCACCCAAATTGACAGATTGGGATTTTCGGAGCAATGGCGTTTTGAGTTTCCTTTTCTCCCCTTTACCGTCCTTATCTGCTTAATATTCTAATCCGATCCAGTGGAGATAGAGCGCGACGACTGTCACGGGCTCCGACGGTTGTTTATAGAGACGGAATGAGCTCTTCCCCGCTACGGGAAGTTCATTATCACTCCCCCCGTCGATTGGCTCTCGGGATTTCACGTGACCAAACACGTGATGAATGACTCGCTTCGTGTCCGTGTTCGATAAGACGTCCGTACGTCATAATCACTGGCAAGGTTTAGTATCGGGCCGTTTGCAGCTTTTCACGGGAAATTATTGTCGTTGAGGATGGACCGCGTTGAAAAGTGTCGTAAGCGTTGCGTTCATGCCGCGGAAACGACCAAAAATGAATTAAATGCAATGTCTTTTATTTTTTTTCTTTTGTCTTTATGCCAAGAAATATTTTCATATCTTAATCTGCGGAAATTCATATTTGGCCCTACTAATCTGCAGATTAAGGGACACCCGGATTAATGGAGCGTAGTCAACATTTTTCGGTTGTAGAGCGTGAGTGGTTGTTTGTATTAAACCATAGGAGTAGAGTAATTGCTTAGAAACTTTCATTATATGAAGCGCATTGCTGTGTGGCGATTAATCTTCATCTGGCACACTTGACAGACGATTTGTTTCGGAAGCTGAGAAGAGATTGCGTAGTAAACGTGATGAATTTACCCCGTACAATGAAAAAGAAGTAAACTATATCTAACTAGTATTACATTCTTTCACCACAAAAAGACTCAAATATTTAAAAAATTGATAAAAACTTAATTTTCTGAGTAAAAAAGTAAATGTGGTCAGTATTTTTATAAATTTTCCTCATAAGTGGAGATACACACAGGCGAATAATGTAAAATTGCCGGCTATATGCGCAATATGCAAATTAGAAATTTAACGTACTCTTAAAGTTTTCATTGGATCAATGTAATGGTTATAGGTTAGCTTCAATTGACGTTTCTATGTTTCCAATATCTTCATACTGTTATTTACACGGTGATTCATATAAAACTAACTCGCTTATTTTTTCTTTCTTTATTTCAACAAGAATGGTGCTAACCACAATTTGTAATACCTCAAATGCAAGTTATATCTGGGAGATTACGCGCCTTTGTAGTAAATGCTAAAAAATGCCACCCTACTGCTCTAAGCACAACTGAAAGACCGCACATGCTGAACATGTTGCATTTTACTGGCCGCTCGTCGGAAGCCTGTTTTGTCAATACCATTGAACGCTTCTTATATTCTGTTTGAAATCATCCAATATCTGGGGGCGTGTGGGGTAAACTCTATACTTTTAAGTAGCCCCGGAAGAGGTCAGGTGTTGATAAATCCGGAGATCTCTGTGGCCAGAAGTTCTTAGAATTTATTCGGTCAGGAAAGAAACTTTCGTTCCGTTCCATGGAATCCCAACACCATATTCACTTCCGTATGACTTATAATTGAATTTGCAATCTAATATTGCTTCCCAAGGAATAGCCGTTGTGGTAACGTGTTTAGCAGTTTACAATTGAATTTGTAATCTAAAATGGCGAAACCAGCTGCCAACAATAAAGAAAGCAACACTTACGCCATCTCTTAGCAAGGAATCAAACATCCCAATGGGCATGCTTAGTTTGACGGTAAAAAAGAATCATTGGGCCAATTTTCATACGAATTAATAACGAATGAAATGTCTTAGTTTTATATGAATCTAACTGTAGTTTTAATATAACTAAACTTTGTCTTTCTCAAAATATTCCCCTGAACATTTGTGCCTTCCAATGTTCTGAGATACGCATTAAAATAGTCTCCGAGTGTTTTAAAATTTCCTTTGAAATTTGAAAAAAAAAAAAAAACTAATTCCCTCTGAAGAAGAAAAAAAATAAGGGGGAAAAATCATAAAGCGCACAATCAGGGCTGTATGAAGGAGACAAATTAAGTTATTTTAAACCAAATACTCTGTCACGGCATTTCTCGTATGTAGCCGCGGATTGTCATAAGTTTCCACTGAACTACTGTAAAGCATTAGTAAATTGGCATACAATAATACGACAATATATGTCGCCAACTGAAGGTAGTCTGAAGGAGGCCCGGGCCGTTGACTTACGTTTGGGAAATATTTAAAATTTAAACCAGAACACAGTTAAACAGGTGAGGGCATGAACACAGTTAAACAAGTTAGCTGAAACATTTCGTTAAGTCTCTGTATGTTGTTTTCTTAAAATGAAAACAATATTTAATATCTGCATACTGCTTACACGGATTTCGTCCATCTTGTCATGTAGGAGGAAAACGACTTGCATGCGGTCTTGTGAATCCTGTAGTTGGATGGATATCTGTAAGGTGCTGCTACTTCGTGGGTTTTTTTTCCCTTTTTAATTTCCCTTATCGCTTGTTCATATGTATCTTCAAAGGTTGCTTGAGATTAAAAAATCAGTCCCGGTCGTTATTGACCAGCTTACGTACTTGTTTTTTTTTTTTTAATTTCTCTTGTGTATTAAATTTTATTTAAATACTTGTGAAAATATTGAAACGCTTATTTTGCTCATCCTAAAACTTTTTCAGGGCTTGCGTCTAAGATTTTATTAAATTTGCTACCAAATGCCCACTGCACGAGTGAAGGAATTTATTAAAGAGCCGTCACTAGATGCGCTGCAGGCGCCCTTACCAGTCTTTTTAATGCGGAAAAGAAAATTGTTCTGGAGAAATATTTTTACAAAGAATGGGGAAAAATTAAAAGTTTTATTTTTTTTATCTTCTTTAGAACATATGTCGCATTCATTACGCAAAACTTTGTTCTACGGAAGGTGACATTTAATTTTGCTTAAGAATTAGGTCTTTAAATATGAAACTACCCTAAAGAAATTTTAAAAATATATATATATAGTAAAATATCTTCAATAGTGTGAAATGTATTGCTAAGAAAATTAAAATGTATTTTCACTTTTAGGCTCTTTCCTTTGGGGAAAAAATTTACCGGATGCTTGAATTGGAATGAGAAAATAAGCTGTCATATTCTAACACTATTTTGCTGAAGTTTCCAAATCATCTTTTTTTTTTTAATAATAGAATGGTTTTTTAAATTCCGACAGACTTTTAGTATTTTTAACTCTGGTTTTTAATAAAAAAATTTTAAGAATAATAAGAGAATTTTTAATTATACGTTAAGCTAGAAGACACGGTTTCATGACCCGCCTTTCTGGCAGATGTGAGCAAATCGTAGCAACCCCTGGTCAAGCAAACCTTTGCACTGCGATCGACTTGATAGTCTCTTACGTTTGATGTGACTGCACATATGCATTCCAGTTTATATTCATTTGTATAATCATAACAATGACCACTCTACTTAAATCCTATTGATAATTCTAGAAAAGCCCCCGATTCTTTAAGACATCTGCTCTTTTTCCATACGAGGACGCGGGTTCGATCCCGGCCGAGGACGACGAGGATTTTTTCAGGGGGGAAATCCTGAGATCACGCACTTCCTTCGGAAAGGAAGTAAAGCCGTTGGTCCCATGTAGTCGTTTGCCTTTGCACGTTAAAGAACCCTTGCGAGGCAAAATTTGCGGCCCCTATAACGCTGTCCTGAAATGACCATGGCAGTTGAAAAGGACGTTAATACCAAACAAAACAAAACCAAACCAAACCATTCTTTTTCCATAAAGAACTTCTTTGGCGTTTTTGGGAGAACGTCCATCCATCTCAAATGGCAATAAGCTGGATATATTGCCAAAAGACAGGCACAACAGATGGACTAAACCCATCCTCGAAATATTAAAAGACCACGACGACGTTTGGAGTGACGACATCGGAAAATCGGTGAGCGTTAATTGGAAAAACAAAGCCCAGGACAGAGCACATGGGAAACGTTTGGAAGAGACCTAGGCCCAGCATGGTGTTTTGATCATATTTAAGATGAATTCAAATGTCACTAGATTGTAACAATCTTGAAAAATTGTTTGGGCGCAAATTTAATATTCTGGGCTGATAAAATGGTCAGGTTTGCAGAAACGTCCTTTATCATTATAAAGATGAGAAAAACAAATTATTGATTCTTAAATAATGTCTATCCCTTAAATTTATTTAACGGCCACAGATATTACTGCAAAGATTCAGCTAGAATCTTGCTGCTGTTGAATTCATGTTTTCCGCAACATAAATTTGTATGCAGCGGTGCAATTCGAATCCAGGACGACGAAAGCTATATTCATACATTGTTAGCAATACTAAGAAAAACAAATCATTGACTGTATTGTTAAATTGTTTAAATAGTAATGCACGCCATTTAGAAGCTTACTCTCTAAGAAAATACAATAACAACAAGAACTACAACAACAACAACAACAACAACAATAATAATAATAATAATAATAATAATAATAATAATAATAATAATAATAATTCATCAGTGTATCGGAGTTGCATATGATCTATTGGTGGAGGTTCCGCTGCCACCGGTAGCCGTTGCTTTGTTTTTTTCCTCTATTTTCTGTCTCCGTCCTTCGTTCAGTCGAGCGATGCCACGGCGATAAATCACTAAGGCAGGATGGGGGTGGGGGTGGGGGGACGACGACTTCGAAGTCGGGCAACCAACATCTGATTGGTATAAAAGGAGGGAAGAGAGCGAGGGGGAGTACTTCATTGGGGACTGTCTTTCTGTCTTCTCAACAAGGCTGTTCGCTTTTCTCTCTTCGTGATAATGTCCATTAAAAATTAGAAAATTTGTCGCTGTCCCGGTTTTCATGGTCTTCCTGGTCACGTCGAAGTTTTCTAGCTAAAGTTTAAGGGAACGATAATACAGTATGATAAAAATTTCAATGTTTGCACTTCGTACACAATTAAAAGCTGATGATTTTTTTATTTGCTTTTATTATTTTTTATTTATTTTTTTTAGAGTAAAGAGCTTCGACATAATGAAATAAATTATTCTAGTGGAGAAAAATTTTGCTCGCCCATTAATTCATTTAGTGTAATCGTGAGGATATTAAGTGTCCGCCTTTTAAATTACTTACAGAATTAATGCTTTCAATATTGTTTGTCGAGTAAATGTTGTTGAAGGGGTCAGGATGAAAAATAGCTGTAGCAGGCCAATTTTAAGAGCTCCAATGGTATTTGTGCTCGTAATTCTTCACTGGATTTTAACGAGCCCGACATAAATTCATGTTGAAAATTCCTTTTGGGGCCCCACCTCACCCTTCAGCTTTATCCCTCGTCTGCGAACGGAGCTCCTAAAAATAAGTGCTGCTCTATTGTTTATGAAAAAGATATAACAGTTTTCTGTGAGGTTTGTTTTAGAGAATCTGCGAATTTGTTTTAATTTTATTCAATCTTTCATTAGTGGCTTTGTTCGCTAATATCCTTATTTGCAGTGTTAATGAATTGAATGATTTTTTTTTAATCACGTAGATCTATATTTTCCATGTTATATTAAAACATTATTACCTGTAAAGTATTTGTTTAATTATAAATAGCTTAAATTCGTAGAATTCACAGATTGATATCAATGTTGTTTATCTTTCATTGTCCGATATATCAAAAATAAAATACTTTCTCTATCCCATATTAGGTTTGATACTGTTCATTTAATTTGTTAAATGTTTGATACCGTTGCTAGGCACCTCGCTTTAAACCAACTAACATAATTATTTGATTGCCTTTTTTGGGGAAGAGTAGGCTGATTATACAAATCTTAAAAAAATGAAATTTCCAAAAACTACACCAGTTGCAATTTAAAATGTGGAATATTAGTTAATAATGGGTGATAATTTGAAAGTTAGAAAAGCAGAAATGAATTATTTTATGCGTAATGCTGTTCTTCAAAGATGATAAACTGGAGCATGGTGCTATACTCGCTGCATCAAAAGAATTTAATGTGCATCATCGAACTGTATATCGTTTATGGAACGAGCAAAGCTATTAAAGGCATTTGGCAGTTTAATTTTCAATGTTAACTCTAAAAAATTTGATAATGTGGGCGTAAAAGAAAAGATTTTTCTCAAAACCTAAATAAAACTAATGCCCTTAAATCAAAAGGAACGTCTAGAAGTTTATCGGGCGTCTTTCAAAACATGCAAACAGAAAACTGGATAATATTTTTCTAACACTACAGACGTGTATGGAAAAACATAATGATATCGGGTGGAGATAAATCTTACAGGATAACACGTACGAACAAAGAAAAACTCTTTAAACCTGAAGCTAAAGCAGTTTAAATACTAAAAACAATGATTCCTATATTGTTAAAAGTTATATTAAATACAAAAATTCTTTCCATTTTCACATAATTTCGTTTTATATAGTACTTTTTTATTTATTAATGTGACAGATACTTTTGGACAAAGTTCTCAACTTAAATGTGACAACTAATATGGGACAGAGGGAGCATCACTGAAGCGGTGTTCTGTAGAACGCGACTCATTGCTATTTGCTTCCTTGGGAAAATACTATTATTCCGTGACTTCTTAACTGTGGCTGAAAGTAGGACTCCAATGGCCTTCTCTTTCTTTTGCCACTAGGCTTCGGCGAGGAAGAGAGTAGGTTGTCTGTGCTTTTTCCTTTTTTGGCGACCTTCTGATTAAGGTCCACCCAAGCTTCCCAATTAACGAGGGGTGAGTTCAAATTGAAAAGATACCGTGCAACCTGCCGACACGAAAGCAAATATTTCAAGTTATAATATATGCTGAGTAGGTCTTATTATAATCATTAATTAACCTATCGTTTTTGTACTTTTAAGGAAATATGCTTTTAATTAATATTTTTTAATTTGCGTACTCCTCTTTTAATTAAAGATGTATGTGTTTTAGAGAGTTTAATATTACACACTCGCTGCAGAAGAAATCCGACACGGTTCACTCGTTTTCGAAACTTTGCTGTTGCTATGTTACAAGAGAAGTTAATGTTTTTAAGTGAACTTATTGCCATCAGAGTTTTAAATCAAAGGAAACTACTTAGAATATTTTGAAAATCTTTTACGCCCTACTGTTTATTGTAAGCAGTTTATTATAAGCATCTAATCAGAATATGAATACCACTTTCATTCCAGGATAAAGAAAAGCTAATTAAGCGCATCAAGTTCACGGCTTATGAGGTTTCCATTGAGATAGGTTTGTTGCCCAGCTGCCATTCAAAGGCTGGACCTAAACTTTATCATCTTTGATAAACGTAGAAACGAAGGAAGGATTCACCATGACAATAGCAAGCACATTATAATTTGGAACTTCAAAAAAAAAAAATCTTTTTAAGCATTCATTGAATTAAAATGCGCCCATTTGATGCTGCGTGGTTTTTAGCTTAAATTTCTAGCTTGCGTTAATTCCATGGGAAAAAATGGAGGAAATGTGAGCCTTTTGAGGCTATAAGATATATAAAAAATAAATGACGTTATGAGGTAGGTTTCTTTGCTCAATTGTTACTTTATAGTACGTTCTTACAGATTGATGGGAGGGATTATTGTTAGTGAACGTTGTATCCTCTGCGAGGTCATTTCAAATAAATTCGTGCCCTTTGAGAAGATCGATATCGTTCTACGAATTAAATGAGCAACCCTCAAAAGCCAGTAATCTTTGAGTTGTGTGTAACCGAGTTTGCATTCATTTTACGAGTAGTCGAGAAGCATATTAGGAATGATTTATGAATCGACAACGATTAAAGTCTACAAAGATAAATTTCACCGAGGAGTGATGTTTTCTGATTTCTTATCAAGGCGGTGGCGATAAGAAGAAGACTATGTTGGAACAAAGCTTCCTGGGCGATTCACTCGGACGACCGGGTTATTGTTCATTAAAAATTAGATGCGATGCCGATTAAAGTAGAAATGTTGAAACATCGAAAAATGATTGTGTGGAGGCTTCTTGTGTCCAAAATTTATGACCTGCAAGCAGATATAGGAGACAGAGCGACGTCGATTCTTTTCTCGGATATGACGGTTTTATGGCTATTTTTCCTCTCCCGTGTTAATATTATTGAGTAAAAATTTTATCGGGAACTAGGTAGGTAGAAAGTAGAAGGGTGAGCGGGTGGATTTTTAAGAGGGACTTGGATATAATCCACCCTCTCATTTTTCTTTGTCAACCGAATCCAATAAGAGATGAAGGGCAGCGGCAACCGAACCGACCACTCGCGTCACCATCCATCATCGCATTCCTTTTTTTCCCTCGGTTGTTTCCTATCCCCAATCCCATACTTCCATGCTTACTTTCTTTTTTTCTATTTTTTTTGCCGTTATTGGTTTTCGTTTTTCCCATCAAAAACCCTAGCAGCCCGTCATCATCTTATCTCCTATTATTAGCCCACCTTTTCTAACCACCCCGCCTTTGATCCTACTCCAATCTTACCTTTCTGTTCATACGGTTTACAGAGGTGTGTTGCAGGGTTTTTTTTTTCTTCTTCTTCATTGAATGCCTATTATTTTATGTTATTTCGATCTTGTTCAATGTTATTTTTCCTTTGTTATTATTGTTATTTCGAATTTCCTTAAGCGGAATGAGTGTCATAAATAAGCTTTGAATCCGTTTGCCAGCATTTAATTCTTGCCAAACCAAATGCTCGCTCCGACTGAAAACATCGTGGGAGATTTCAAATCACGGAAACCTTTTTTTTTTTTAAGTTCTTTTTACATTCAGCGTTTGTGTCCCCTTCATTACCCTATGTTCTGTTTCTAAATTTGGCTGAGTCATTTTCTTTCTAGTCAAAAATTCACAACACGTGTTGGTGTTTGACTCCCTCCCTTTTCCTCGTCCTCTCTTAAACATATGCATGTGTATGTTTGTTTATTTATTTGTTTATTTGTTTCGCTTCTCAAATTTCTTTATCTTGTGTAATGATTTGAAGATTTTCTTTGGGGAATTTTTATTTATAGATTTAAAAGCATTAGGCTTGGACTTGTGCGCACACAAAGCGAGTAAAATGAATTCAGAATACCAAAGCACTTTTGTTGCATGTTTTTCAGCATTACCAGAACCATTAGTCTTCAGATAATTAACTGTTTAGCCGACAAAAATTGAAAACTTCTGTTCATGACAACGGATATAACTAACGAAAACTTGAATATTTTAAAAAACCTGAAAAAAATCAAATTATTATTTAAAAAATTAAAGCTCGATACTAACATTTGAAGATGTAAGAGTTTAAAATACTCCACAAATTCCATGACATCTTAAATACTGACAATGCTGGAAAATTAAGTTTATTCAATACTTGTATTTCAAATTTAAGGTAATCCTATAAAGTAACGCCCCCAACACTGCGGCAGCCGTGATGGCAAGTATATATGTAACTTTAAGATATACATAATCGAACCCCGTTAATAAGTAATCGCTTAATACGTAACCCCGCTTTATACCTATTTTTCCTTTGGTCCCGTTCTCTTGAAAGCTGTTTCCATGTAAACGAATAATACGTGTTTTGTTCGACCCCTTGAAACACGTATTAACGGGCATACGTATAAAATTGTTTGTTCAGACTCTGATTAATTCGTTCAAATTTCCGATCACTGCAATGTTGCCAATCTGAATATCTCGAGGTTAAATTTAGTTTTGTTTTTTTTATTAACGGAATCAAACAAACGGTTATGCTATAATAAAAATTGCTAATCCAGAGCACATAATTATTGGGTTTTTTCTTTTTTTGTTTATAAATAAAAATTTGGTAAATATTTACTTCATAAAATAATATCAGGAATAGATGGATAAACTTTTGAAATATTCCTATTGCTATAATACCATTTCGGCCACCGCATAGGATTATAAGGTATGGCAATTTAATCTCCTAATTATTATATATTATTAGTCACAATTATTGCACTTGGAGCGTGTAAAGCCCTTAGTTGGAAACTGTACGCCAATGCCTGTTACCTCATTTCAGATTTAAATGAAGTCGATTTTTTTTTCCATAGCTTGAAGGTTTACACACGCACACACTCCGGTTTATATAGAGACGCTGTGGCATTGTTTGCATTCCCACTCTGGCGGTGTTGATTTTGCCTTTGGTCGTTTCGCCGGACCAAGTGGGGAGCCGCGAACAGAATGAAATGATTGAGAAATAAACGAATCGGTTTTTGTCTGAAATGAGGTTTTGCGTTTCGGAGGAGGAGAGTCGTGGAACCCCTTTCCGTACGCACGGTTAAAAAGATTCCTCTCACCCCCACTCTACCCCTGAACCGTCCTTCTCTCCCTCGGCCGAGTAGAGTGGGCCGGGTCCATGTGAGCGCTGGCGGGCATTCTCCTAGAAGGGGCCTTGTGTTGGGTTGTTTACTGAAGGACCCACTCCATTAGGTCTCTTGACCCTTGACTTTCGAGAGAAAATAAATGGAGGTTTTGGCTGGGAGGAAAGGACGAGATGAATGTGGTTATTTTGAGGAGAAAAGTAGGAGGAGGGGGTATGGAGGACGAGTTAAAAAAAGGAGCGCTTAATTTCTTGAAGGCGTAGGTGGGGGGATTCGTAAGCTCTTGTAAATGAAGCAAGGAACACATTGGAACGATCCAAGTGGCCCAAGGTGGGGGATGGAGGGAAGGTTAGAAAGGTACGGGTGAAGACTTGTCGAGCGCACGTTTTTCATCCCCTCTGTTATTACACCATCCTCCACCTTCTTCGATATGCGCCCCATTAGGGACCTAATATTTAGTCTCCCTTATTCCCCCCGTTAATTTTCTTTCAGAAGGAATTTTTTTTATTCCTTTGCTTCTTCTGCTTCTTTTAAAAAAATGCTTATCGCTCCGAAGTGGTCGGCTTCTCTCTCCCTCTTTCCAGTTTTTTTTTCGTCTTAATTTTTTTCCGCTTTTAATCACTAAGAGCAGCCAAATGAAGAATCTGTTCTATCAAAGAATTTTTTTAAAGTCTGACAAAAGGGGAAAAAAATAGAATCGCAAGTTCGTCATATGACACTGCGCAAACGTGTAATACAACCCGAATTAATTTTTGCAAAGAATAACAGGAATTTTGTAGGTTTTCTGGATAACAAGAAGGACGGGGGGATCTCAAACGGGAATGGAGGGAAAGCACGATCCCAAACATATGGTTTAGAACGAATAACATCACTACAAAAAGATTTGCCATGCACTTTAATTCAAATACAGCTTTCTCGTTATGACTCCATCACTAAATTTTGATATACCAACCCTCTCAACAATTGTCACAAAAGGCATTCTAAGTGAATTAGCCAATCCCATCCGATTTTGGTATCGTTTGTCCAACGATGGTTTTTTTTACATCAGCTGAAATTCGAACAATCAGACGTTATAAACGTTTAATGCCATCAATAAATAAAACACTTACCCGAACTGTTAAAATACAACTCTCCGGACTGTACTATTTCGTTCAAGAACTAAAAAATTATTTATTACAAAGACAGTGTATTACATATTAAGAACTTTTTTTATGTTGTTCATAATCACCCACTCGGTTTCAACATTACTGATGCGATTGGTTATCTATTAGCTTAAACTGTAACTGGTTTTTTTTTTGATATTGTTCTATCAAGCCTTTTTTGAGCGCTGTGAATAAATAAATAAACAACAACTGAATTAATATGTAAATCTCCTTTTAATAATGATATAAATCATTAAAATAAATAAAAATAAATAAAAGTCACCAAATTAATTCCTGATGATATTGGAAGATTGCCGTAATTGATGAACTGAAAAATTTGGTGACTTTTATTTGTTTTAATTTATTTTAATTATTTATATAATTATTAAAAGGAGATTTACATATTAATTCAATGATTACAAACTACTCCTTCTCTCATATAATAAATAAATCACAACCTTCTTTATCAGCATTTAGTTCTTTATCACAGTTTCCAAAATTTCAGAAAGCTAGAAGGAGAAGAAAAAATTCCCCATTCCAGTTACACTTCCCTTCTTTCGTCTTTAAGCATTTTTTTCCGCCTGTAAAACTAATTGGTCGTGGGACCGGTAATTACAACAATGATTTCGAATTCTGACTGCTTTTAAGATAAACCCAACCAACTGAAGATGACGGGGAGGGGATAGACGGGAAAATTACTACTAAAAAAAAGTTGAAAAGAAGCTTTGAACCAAAGGAGTAAGAGAAGGAGGAGGACAAGAAAAAAATTAATGAATAAAATTTAAAGTTTATTTTGAACAGGTCATTGAAAAATGTCAAAGACTTGGTAACCCGATAAATCTGCTCCATCAAAGAATTTTTCTGAAGTCTGACAAAAGGGGGAAAAAAAAAGAATCGCAAGTTCGTCAGATGACACTGCGTAAACGTGTAATACAACCCGAATTAATTTTTGCAAAGAATAACAGAAATTTTATAGATTTTTTTCAAGGATTTCACCGGGTCTTTTGGCATTTTAAGAAATTGAATTCACCAAGAACCAGCTGTTAATTTTTGTTGAAATTCAGCCTATGGAAATGAATTCTGAGAAATCTGAGCACTCCTAAAGAAGCCTAAAGAACATTTGTCGACACGCAGTTATTAAAAGGGTTCGTTACTCTGTAGACGATATCATCTACTTAATATATGTTAATTCCAAAATGTCCGTTTGGGTGTCTCCTGGTTTTTAAAAACATTTAAAGACATTTTTTAGTTGAAATTCATTTTTGGTTGAAATTCGAATTTTCTCTATCACAAAAGAATAAACAGATGTGGATTTCAAAGGGTAATTTCTCAGTGTCATTTAATTAAGAGTTATAATCTTGGCATATAAATGTGAAAAATTTATTACATCTTGATATAGTCTTTGATAAAAAAAAAAAAAAAAAAAAATTGGTGTACCCCCAAATAAACGAGCATAACGAAACATCACATGCAAATACTTTTTGATCGGATTTGCAAATGATCAAAATTTCGCAGACTTGTCTGGACACATTGGAGGAACCTGCTCTTACGGTCACATGCCAAATGCCCGACAACAGATTTATGGTCTAGAGTGCCATTTCGTTTGATAGTCGGATTTTGGCAGTCCTCCGTGGCACCCTCATATCACAATGCCTACTTATCAATAAGTTATCGCCTGAATAAATATCGCCTGTATTTGGATTATCTCCGTGCTTGCGACATTTTGCCGTGGCTAGCCAGACCTCTTTCCTTTTGGGATGTGTTGGGGCGTCGCCTGCGGCAATCCAGAATGCCGACGAATTAATCCGCGAATTGGAGGTCATGGTAAGATCTGGCTTTATGAATTCATGAATTCACTTTGGGTAAAAGCTTGCATGCAAGTGGATCAACGCCATACTTTACTGACCTGCTCACTATGTGCAGTACATGTATCTTCTGTCCAATAAATCATCTGTTCCGAAGTCGTCACTTCATTTTCCACGACCAGTTATCGTTCAATTGCATCGTCCATCGAATTTTTTTGTCAACGGGTATATGTTATTCTCGTGAGTCATGTTTGACATGCTGTAAATTCCAAAATATTAAATTTGTTACTTTATAAACAAAAGTAAATGATGGCCCGAAATTATTGCTACTGTTAATTAATGTTTTTAAATTTGCTTAACTGTGTTACAGAAATGAACTTTAAAGATATCGAATAATCAGTTGATATCCCCATTGCTGATGGATATTTATTGGATAAAGGGAAGCAGGATATCTGGAATGTCCGGGGGAGCTCTTGCAGACATTTCTGGACATTTTGTAAATGATCATCTTGGATATTGAATATCTTTTAGATATTTCCTAGCTGTGTTTTATAAGATAAAATAAAAACAAAAGTTGAGTTGTAATAGATGCATATAAAATAACTAAAAAGAAGCCTACGTTTCCAAAATTAATTACCTTATATAAGGTATTGACCACAAATCATTCAGCAATTCGAGTTGAAATCAACCTTAGAATTCTTTACATGTCCAAGTTTTAAGTCTAAACAGGAAATTGTTTAAAGGCATAAGAAAAGGACATTCCAAAAGAGACATGGAAAGAAACATTTTTTTTCTGTCAGCGGCTTAACAATTTTCACAGGGTCTTCATTTTATCTGCCTGATTCTTTTTGTGTGCGGATGAATTAACTGACTAATCCGTTTTGCTTTTGATCGTTTCGGAATAATTGGCGCCCGTTGTCTCTACAACAGCCAGGAGACCGTAAGCTCTGTTGTGTAGTTTTGCCAGCGAAGATAAAGCCTAAAAAGGAAAACGGACGAGGTAGGGTAGGAGAAGACGAGGAGAGAGTGGGCTTTCGCGAAAGGATTAAGCCATTAATCGTTGGCTGCTTCGATTGCGCGGTTTCGCTTCATAATGAAACGTAATCGTTCGTCGAAGTTTCCTCCGACCGATAAGATATATTTGTCGTCGTGTGTGCTTCGCGGACCCGGAAGTCGCCTCGTTGCCCCGCTGGGCGGTGCCGCCAATAATTGGCCCATCGATCCAGCGATCGCACACCCCAACAACCACCTCCGACTCAAGAGTTTTGCCTTCTCCTTTTGAAGAAGGCTACTCGCTCGGTTCAAACATGGAACTCATGAAAAAGAGGGAAAATCAAGTTGTTGTTTTTTTTTTAAATTTAATTTTTATTTTATTTTTTTTTATTATTTTCAACAGCTTGCTAAAGTTCTTGTCTTTCAACCTTGACTGGAGAGGAATATTTTGTTTAAAGAAAGTTTTGATGAGTAGCCTGTAAAGAAACTGCTTTTTCGGTATTTTTTGAAAACTTATCCTAATTTAAAAGAAAAAAAAAGAGGGGAAATAATTCAGTTTAATTTAAATTTTAAGATTCAGTTGCTTTAACGCTGTCTCTTCGCACTCTTTAAACTAGAAAGATATGTAACACAACGAAGATAAAAAAAAAAAAAATATTCAATTCATTGTCAGTGGGCGGTGTTTATGCAATTTAGCATAGATCGCAAAGCTGCAGCTAAGTTTTAATAGCAACAATAATTTATTCAGCTGTTGACAGCGTTAAATCGTTATTATTATTATTATTATTATTATTATTATTATTATGGCGACTTCGAATTTCTCATTGATATTTAAATTGATAAAAACACTTTTACTATTTAACTACAGTACATCTCTCGCTAATAATAGTGTTATTATTTTTTTAGTACAGCGAGCTCAAATATATATATAACGTCTGGTTGTTAGTTTGTTGGGCATTTGCTAGGCTAATAGACTATTCGGATTACATCGGTATAGTGGGTTCGATTTTATTTGTTTAAATTTATCTACATTGCTTATCTGCTGAGAGAGCATGGAATCACCAGTTCGAGCGCGACGGTTTGAGAGGATTAGACAATTACGATAGGCGCCGCGCCCCTACGAGAAAGTTTTATAAGCTTGGCTATCGATTTTTATGGCGAAACAATTTTATTCTTTGTTTTTGAAATTAGACAGAAATCGTTTTGGAGAAACATTATCTTAGCGATCTAACTTTAATTCAAAACTTCCGCTCTGCTCGGTTTCCTTTTTTAAATCCTAGCTCAATTGCCTGATTCACTTAGGAGGAGGAAAAGATTAAACTTATCGATATTGAAAGAGCAACTGTTTGGGTTTTTAAAATTTCTTCCTTTGAAATACTGTAATGCTCATTCTGTCGAAAAAGTATGGAAATGATGCCTGAAATGTTTAGATTATGTATTATGTTAGATTTCTTTTAGATAAACACAATATATCCAAAGACCGAGAAACTCTATTTATAATTTTTCTCTTTATAAAGTTATTTTTTTACTGTTCGTAAAGTAATCTTTGGGAGAAAAAGTAGTGACTGGAGATGTTAACGCAATTCCTTTCCCTTAATGGAATTTTGTGTATTTTCTATATTTGCTTTGGGGCCTTTATTGTTATTCATTTAAAATCACGAGAAAAAAGCAACATATATTTTCGTAAGTTAATCCTCTAAACATTACTTAAATTATGAGGATGTTAGATATCATTTAAATATGAGAGAGAGAGAAAATGGCGAGTGTAAACATCAGTATCTTGGATCAGCTTTTAGACTGTTTATATAGTTCACGAATTTAAAAGGCGCTCAGCTGCTTCCATTATTCATCTTCTTTAAACATTAATTCGACTTTTTTGCTTTGCCATCTTATACTTCTGCAGTGTCTGTTTCAGGTTAGCTTCTCGTATCAAATTGTAGCTATGGAGACATTATTACGGGAGGAAATCTAGAATTTCATCTTTATTTAATGGTTAAGCAATGCTAGACATTAAAAAATATAAACGTATTCATCTCGTATCAACGATTCTTAATTACACAAAAAAAAAAGTTCATCCGATGACTCGACCGCTTTGTTTCACTTTTTCTCCTCCTATTTAGAAGAGCCAGTATGCTTCCTCTGGTCGTTTCAGCGTGCTCTGTTTAATTAATTTATTTATTTTGTCTACAACATTTTTTTACGTATAAGCGACATTAGCTGAATGAATAAAAATCGAGCAACTTTTTTTTATTCTTTAAACTCTATAATTATCGGGGTTTTTTTTTCGTGGAGACAAGAGAAGCATTAGGAGTGGAAGGCGTCTGCGGCGGCAACCGATGATGGCCGACCTAATCGACGCGGAAATGTCAAAACAAATGAGACATTTTGACACGGAAGGCGCTTGCCTCGGCCCCAATGTCAAGTGAGAGCAATTTCCTTTAAATTTCTGCAAAGCATTAATCACTGCGGAATCGTATACTGAGCAAATAGAGTTGATTTAATTTTCTAATGGTTTTTTACCCTCTGCTTCATAGATAAAAAAAAAAAAAGAAAAACACTCAACAGTTCCTAAATTCTAATGTTCTAGTGGCCATTTTGCATCGCCGTTTTCCGCCTCTGCTCCAAAGGATTTTAAACACCGCGACACAGTTTTGCTTTTAATTTAGATGGAATTACTTTATTATGCGAAAGCGATGCTACTGCATTCTTCTAGGGAACATTTTGAAACGATACATTACTGTTTATGAAGAAAAACAATGAGATGACTGGAATTAATGAGCATGATCTTCAAGCAATTCAACTTCAGCTTACAATGAGTTTCTTGCTAGTGATTGGCATGCAAACTAAAGATTGAAATGCCTCATTGTTCAAAATTCTGTTAATAACATAACATTAGCCATATACGGTCTATAAAATTATTCTGACTATTATAAAATACCGGGTGTCCATAAAGTCTCTTTAAACTTTAAAAATTATTAAAAATAAACAAACAAGGATACGACTTACGATTTTTTTGTATTTAATAAAGAAATTACCCATGTTTTTTTTTTATATGAAGTGAACAGTAGATGGTGCCCCACTGTGAGAACTGACAACTTGAAAAGTCGAATTACAGTGGCCATCGAGACTGCCCATTCTCCAGTGCTTCACCGATTCTGGTTACAAATCTCCTATCGACTCGGATGTAACGCGTCCGACTATGGTGCGCGTATTGAAATTTCTAAACAAAGTCAAAAAAAAATTGAATACAACTCAAAATCAAGTTTTTGGTAGTTTTTCCCGCAAAAAGAATTCCAGATTGCTGGTTTCCTTGATTGTTCATCTAGTTGATGCGCCGTTTTGTTGCAAACCAAAGACTCAAAAGAATGGTGAATTCAACTCAAAATCCACTTTTTTGATATTTTCTTTATTGAACACACACACACACACACACACACACACACACACAAAAAAAAACGTAACAAAGCTAACTTTTCAACAAGGTAACATCTGGTCGCACAAGATGCCTTTCCGTGTGCTTGCGACACCGGTGCCTTTGGGATATGATGGCACATCGACTACGACCAACGCAGAATGTCAACGCATTAGCCCCCCCCCCCCTCACACACCCAATTGGAGATATTTACTGTTACTGATTTTGAAATTTGTCTTTTCTTGATCCAATGAGCTCATAGGAGAAAACTTATCATCGCTTTGTGATGACAGCAAAATAAATCAATTCTTGACATACAGTAACAAATTTTTGAGAAATTCTAAGTACTTTAACGGTGCTATTAACAACAAACTCGATTTGCCATAATATAAAAAAAGTGTTTCATGAGTATAAATTTAATAATAATTATAGTATTTCAGCATCATCACGCCATAATCCTCCTGAGAGATCTGTAGCAAAATGAAAGAAGTGAGAACAAAATCAAATGATGCCAAACATCCCCTATTTTTTTCTTTGTCTTATCTTTTATTCACTCAGCTTTCAAGCTTTACTTTGCCAGTTTTTGACTGCTACATTTTGCTGTTATTAGCATCCACTATATTTACTTCAGGCCACAAGTGAAATAAAATATGATTTTAGCGCATAAAATTAAATGTAAATTTCGCAGACTTTAAATTTGCAGCCCTCAGTTAGCGCCGTGTTTGAAACATTGATTTATATCTATAATTAACTTTAAGAATAAGATGACTAACATTAAAGAGTCTTAAAATATACAAATGAGTCACAAAAGCGATTGTATGTCCTGTCCCAAGACTAAGAATTTATATTGAATATCTATTCTAATTATTTAAAGGATACGTCTAGAAAAAGACAGTCACTCTAACCTTATTAAAAATTATCACGAAAACCTTTTTATCATCATCTAATGGAAATTAGGGTCTTGAATAAATTAGTTTAATAGGCATTCAATTAATTGTTTGACTGCGTTTATTAGTGGATGTGTAGGAGTGTTACTACAACGTAGGAGACAGTTACCATCAACAAGATCGATTTGAAGAGGCGATGCTTGAGGCGAATTTGTTCCCTTTAATGGTAAACCATATCGGCCGCACTAAAGCACAGTGTTTACAACACTGAATTACGAATGATGCATCCATTCATCGCCAAGGGCGTAGGCCATGTAGACAGATCACTTTTCGGGAGCACATATAATTGCAAAGCCCCTGTGGCACATCTAAGGCTATCAAAGAACATGGGTTTCCTCCAAGATAATACTCTGATCTCTACAAGGTGTTAAATACCTTAAACCTTGATGCTAGGAAAATATTTATGTAGGATGTAACAAGGTACGGCCAAACTTTCGGGAAGAATTCCTCAGATCTACATGAAGAAAATATGTTATATGGACATGGCCACGGAAACGCTAACCTAAAATCCCTCTGGAATATCATTTTAGAGGGTGATCAGAACGTCTCTCCCTGATAAAGAAATTTAATAAAACAAAAACTATATTAGGTAGATGCATACAGTTTTTTTTTTATTTATTCTTATTTGTATTATGTTCTTCATCTCAGAAATTTTTCTTAATGAATGATACGTTAGGAGCCGAAGCGTTTAGGTGGCGCTAACATCGGCTATATCGAAATGGACACGCTGGAGAGCTATGTAGCCACCTCAATTAGAAGAGGACCAACCTTGAGCAATTTCCAACAGGATGGTCCACCGCCACATTGGGCATTATCTGTTCGTCCATTTCTGAATTCAACCTTTCCCAACCGATGGTTTTCAACCTTTCCCTACACCATGACCTCCACGTTCTCCGGACATTACTCCCTTAGAGGTTTTCTTGCGAGGATATGTTAAAATAGTATTTTTTACATCTTGCGGGCGAGAATGACGGTTTCGAAAATGTCGATAATGGGAGAGGTACTGCAAATACTTGGCGAGAAATGTTGAGCAATGAAAAGGGCACGTCTTGAGGTTTATTAAGGAAATGACAAAAACTTTGAGATGAAGGAGAAAATTAAAAAAACTGTATGTATCTATGTAACGTAGTTTTTGTTTTATTAAGTTTCTTTATCAGGGAGAGGCTTTCTGATCACCCAGGGATACCGAAGAATGTGATAATTAAGAGATTTTTCCTTTATTTTGTAGAATGTGAACTTAGAAAATTTTTAAAATATTAAGGGCAACTTTTAATAATAAACGGGCTTTTATGAAATTAAAGAAATTAGCACAAGCTTATATTTGCATTTCTAAATAAAAAATTCATTGCGATGTTAATTTTAAACCGGTCGCGTTTATACAACGAAAAGCTTAAGCTTAGATCAACATCGGAAAAGCTAATTTCCAAAACTTGTTAATGAGATTACTGAAACCCGTACATGCCTGCCGTAGAATGCCCTTTTCATTTAAGCTTGTTCAATGTTTATTGGGAAAAATGACCTCCTTTAAACGAACAAATCCTTAGGAAAATATCCGTTGCGGATTTTTCGTCGTCATTTAGCTGCTGAGTGAAATGGCTCGCCGCTATTAATTGGGACTTCCCAATTTCCCACAGTTGATTCTGTCGCATCGAAGGCGATTTGCCTCCTTTACACAGGGTCGGAAATGCACCGAAGACTTTTACTAGTCGTTTAGTTAAATAACCTGATGAAAATACGATTAGTTTCATTGATTCCCTGCCCCATTGGAAGTAACAGATGAACCATCATTTCTTCTATTAATGTTTCCTGTTTAGAAGAAATGAGGAGAAAAAAATAATAATAAATAATGAAACCAAGCCCATCCCTTTCAATTGGCATTATTAGTCGAAGGCAAACTTTCAATGGATTCCTCTCATCAAATTATATTGCAGACAAACACGATAATAAAAACAAGTAGTAAAGAATGTATGGAGATATTTTTTTAGAACTCGTATGAAAAACAAAAAGAAATGAAGAAAGAAAAAAACATAAAGCATCATCATTAAGAAGGAAATGAAGTTTGGTAAAAAGTGCCTTCATTTTCGTATTTTTATGTTTTGATGTCAATTGTTTATTCGTTTCCTTTTCATTTGAAAACATTTTGGTTCACGTTAATGATGAAACAGAATCCTCGATGTTATTGTTCAAGTTTCCACATTTCAAAAAATTCAGAAGCAAACGCAGACAAAATGGTATATGAACAATAATTGGACAAATAGTGAATACTGTATAAACAAGAAATTAATCCCCTCGAGAACGGTATAGGAAAATAGCGGAAGCCCCTTTTATTTGCACTTTTTAACTCCCCAATTTTTTTTTTTTTTTTTATCAAAAAATTGATTTTCTCGAACGTAGTATTTAGAAAATATAAAAGAGCCTATATCTTCTTTTCTCTCTCATCATTTCCGATCAAATGATAAATCACATACCACATGATGCCAAAGTTCTAAAGACCAAGTGACTGCCACCCCCACAACTCCGAACCCACTGGGACAAATTAACCCAAGCTTCATAGTAATGTAGATCCTTCCTAGAGAAATCTGCATATCGAATTTCACTCCTTTACATAACTAAATACTACGTAGATCACTTGGTTCGCTCTGACTCCCACCCCCGTAACTCTGATCCCAATGGGCTAATCAAAACCAAACTAAATAGTGAAGTAGGACATGCCTACAGTAAACTATAGTTCGGGACAGGTTAACCTTGCAATGAAGAATCAAGTACGGGCAGCGATAAGGCTATGTTCATGCGCGGCTGAAATATAGTCCCTGGCATTTTTTTAAAATAATATTATATGGTAAGTATATCCGATTAAAATTTTTACTTACTATTATTTACTCTTCATATTTAAAAAACCTAACACGTCACTTCCCAGGTCTTTTCATACTTTTTATTTAATAATGCATGCGTTTCCACCTTTTCGGAACTATTTCTTATCATGGCTGCCACGCCATCGCCATTCAAGTCGCACGCCTTCAGCAAGTCAAATGAAGCAATTAGTTGTAAATGTTTGCGTAAGATTGCGTGAACAATGTCCAAATATTTCTATAGCAAGCATATTTCTGTCTCTAGAGTAAGTTTTTCTTATTATCTACTCCCGTCTTCCTTAATTACTCCGCGCATTGATACAAAGATCTCTCACTGTACTTGTTCCTTCATTGCAAGGTTAACCTGTCCCGAGCTATAGGTTCCGAGTTTCAACCTTTTACGTCAAAAAAATGGAAAATATGAAGGGGACGGACAGACAGACAGACCGCATTGTAAAACCAATAAGTGTTCCATTCTTCCGCTACTGATGACAAACGATTTGCCGGAATCGATCTGTTAATCTAAGCCTTAACATTAATGATGAAAAATAGGAAAGAAAATTCCACAGCCTGGATTCGAACCAGGAATCTTTGGCTCAGGCCGCCAACGCGCCAAACAATTGCGCCACTGAACATCTTATGAATTATTCTTTATTGAATATCACGCCTTAGGAAAAATAGTCCCAGCTTGCGGACTAGGTAACCGCTCCAACCAAGCCCTACGGTCATGTAAATAGCGGTTTGCTTTCATGTCCGCAGTGGTGCAATTGGTTGGCGCCTTGGCGGTCTGAGCCAAAGGTTCCTGGTTTCGAATCCAGGCTGTGGAATTTTCTTTCCTATTTTTCATCATTAATTTGAACAGCTGAGGTATGGCGTACGATAAAACCCTCACTGAACATCTTATGAACTATTCTTAACATTATGACGGTTCTTAACATTAGAGAGTTTGGGAAAGAAGACAATTTAGCCATATTTAAGTGGATGGTTTTGAAAAAATATAAACATACAGGATGAGCATAAATTAAGAAAAATCCTATCTTAAAAGCTATACTAGATAAGAAACCTGAAAATTGTTTTATTTTATATTTTGTATAGATAGCGCTCAATCACCAGCGCCAAAATGGTGTCTTTGAAGGGGAAAGTCCAGTGTGTTTTGTGATATGACAAAACGGACTTTACAGGCATAGTTCCATGCAAGTTTCGAAATGAATATTGACGAGATCCGCTGGATGTTAAAAGCATCGAAAGGAGGCATGTAAAGTTTAAAGAGACTGATAAGGTTTATGTTCTTCAATAATTATGATTTAAACATTGAACCTTATTCAAACTCGAAGTTTACATATCTGTCTCAAAATTAAAGAATTTGTTTCAAAAGTTTGGGATATTTTCGTTTAAATGGTCGGGAAAAATTTATAATTTAAAAAAATAATAAAATTTTATGCAAAATTGGGTCAAACCCAAATTAGAAAATAGGGAATGGTGGGGAAATTTTCTAGATTGCAGCAAATAATTGCAAACGTCTCAAAATGGGAAAGACACAAGTTTCTGAGAAGGACAAAAATGAAATTATTTTTTGGCATTCGAAAGGACTTAAACAAGTTGAAATTGCAAGGAAAATCAACAGAGGACACAATATCATCAGCAGAATCATAAAAAGATTGCGAGAAACGAGAACTGTTTATGTCAAACCTCGACGTGGACGACGTCCAAAGGTGCTCAACAATCGGGATTTGAGAAAGTTAAAAGCCATTGTAGCGGGTGACAGTTGAGCTAAAATAAGGCAAGTTGCCTCGGCACTATCGGGGATTATAGGCAAATATGTATCCCATTCGATTAAAACACAGAAAACTAGCAGACATGGACATCAAATCATGCATCACATCGAAAAAGCCGATTCTAACAACCTCAGAAGAAAAAAGTCTCGAAAGGGCGAAAAAACACTTTTACTGGAGACCGTTAATGTGGAGCAAAGTTTTGTTCAGTGACGATTCCCCGTTTTGTCTAGATTTGAATACCAGAAATAGAGTGTGGAGATCCTGTAACCAAGCAGCTCAACCATCCTGTGTGAATCGTCAAGCAAAGAACCCAGTCAAGATCATGGTTTGGGGATGTTGTGGAAGTAAAGATGTAGGAGAACTTTGTATCATCAATTCAAAAGTTATTTGATTCCAAACGCTGAACCTCTCTTTGCAGATGATGATGTTATTTACCATCATGATGGCGCACCAGCTCATAGGTCGAAGAACTAAAGCATATATTCAAAAAAAGGACATTCGTGTTATTGAGTGGCCGGATAATTCCCAGATTTAAACCCAATTCAGAACATGTGGGCGATAATTAGGGTTCGCGTGAGAAAATTATGTCCCAGGACGAAGTCGGACTTGATTCAATGTATCCAAGAAGTATGGACTAAAATTGATGCAGATTTTTGTGATAACTTAATTTTGAGTATGCCTAAGCGTTGTGAGCTACTGCTATTCATGCTATAGAAGAATTAACAAAATGGTGAGGAAAAAAAATCCTAAACTTTTGAAACAAATTTTTTGTTTTGAGACAAATGTACGACATGTAGAGTTCAATAAATTCTTTTGTTTAAAAAGTACTTACTAAAAATTTTGTGAGTTAATGCACTGGATAAAGTTATGTTAATACCTCAAAAATAAAAATTATATCCTAAAAACATATCGTGTATTGGCACCAATCACGGATGCGCACTGTACATTATTACAACTCCAGTCTATATAATTATTACCATGCTTTACCGTACATTGAATAAAATTTTGCGCAAACATCTTCGTTCACATGCGTAAAATGTGCAATTTAAATGTGCATTGGAGCTATTGTTACGGATATTCTTCAACACAATGATGAAGCCAATGATTGCCTTATGCGTAGCGTGTTTGTTTTTCAGGGAAGGTAACTAGTTTATAGACGGAATGTCTATATTTGATGGTCAAAGAATCCACTTGTTAGAGAAAGAGAGATTGTCTTAAAGCGAATGATCGGTGAAGTCTAATGCACAGTCAAGATAATTGGCCCTTTCTTTCTTTCTTTCTTTCTTTCTTTCTTTCTTTCTTTCTTTCTTTCTTAAGAATTCAGCAAATATTTATTACTGGACATGCTGAAGCTTGCAAGTCATTTAGAAACTTTCAAACTTGTGTAGCTTTCCAACATAATGCACCACCATGCTTGGTGTATAAGCTTTCCAAACTGAAGACTTGAGAGAATGGTTCAATGGCCACTACGTTCACCGGACCCATTATCTCTCAAAATATTTTTCTATGGGTATACGCTTAGGTCAAAGTATTTAGCTCAATCAGTTCCTGATACTAATATCAAACTGATCACAAATAATGTAAAAAAAAACAAAAACCCATTAAGTTGACGTAAATTTGCAAAGAGAACACGACTAAGCAAAAAAAAAAGGTTTTGTGTAATAAATGTTCGTAATATGAGAAAAAAATTTCTGATTGCTCTTTATAAGAAAATATTTAAGAAACTCAACTATATACAAAAAAATTTAGCAAGCGGTTCTGAAGTCATTGTAATGAAAATTTGATCCCCACCCCTTGAAATGTCGGTGTATTTACTCAGAATTTGGAAATAATGAAGAACCGACTTAATAATGGTGGGAGCAATTGGCAGATCAGTTGACAGTCGTGATGGATCACCGTTTTCACCATTGGCATTATCGACTCGGATGTGTCGAGAAGACGACACAAAATATCTAGCACAATCTTTAGAGGTGCACTCTGAAAGTAATAAAAAAGTTCCAGACGTTTACTTGGACTTTGGTATTTTCGCCATTGATACCTCGGTTGTAGATAAACTTTGAAAACTTTCTGGAATGTGTGTCCATAAAAATTCGCTTTATTATACAGTTCTGAAGAAAGATGTTTATCTTCAATTGAAGAGAATAATGAGGACAATGTCTGTAAAATGAGTTTAGAATCGCACCATGCTGCCTTTAAAGAGTTGGTATCGTAAGTAATCCCGAGCTCCTGCTGTCCTTAATAGATGCTTATATTCTGAATTGCTGTACATTCTCAAAATGCTTTATAATGCATACGAATGCGGTTAGGTGGACCCCATTACAAATTTATAATCAAAAGCTGTAAAAACAATCATAACCTCGGTTTTCTCCAGCTAGTGATTTTCTTTTTAAAATTCGGGAGCGGCATTAATTGCACCTTCCCCACCCCCCTTGCTCCCCATGTAGATTGTTTATGAGAAAATTTGATCGCTTATTAAACGAATGCTGCCTTTCGGAATTGTTTCGATAAGTGATAATGTTATTCAAGCAAACGAAATTAATGCCGCCCCTGGAACATCATCCATGAAACCCTCAATCAAATTGGTTACTTTTTAAGGTGCTATAAAATTAGAATCCGAAATGGCACCCAGTTTAAAAAAAACACTTGTTCGAATTCTCATGGATCTCGTGCATTTATTAATAACATCTTTTTGTCTGTTTCTTTTTATTTTTTATCCTGTTTCAGAACCTTATTTGTAAAACTTGAGTGAGATTAAAAATGGCTACATTAACTTTCCGTTCATCCTTAATGTCTTTTTACTCCTACTGATCGTAAATCCTCCTTCAACTTCTTATTTTATTTCATTTTTTCCTCCTCCTTTTCTTCTTCCGTATCGGAAGACTTCATTTCTTTTTAACTCCTTCTTTTTAATCTTTTTTTTTTATTCCTTCGTTCTCTCCATTGTCGTTTCTTTTTTTTTTCTTTTCCCCCCCTTGGTCCTCTTGTGCTTTTTTCTTTCTTTTTTTTCTTTTTTGTTCGTCTTGTACTACCGAGCGAGGGAAATCCTGAAGCGAAACGCCATTACTCCACCTGGTGGCGGCCACGTGAACGAATAATGTGGCCATTTGGAAACATTACAGTCAGCCACCGCTTGCCAGAGACAAAAGAAATTTCCCCGACATAGAACGAGATCGTTCGCTGTTGGGCCTCTTTCTGCCATGCACGAACCGCGGGGAACGTGAGCCCCGTGTCATCACCACCAAGAAATATGGTTTATCTTGTTAAAAAAAAAAAAAGTAGGGGGAGGAAGGGGGGTTTTGGGAAGTCCAAGGGCGAAGGAATGGAAAGCCAATGGGGAAAAAGCATTCCATATGTAAAGAAAATATTCCCTTCCCTCTTTCTTTTCTGCTACTTTTCTATGACTGTGTGGGTGAGAGGGTAGGCTTCTAAAATATGTCGTTTGTTAATGCGGACTGAGAATAGTTTTGTGGTCTGTAGCTGAATGTCACAGACCAGATTGTCAGCATTATTTTTTTTTTAATTCAGTAATGGCTTTGAAATTCCTCTCTTCTTTGGTTTTTCTCAGTTTCCCCCCATAATTCAACGTGGCTCCCTTGAGGAATTTGGTGGCGTCTATTGACTACTGTCCATTAACCCTGTATTTCCCAACCTAATATTTCTCTAGGGAGGAAAGGAATAGAGTCGTATGTCTTACGGTAAATTAAAACTGCTAAATTGGTAAATATCCTTAAAATTTCTTTTACAGTTTAGAAAATTGGTTGTGACTGCAAAGTCATAAAATGTTCCACGCATTTAGTTTATCTCCTTACAAGTTAATAAATTATGTGTAAATAATTATAGTTTTCCAGATAGAAGGTTAAAGCAGTATTTACGTGAGATAAATATAATTTTGAAAATTATAGAGACAAGATTTCAGACTTTACCGCCTATTAAGGCAGACGAAAGAAATAACCTTACTGCAAAAGCTGTCTGTTGACCGCAATATTCCTCCACTCTTTTTGTATAGCGTTTTGCCAGAAGTAGAGGCAGATTTAGAGAAAGAGCGAACTGAAGATCCTTTCGGTCCTTCAGTTCATCCTAAAAGGACCTTATAATTAATTGACATCATCAAGGCATTGGTCTTATTTTTTTCAAATAATGACTTAGGATTCTTAAAAAAATCATCAAAAAGTAAAATAGGAATTTCTCAAAGACCAACCTTATATCTTTGTCTTCATCGATAAATTTGAGTTCAAAATATTAATCCTGGAAAGGGAATGGGGCCAGCTCGACACTAACAACTCATCATCTTTAAGAATCTAAAGTCAGAATTTCAAAAATAGTTTTTTAGGATACATGCACGTATGCACATACTCAGTTTTCAATAATGAACGAATAAGTTCGTTTGGTAATGCAAGCTCGCATTCTCAACTGTTTGTTTGGGTTTTTTTTTATTAGAACTTCCTATATGCTATGCGTACGTATATAATGAGCCAACAACGTCACTTAATTTCTTCTTATTGTTTGGTATTCTGTCTAGGCAGCGACTTTGCAAAACTCACCAGGACGTTAACAGATCATATCAGCCTCGTAAATTGCGATTTGGATGGTGGAGTTGCGGACCAGACCTACTTTTCTAAAAATATCCAAAAAATTATCCTACGAAATTTGGAGGCCAAAGCAACATTTGAAGTTTTCATCGTGTTCTTCAATAACTGAAATGATCTGATAGTGTAGCAGAACAAACCGACTAGCTGAAAGACCTACAACGATGTTCGAGTGAGTGATAATAGAGTCCACATAGATTGTAATTGTAGAGTCCCATTGTAACAGCAACAGATATCCTCCACCGGACTTTCTTTTCCATGGGGCATCTTGGTGCGTCTCTTCCTGTAGTAAATGACGCACACTTATCTAGTAGTCCACGTCCTCAGCAGAAGTCGGTATTCATCGAAGCAGGCGATCTTCTTCCACTTATCTAATGTCCTAATTTATAGTTCTGACAATCGCGTATCCATTGTAGGCGCTGTCAATGGTAAATAGAGGTTCAATTGGTAGCTTGTGGATATGTAATCCATACACAGCAGTGGCACACTCGTTGTCTCGTATCAGACAGGGTTAGAGTTTGTTTACAGGATTGGGGCTTTCATCTTCTACCAAAATATAGTAGTATACTATTTCCCAATATTTCCCCAAGAGAAATTATACCTATTTAGTGCCATTCAGAAATAACTAGTGGCTAAACAGACGTCTTATTTGGCGCGGACTTGGCGAAGAAACTTTAGAAAGAATAAAAAACAGGTCCAAACATCGCCGCCAGAGAGTGGTGTTACAAATGGGAAAAAATTGCATAACGCACCTTAATTTTATAACATTTGGATCACCCTATATAATTAAATTCTAATGTATGAATATTGCAAAATCACGAAAGATATGAACTATTCAAATGAAGTTTATCACAGATTTCTCAAAAATGTTTCTGACATATTTCAAAAGATAAGATATTTCAACGGTTTTATCCTTGTGCTTAGAGCTTGATATCTAAAAATTGATACCCAATGAATCCACAACATTTAACAATTAGACATCTCTGCGGCTTGGCATGAAAGAAGTCCTAACTTTACTACTGGGGGATATCCTAGTAATCTGCGTGCTAAGAGTACTTCAGTCTGTAAGTAGTCACATGTTCGAGCGGTGACAAATCTGTAGGCTCGGAAAGAATCACTCACTGTCGTGCATGAGAGCAGTACTACCCAATCCGTTCAACATGTGTTCGTATATTGAAAAGGCATCGGGAGCAGTCGGAGCTAAAGCGATGGATGTGTGATATTCTTGAATCCTGCCTCTCTCAAGCCCGGTAAGGTGTATGTAGTGGCATGCTCAGTCGCTAGATATATCGTTTTGTCTGAGTTCAGGTCATTTGCCGATTTAAACTTCGTCAATGAGCCCGCCATTTGTATTCCATAGATTAATATTCAGAGGGCGCTTTTCTTCAACGGCATTTGCATATACCCTGTAGTTGTGATCGATTGCATGTCCTACTTTCGTGTACTCGTAATGCAATTTGCAAACTAATCCATGTACTGCCCTCCATAGTGTTAGAATTTTCATAACAGCAGTGTAGAAACGAAACGAGCCTCTCTCTCTGTAATGAAATGAACAGTCTCTCGCTAGAAATTATTAAAATAAATAAATTATACTAGAATGACGATTTCTTTTAAATTTTATACATTCATTTAGAAACATTATTAGAGTGAGTTTCAAAGACCTTTTTTGTTAATCTAGTTAAATGGCATTTTCTCTATATTCATGAAATAAAATTATGAATTTCAATCTATTTTGATAAATCAAACGAATTAGAAAATAGATAAATAAAAATGAATAACTCGTGAAATGTTTTTCTAGCAATAAATTTCATCCAACTGAATATACTTCTTTTTTAATATTAACTTCAAGTAAAACAGCTGATGGTGGGGGAGGGATGTTCATCAACTTTGAAAAACTTAAAGGTTATGAATGGGCATTTGTCTACGATTAATCTGTCAGCTGTATGAGCTATCTTTAATTTGCTGTAGAAATAGAAAGTTGATGAAACATCATTCGTTTAAATTATAGTCCAACATTTTATAATAAGCCATTAATTGCGATCTGATTATAATAGCGACTTGGAATAGAGGACTAGGGTTGAGAAAAAGATAAAATATGCCCGATTCAAGAAGCTAGAGGAGCCAAACCAAAATGAAGTTTTGATAGACTAGCCCTTATAAGATGCCTTAAGTTTAACATTACTTATTTGCAATCCAGTATTTTGCTTATTCGAAAATTTTAGCGTGATTGTTTTTCTTCTGCCTTATAAATACTTTTTGATCATTTCTGAAGATGAAGTTTTTGCCTTCTTTCGAAGAAAATAATAAAAGATCAGTCTTGAAAGTGATTTTTATTTCATGTACTCATAAACACGTATGAGTCCCTATCTCCAAAATACTAAATATGTACATGTTTAGAATTTCCCGTATTGCTTCAATTAGTTCTAGTTCCCGCCAGACTCCTCTTCTGCCATTTTCGGCATTTAGCGGTTTTCATTCGTAATGGATAAGTTTGTCAAGTATTGCTCAGGAATTAAGTACAACTTCCAATTTAAAACGTTCAAGTCTTCTAAATAAACGCGCTCCCTGTGCTTCTCAGTAATTTAATAATAATAATAATAATAATAATAATAATAATAATAATTTAAATACACCAAACTTGGTTACTTGAATAAGGAGTGCTAATCGTTTTTGCTAAATTAGATGGTTGTACGCATCTGCAGAGCGACGCATTCTGTTGAAAGTTCAGGTATAAATCGATTTTGAACCTATCAAATGACACTTTTTTCCATTAAAAAAAATAACGAACTGTTTCCTTAGAATGTCTATAATGCGTGACTGCCTACGTTTTAGGCGCTGCGTTTTCGTTGAAGAGCAATAAAACGCTTCCGACGATAGCATCAAGCTATTCACCTTAGACGGCAGTATCGCTAAACTACCGTGTAAGGAGAAAAATGCCAAGATATATTGACTATATGCTTACTTTTCATGCATTTCAGAATGGACGTGCCTACCTTTGGTTGCAATCACTCTATTCGTTTGAGCATGCCCTTAATCAATTTCTGATATCATGAGAGGGTCTGCAGTTCCATGCGTCCAGAGGGGTGTCCGGACACTTTTTTCCCATGTAGAGAATAAGGAGGACGAGGAGGAAGACATTCAGAACACCACTTATAAATTCGGGTTTTAATCATAGGGACATACAAATTAACTCCTTAGATAGAGGAAAACGCAATGTTGTAACTTTTTTTTCAGTTTTCAGATATTTGTCGAAATAAGTAAGCGAGAATCTTTTAAATTGTCTCCCCATCTCAAAGCCTATGGGCCATTGTTAATGGAAAAATAAATTGTTAGGTCCCATAGGCAGAATTTTCTGAAAAACCTCATTAGGTGGCATTATTTTACACATCCTGAAAAAACATAACATATATTTGTATCAGCAATTAAAATAGTGAAGTATTTCAGTATATTAAGATATTATTATAAGCCATTATTTCGGGGTTATTCATAATTTGATGAACGTATTAAGGAAACTTAATATAAAGGCAAGGGGAACTATTACTTATCTAATATTCTATTTAATATTAGAATTCTATTTAATATTAGAATTTTAACACATTTTATTATAGATTTCTCCTGATGCGTTTTGATGTTACATCATTTTCAAGGTATCATTTCCATAAAGTACAATTTAAAATGTTACAACAATATTGCTTAAAATTGACGTTTTGTTGATAATTGTTTTATGATTTTTAATAATTTCAAATTGTTGTTTGCCAATTAATTTTCAAATTAATTTCTTGTAATATGTCTATTTCGTGTATGATTTGGTAAATTAGTAAATTGTATTTGTCCTCTTTGTATGTTGTTTAGATTTCGATTGCTTCCATAATATCTATTAAATTTGTGTTATAAATATTCAACGTAATTTCCAGAATGTTTTCTATTCTTCCATATGTGTGTCTTGTTTCGTTTATGGGTTTGGCATATGCTGACGTATCGTATTTAAATTTTATTGCTCTCATGTGTTCATGGAATCGTGTTCTGGACTTTCTAGTCTTCATTCCGATAATAAGTCATTGATTGCATTCAACAATTAATTTTATATACTCCTTTATTTTGAAAATGGTCTTTGTTTTGAATTGTATATTTTTGTATCATCCATTTTTCGATAGAATTGTTAACTTTAAAGGCTATTTTTATGTTTAAGTTTTTAAGAATATTAATACTCTATACATTTTGTTGCTAAAAATATAAGCAGTACCTATATATTTGTGGGGGGTTTTTGAGCATGTATTTTATTTTGATTATTTATTTTAGCATATGTCAACAAATAAACGAAACCGGACACACTTATGGAAAAATAGAAGACACTCTGGAAATTATCATGAATATTCATAACAAAAAGTTAATAGATATTATGGAAGCAATCAAAATCTACACAGCGTGGAAAGAGGACAAACACAATTTACTAAATTACCAAATCATGTAGGAAATAGACATATTATTACAAGAAATTAATTGGCAAACAATAATTTGAAGTTATTAAAAATCTAACAATGTCATCATAAAACAATTACCAACAAAACCGTCAATTTTAAAGCAATATGGTTGTAACATTTTAAATTGTACGAGGGGCGATTGATAAATAAGGTCTCCATGGCTGTAACTTTTTTATTTGTTAACCGATTTTCAAAATTCTTTTTGTATCTTATACTCACATTTGTCCTCTATGTAATGCACTATTCACTTTTCGACATAGTCCCCATTCCTTTTCAAGCATTGCGCCAACGCGTGACTAGTTGGGTGAACCCGTCGGAGAGGAATTCCGGAGTTGTTGTCGACACCAGGATTGAATGGCAGCGTTTACCTCGCCGTCAGAACCAACTCATGTCCCTTAAGGGGCTCTTTCTTCTTTGGGAAGTGGTGAAAGTCGCAATGTGCAAAGTCTTTCATTTTTGAACTGCAATTTTTCATCTTTGAACTGTAAGCGCTGCAACGCCTCTGGTGTGTGGTGACTCGTGTGCGGGCGGACGTTATCGTACTCCAGAAGAGGGTCCAAAACTGCCATTCAGTCCTGGTGTCGACAACAACTTCGGAATTCCTCTCCGACGGGTTCACTCAACTAGTCACGCGTTGGCGCAATGCGTGGAAAGGGATAGGGACTATGTCGAAAAGTGAATAGGGCATTACATAGAGGACAAATGTGAGCATAAGATACAAAAAGAATTTTGAAAATCGGTTAACAAATAAAAAAAGTTACAGCCATGGAGACCTTATTTATCAATCGCCCCTCGTACTTTACTTTATACCTTGAAAATGATATAACATCGAAACGCGTCGTGAGAAATGTGTATAATATTTTAAAATAATATTAGTAAATAGAATATTGAACACTAGCACTAGACCATATGGATGAAATTATCTACTATGACAAAACATTAAAAACTTTTGCTTGTTCATTGATAAGTTGCAGGGTTATAACCCGGTAAAATGTTTAAAAAAAAAAAAAGAAAAGAAAAATTGGCTCTTGGTAATAACCAATTATTTGCCCTTAAAGAATTCGTGGAAAAACCAAATTAAAGGTTATTTAGTCTGTCAAAAGTACATATAAGTTTTTTCATTCTTTCTTTTTCTTTTTTTTTTATTGCATTGATTGGTGGAAATCCGTGCGTTTGTGTTGAGCAGAGCTTTGATTCCTTGTGTGATTGAAGCCACTCCTCTTCTGACAAAAACATTCTTCGAAGAGAGTCCACTTCCCGCCGCCGTCTTTCCATGTGAAAACCCAACAGTCAACATCAGGCCGAAAACCTTTAATTACATTACTTCGCAATAGGAACGGACCGAGGGGGGTTTAGAAGAGGGTGGGATCTTTGCCGCCGCCTCCCTTTCCGTGGTTGCACACTTTGATTCCATTTCTTGTTAGAGATTTCCCTGCCTCCCACCCCTCCATCTTTCTTTCTCCTATCATCGAATTTTCTCCTGTTTCTATGCTTTTTTTTTTCCTTTTACCTTTTGCGTTTCTTTTTTTAAAAAGGTTCTCAGTTGGCGCAATTACTGCATGGGATGTATTATTTAAAAGAAAAGCCATCCCTCCTTTTTTTCTGTAGCGTTTGAAACATGAATGAAGTTCTTCGAATTATAATGATACTTCTTAGAATAAAACATCTGACTTTAAAATCTTCATAAAATCTATCAGAACTTTGTACGAGCATAATCTATGAAGCGAACATTGCTTCTATATTAATTTCAGTGTAAATCTCATTGCATTACGTCTAGGCTGATAGAATTTAAAAAAAACACACACTCAAACTTACCAACTCATAAGATTCTTAAAAATTTAATTTAATTGCCCTCACCATTTATTCCATAGTTAATTGAATACAATTTTCTTCTTACAGTTTATCCTATTTTTTTAATATGGAGTCGCTATTATTTAAGTCTTTCCCAAAGTATGCGATTCTCCACCTCTCCTACATGCCCTAATCATATTTTGTCCAAGAGCATATTTTGTCCTCAACTATGAGCATTTTCTGTAACCTGGTGAAGTATCTTTCTATGTGCATTAGGTTCATACTTCTGAAACCTTTGCTCTTTGGCTCCTGATTTCCAGATCCAGAGTGAGGATTTGACTTCAAAATACTATTCCATTACAAAGACTTGTACTTCTGTTGATCTATTAACCCTAAATAGTATCATGCTTTTCAGAAAATTAAAGAAACTGTGTAGGGCTTTCGTGGATATAACACATCCTAGTCAACTTGTTTTTAACTGGTTAGCAAATTCACCCAAAATCAGAGAAACTCAAAGACACAAAATTATTTCTCCAATGATTGCGCAGGCCAACAAAAAATAACTTTTCAAAAACTTTTTTAACGTTACGAGCTGGTTCTTATGCTTTTTTGTGCTGAATCTGTATCTGACCTCGTTATTTTTCTATCAACCACAGATTTCTTGGTTTTCAATGAAACATTTTAAATTATTCAGAGTTTGGGGCTGACATATTTCCTTTCGGCCCAAAAATATAGATACATTAACATTGTAGCCGCTTCTCTTCACACCCATTACTTTAACATTGCAGTCTCTATGTGCATAACTTGGAAACGTGACTTGATAGAAACAATCTAAAAGCAGATTCGGATTCAGGACGTTAAAAAAACACGAGAGTAAGGCAAATTCATTTAAAAAAGTAAGTTTGGAGCAAGTTTTTTTTTCCGTAGAATGTAATTGACGAATGGAATCTAATTCCATCTTTAACAAAACACATCATCATGACATGTAATCAACCAAATTGCTACAATCATAAGTATCAAACACATAAGCTGCTTCGTCAACACGTTTTTAAGCTACAATCCAATTCTTCATAGTCGTGACAAATATCCTATTTAGGATGCAAAATTATTATTATTCAGTGGCAGGTTCTCAGTGCGAGATCATGTTTAATAAACTGACACATGGATCTGGAGGCAAATTTACCTCTGATCCTTATTTTTTGCTTGCAGAGAAGGTTTTTCTAAGTTTGTATTCTCAACTTCTTTGATGGTGTATGGGTTTCTCAGAATCATGATGTCCCGATGTGGTCTTCCCAGTTATGTGGTGTTTATTGTATTGATCGATTGCTTTATAAACAAAGCGTCTGCTCATTCTTGCGATTAGCAGTTTGAAAATGATCCGTGTGATCTGTTGTTCTGTTGCCCCATTTCAGCAATCTGGTATCAAATCAGTTTCGCTTGCAACAGCTGTCGAAATCTATAAATAAATGCTATTTTGAATATGCTGGTGCCAATCTACGTTGGAAGGGAAATTGAAACTAGTCTAAGGCGTCTGCTTGATTGCCTGTATTTGAAACTTCCCACTAATGGAAACATCTACAACAATTTCTAGTAACGAAAAATAACTACACGAATACTAAATCTTTTTTCATTATAATTATGTTTGATATATATCGTCAAGAGATGGCGTTGGTGTCATCGAATTAGTAACCTCTACGATTTAGGATTCAGTCTCGAAAGATTTCGATAAAAATAATCACAATAACATTATCATCGAACTATATTTTTAAAATGAATCAGAACATGTTGCAAATACAACAAGATGCTTTTGAGTAGCATTACAAGTAATAATTTTCAAGTAATAATTTCATATATTTTTTACAAAACAAATATCCGTAGAGAACTTTTTTTTCTTATGGTGAGCTAGCGAATATTCCCTGCGTTCCTCGGGCTCTTTGTTTGCAATATCTGAATGTGAATATACAGTAAGTATGAACACATAACTAAAGCTTAAAAATAATACAATAAAAGTTCACACTGAAAAATCAAAAAAAAATTCTTTTAAAATGCTCGCAATGGAATTTTGAAATTTGTGCCCGCATTGGGTTACCCAGGAAAATTCGACATTGCATTTAGAATATCTAAGATAAGCTATGGATAATGAATTCTTACTGTATATATTGAAATTGGACACAGAGTAGTAAGACAGTGAAAAAAACTGACGTGAATTGAATCGACACGGTAAATGGTAAAACTAAAGCATGCACGTTTCGATTATATTTCATAGGTGGCGGGATTAGACTATGAATTTTTACTTCTCCTTTGAACTTATAATTAATTCGCGCTTCCAGCAGCACTTGTAAAACAAAATGGCTACGCAGATGGGTAATGTCGAAGTGAATTAACGAAGTAACATCACCTTCAAAATAATTTGGCCCAGATTTTAGACTCTGTAAGCGTCAAAAAAGATAAAACAAAATAGCCAGAAACTATGGACACCAATATACAATATCGGAATAAAAGGAAAACACAAATCCACAAAAAAATTTTTAATGGCTCAGATGTACATTTCGGAATTCATAATTCCTTCATCAGTGAGTGATTTTACAGAACAAGAAGACCAGAATTTATAAGAAACTGAGGCGAATACAAGCCAATCAGATAACAAACAAGTGAACAGAACAACCAATCAAAAAATTTAATTATAACAAAATAGAAAACAATAATGAAAATAGAGCAACCAACCAACTTTTTCAAAACAACTCTATACACAACAAAAAAACAAGGGCCGCTTGTAATAGCCACATTCTAACAACAAAGACAGTAAGAAATTACTTAGTCAAAAATTTAGATAAAGGCAACCAAGATCTAAATTTTTGACAGCCTTATGCCTGTAGCATCTTGGTTGCCTTTATCTAAATTTTTGACTAAGTAATTTCTTACTGTCTTTGTTGTTAGAATTTGGCTATTACAAGCGGAGTATCTATTTTAAGCGGCCCTTGGTTTTTTGTTGTGTATAGAGTTGTTTTGAAAAAGTTGGTTGGTTACTCTATTTTCGTTATTATTTTCTATTTTGTTATAATTAAATTTTTTGATTGGTTGTTCTGTTCACTTGTTTGTTATCTGATTGGCTTGTATTCGCCTCAGTTTCTTATAAATTCTGGTCTTCTCGTTCTGTAAAATCACTCACTGATGAAGGAATTATGAATTCCGAAATATACATCTGAGTCATTAAAAATTATTTTGTGGATTTGTGTTTTCCTTTTATTCCGATATTGGACAAAAAAGATGTTCATCGAAGAGGAAGCTGTTTTAGATGGAAAGCACATCGTATTGTGGAACCCAGATTAATACGGTTTTGGACGTGTGCCTTCAGACAAATGCAATAAATAAAAAGCCTCATGAAATGCATGTCAACATTAGAGGAAACGGAACGTTCAGCTGTAAATGCTTATGCAAGCTGAAATTTCGAACAGCGTAAGCAATGCAAAGCAGTGATGTTCTATATTAACAGGAAAATTCATAGAAAATTCATACAGTCAATTAATAATACAAGCTACCAATAAAAGTGCCGTCTGAAATTAACATAGCATAATAGAATTGTTGCAAAAAAATACATAAAAAGGGAAGGGAAGACTGGTGGGCTGCACCCCTCTAACGAAATGATATATACCCCCTTTTCTATTTAGTCACAGTGGATGTCTAAGTAGTGGTGGTTAAATTAGTAAAAATATCACTTAACTGACGTTATCAAAGAGATAAAAGCTTATGAATAGAATAATATAAATATACTGCTGCCCCGTTATGTCGCGAATTTTGGAAACCAAGATTTCCCGCCCGCGATAAGTCGAGTCCGCAATATAGGGAGTTTTTGTACAGCGACAGATGGCGCCACTGACCGCGATTTATCCGATATCGCGACATATTTCTTAGATTGGCAGTTGAACTGAAGTCGAACAACTTTAGAACAAGATGTAAAAGAATGCCAACTTTTGACAACCTACTAAAGTTGAAAAATATGCCATGTTAGTGGACACCGAGGAAATTATTTCCAGCTAACTGAAGAGAAGCAAGAAACAGTTCGGAGGATATTCCCACAAATTTTCCCAACGTCGGTGTACAAAGCAGGGATAGCAAAGAAAAATGTCTCTTCAACACTGTTTGAGCACCTGTATATCTGTTTGACACACAGTAGTAGCCTACCATACCTGAACGCTGTTTCATGGTATGTGCACTGAGAAAGAACTAAAATCCACATTTAAACTTGAAGTATGCATTTGATATACATACATCTGTAAAAATATCATGGCAACATCGAATTTTTTGTTCAACAACGGTGTCACAAGATAAACTGATATGGATGTCTGGAAGGAAACTGCTCATCACCGGTTCTGTGTGTTACGAAGTTTTCACTTATCGCAACAGAAACCCTGATTGGGATAAGTAAATCACTCGTGTACTGAAATCAATTTTTAAAGGAACCCAAAGATTATGGTAAAAATTATGAAGATGTTGCATTTAATTTATTTAGTTCCGGCCGGAGCTCAAATCTTAGAGCTCACAAGTTTTCTAGAATTTCTCCTGTTGAAAGACTGTATGAAAACAATAACCCTGAAGCTTAATGGGAATCAAATTTACTTATAAGCCGATACTATTTAAATTCAGTATCTATAATGGCGGATAGGTCTGCTGAAAGCGCGAATAGACCTAATGTAAGAAAAAATTTTTAAACATTTCTGTAAAGTGTTCTGTTATTAAACAACTATACGATTGCTAAAAGGAAAAATGCCAAGCAATTGCCTTTGAAAAGAGTTCAGTAGTTGAAACGTGTCAAGCTGCAATAATTTAATAAAATCCTTGCAGCTGAACGTATCCATTGTCTTTGTATTTATTTAGAGATAAATTTCTTATCGGCATTATTTGTTTTTCCTATTCATCTTGTAGAGAAATAGAGCCATCGTAAATGGTTTTGCTTTTCCATAATGAAAGAACTGTGTTTATGAAGTGCGCTTTTTGAAAAGCGACGATATCTGTAGGAATGGACACTGTTTTGTTGTATGTTTTAATCCATCAGTTTTAAGTTATAAAATCAGTAGCTCTGATTCCAGTGTAATTAAATGGTAATTCTGTATTTTTCGCATTCATTATATATCGTATAATGCAGTCGCCTCTTTTCGCATCATTTGTTTACATTGCACGTTTCCATCACTGATCTAGTTATTTCACCGCGAATTTGAACTTGAGAGCGCTTAAGTTGATAAGTGCATTTGATTTGGATTCCATTTACGTATGTCACATCGACTTCATTAACGCCCTCTTAAAAGTTTAACGAGTGACAGACAGGCTTTCCTTTGAGCAAGAGGTAAGCGCAATGATGAAAATGAAGAAGAACCACGGAAGATAATTAAGAATCACCCCAAGATGTCGTCTTTAATTAACCTTTCCTTTTATACAGTAAGTTAGTAGTAAGGTTGTTAAATATTAATCTTTGTCGATGTTCGGCAGTCTTCTTTAAGGTTCCCGTATAATTGCCTAGGAAGAGCATGAAAGAATTGCTTTTTGGATGAGCGTGATCACGTTGCAATGACGTGTAAAGGAGTTAACATCTAGGCAACCGTTAGAGGCCTTAAAAAAAGTGGGGTCAGATGTCTTAATGGGATCCCGAGTTAACGGACAATCTCGTGTCTTTCATCATACGACATCCTATACCAGAGTTTTCTTTTCTTGGTGGATCTCGTTCATTCGCTCCACGTGAGCCAAGATTCGATTTATCAGAGCGTGTTGTGTGGTCTTACCCATTATGAATTTAGGAAGGTGGCAATGATTTGGTTGCGTAGCCATTCTCGCTCACTCACCTCGTGCTCTTATCGCGCTGTTAGCAAACCACAAACATTGTCAGACCCTTTCATGTTCCCACCTGCCCCTCCTCCATCGGAACACTCACCTCCGACAATCGGTGCAATTAAGGGGGTACAGAGGGACGGTTAACGTGGCTGTTGCCATTACATTACATCCTCCCCTGGTCTCTTTTCATCAGAGGCGTTCTTTCAAACCTAAAAGAAGAGGATGAGTGAAAGGATAATTAAACTTTTCTATCTCTTCCCCCTGGAGCTTCTATTCATTCCGCCGGACATAAAGGATTAGAACTCTGGACTCGGACCCCGTGGTTTTCTTAATTAATGATCGAATGCATTTGTCGTGTGCCTTTTGTCCTCTGATTTTGTCGCGTGCGTTAATAAGCGTAACTTGTTCCCCGTTTCAGCTTTAATTCCACCTGGGAGGGAGGGGACCAGTTGGAATAGCGCAAAAAGGGATTACAGTAATGATGTCGGGCAGTGTTCTTTTGATTTCAGACCTTGTATATTTGCGGATGTAATCGATGAACGTGAGCTTTTTTTTACCCCCTCAACGTCCCCACCATTATTTGTTTTATGAGACGCTGTCGCCATTTTCGACGAGTATTAAGAGCTTATCTTATTTGTCAAGGAGCAAATGAATATCTGTAAGGGTCATTTATGGTAGAATTGGAATCCTAATTCTTTCATTTTGCTGCAAATCGTTTTGGATCTGGTTGTTTTATGCGATGGAGGGCTCCATCCACCCCCCCTCCCCCACTCTTTCCCCATACCTCATTTAAGCGGGAATAAAGTCGAACCTTTATTGTCTTCATTTCTTTGAGATTGCGGCTTTTACTAAGGACACTGATTTCGTATAAACCATAATATAGATAATTTTTGGATTCATTTAGAAGACAGACACTTCTTATAGAACAGGTAGTGTTGATTCTCTAAAATGGTTACTCCTGTTATTATATAATCTATATTAATAAAAATTAATGCTTGTCTGTGTGTATATTCGCGATAATCTCTACAACGAGTGGAGTCAAACTTTTCATGGTGCTTTAATATAGTCCGGGAAAGGTGTTTCATTAATTTGCCATGGATTTCTGCGGATTGCACGGGGTTTCATGCAACAAAATATATTTAAATTTCTAAATTTAACAATAATACTATCTGCAACAATATGACAAGCCAACAATAACAATCAACAATCCACTCTTACACTGAACATTATTAAAATTAAAAAAGATGTACACCATTTTCCTCAAGATGGAACGAGGCTACCTCAATGGTGTGCAAAAAATGCTGATTTAAGTGTTGATTCCTCGCATTCCATTTCCTTTCAGACGAATCCAGTTTGCTAAGACGATCATCAAAAGCGCAAGGACAATCTTAAGTGTAGCGGGAGTCAATTTGGAGTATGTGCTTTTTACATGGACAACTGTAGCATGCTCACGTGTTGGATCTCCAGAATACCTTTTCATATATGGTCTCGGTGGATAAACAAAAAATGTTGTGTACAAAAGAGTCTTCGAAGATGCCATTGCATATTAAGCTTTTTAAGTGTACGGAGGTTGAGTCAAAAGTAGTGGCCGATCACCGCGCAAACTTTTAAATGGGCACCAGACAGGAACCACTCATTGCTCATCTTCAAAGTAGAGTCCATCATGCTCGATGGTCTTCATCCAATGATCAGCCAGTTGGCGGGATGCCCTCGCGATACTACTCCTCCGGTTTCTGGGCGAAAAAGTCACGCATGACGTCTTCAACCTCACTGACATTGGCAAAGCGTCGTCCACGCAGGAGGTGCGCCATGGACCGGAAGAGATGGTAGTCGGAAGGTGCCAGATCGGGGCTGTAAACTGGATGTGACAGAACCTCGATTTTTCCAGTAGTTGACGACACACCTTCACCCGTTGTTGTGCTTGCGCGGGCATCAGCTCGTGGAGCACAACTCGGTAGCTCCTGTTGACCTTTCCATGGCGTGCAGATGTCGAACCACACTCGATTGTGATGTCCCGATGTCCGCCGCTAGTCCACGCGTGGTGCTGCCTGGGTTGGCTTCCACTTGTTGCCGTAGGGCTGCGTCATCCACTTCTTTGGGTCTTCCGCTCCTTGGCGCATCTTCCAGGCCCATGTCTCCAGACGAAAAGCGGGAGAACCACCGTCGTGCTGTCCGTTCATTGGTCACACCCTGACCTTCCACCCTGCAAATTTCGGCGGTTGCTGCTCGCGCACTGGACCCCTTTTTCCAATAGTGACGAAGGAGCCCGCGTATCACCAATTTCTCTGCCATATTTTTACACTGGATGACGCAGGTGGCACAATGTCTATGGCATTCAAATTCGTACTGACGTTTCTTCCCACTCTTTTCTGCGATATACCCTTGTGGTAAATGGTCTTCGCCCAGAATTCGTCAAACTCTAAC